>JASPKZ010007289.1:0-505000 GCA_030220185.1 Diploptera punctata | reverse complement strand
AACGTAACATGGCTGTTTTCAATTCACGAAGACATTAATTAATTTATCGTTCAGTGTGAGTGCATAAATTTACTTAAAACATTGCAGTATTAGTTTTACAGCTATTCATTCATTCATAGTGTTCTGCTCAAGAGCAAGTCTTTCACTGCAAACTCAGCATTCTCCACTCTTTCCTTAACTCAGCTTTCCTTTTTGTATCCGCATACAAACCATTTATTTTAATATTTTCTATCATCTGATGTCTTTTTCTGCCTCTAACTTTCTTTCCGTTGACCATTCCTTCTAGGGCATCCTTCAGCAGGCAGTTTCTTCTTAGCCAGTGGCCAATCCAATTTCTTTTCCTCTTCTTTATGAGTTCCAGCATTGTTGTTCATTCATCCGTGTGGCCTGTTACTGTCTCAAAGAGGAAGTTTCCATCCAGCGCTTTTTTCGACGTCCCAGCGATCTTTTGCCTTGGGGACAGTAACGAAGTATGGCTTTTGGAATTCTATGAGACGGCATTCGTTGAAGATGGGCTTTCCAGTTGTTCTGGTAGATTTGTGTATGGTGAAGAATGCGTTCTACATCCAACTCTTCCATAATTTCCTCATTTCTTTTATGGTCCCACTTTGTGTAGCCTGCTGTACGGCGAATAAATCGCATCTCATTTGCTGTTATTCTGCTTTTATATCTTCTTCGTATTGTCCATGCTTCACTGCCATATCTTAATACTGGTCTTGCGAGAACCTTATAAAGCCGTAATCTTGTATTCTTCTGTACTAAAGATGGTTTCATTATACTGTTAATTATCCCCGTTGTTTTTGTAAAATTTGTGATTTTCTTTGATATATTAGCTTCATCTTGAAATGTTAAATTATAACCCAAATAATTAAATTCGTTTACTCGTTCTAAAATTTCATTATCCAAACAAATTTTGCTAGGTATAGGGTATTTCCCACAATGGGCCATCACTTTAGTTTTCTTTGTATTGATTTCCATATTGTACCTTTTTGCAATTATATTAAAATTGTGTATAGAATACTGTAAATCTGTTTCTGTTGGAGCTATTAATACCAAATCATCTGCAAAAAGCAAATAGTATATTTTATGGTTTCTATTAATTTGGATAGAACCGTATCTCATCTGTCGCCAATCTTGGAGTATTCTATTCATGTATATGATAAAGAGCAAGGGCGAGAGGCCACATCCTTGTCTTACACCCCTATTAATTTCGGTCCATTCTGTTTGTGTGTTATTGATTTGAACTGAAATCAAATTTGTTTTATAGATATTGTATACATTTGAAATATGATGTTGTGGTAGATTGTTGTCAGCTAAAATTTCCAACTGTTTATTCATATTGATTTTGTCGAAGGCTTTTTGAAGCCCACAAAAGCTAAATGTGTTTCTACATTGAACTCCCTGTGTTTTTCAATTAATAATATCATGGAGAAATAACCATCACAGCAGGATCGACCTTTATGTATGCATGTAAGATTGGGAAAAACAACTATAACGACTGGCGGACCCGACGTGCTGATCACATGTCGCCCATTAATGAATGAATAAGTAATCCTTCTAGTCTCTGTGATTGAAATGTGTACATGAGGTCAGCAGTTGGCGCACTCTGGAGTTTGGAGTCAGCTGTTCCTTTTAGCACATTATGTGAGCAAGAGTTAACCAATGCAACACAGTTGTCTCTTGTTGCTACACGAATACATAAAGTTTAATGTGTTAAGCCAATAACTGACGTTGGTGTAGGTTACGAAACAAGATGACTTTGTTTCTTATCAACTCAAGTCACGTGACGAACCTTATAAGGAAGAGTCATTCGCCTTCAAGCGTTGAGCTGTGAAGATAGCACAGTACTCCACTATGTCTACCACAGGTAAGTGTTTATACACCTATGCAACGCTAACTCACTCACTGGTTCTATTGAACCTGTAGGTTCATGGCCGCGCGGACATAAACTCTCCATGCATCCCTATCCTGAGCTAATGCTTTCCAATCATTCCCTGTATAATCTACTTCCCTCAAATCATAGTTAATGTTGTTCTCCCACCTCATTCTTGGTCTACCAACTGGGCGTTTTCCCTCTGGCTTTCCTACAAGAAGTTTCCATGCACGCCTTTCATTCCCCATACGCGCAACATGTCCTGCCCATCGCAGTCTACGAGACTTAACTGTTCTTATTATATTTGGCTTCCTATAAAGACCATGTAGTTCATTGTTATGTAGTCTTCTCCATTCACCTGGTCTGTTCATCTCTCTTTGGTCCAAAAATGTTCCTAAGAATTTTATTCTCAAATACTCGTAATCTCCTTTCCTCCCTTAAAGTAAGAATCCATGTTTCGCACCCATATAATATAACTGGTAGAATAATAGTTTTATATATTTTCAGCTTAACGTTTTTTGAAAGGAGTTGGGACATCAAAAGTCTCTGCAATGCATAATAGCATGCATTTCCAGAATTGAGCATATGTTTAATTTCTTTGTGCATCTCATTCCTATTTGTGATTATTGTTTTTGGGTATTTGAATTCAGCCACTTCCTCAAAATTTCCCTCATTTGTCATTAGCTGTCCATTTCCATTATATACTGAATTTCTACGTGTGACCATATATTTAGTTTTACCGATATTTACTTCCAGTCCTAATTTCTTAGTGTTACTCAATAGTGTGTGCGTGTTGGCCTTTAGTATATCCTCGCTATCGGCCAGTAGTACTACATCATCAGCATAAACTAACAGCTTATTAATACCATTCAGTTGTAAGCCTTCCTCATTCTCTAAAGATTTAATGGTATGCTCTAGTACAAAATTAAATAGTAGAGGAGATAGTGCTACATACATCCCTTAGCTGAGATAATGTTTTTCAATAATCTCCTGTATAATCTACTTCCTCAAATCATGGTTAATGTTATTCTCCCACCTCATCTTTGGTCTATCTACTGGGCGCTTTCCCTCTGGTTTTCCTACAAGAAGTTTCTATCCCCTTCTTCCATTGCCCATCGCAATCTACGAAACTTAACTGTTATTATTATATCAGGCTTCCTATAAATATCACGTAGCTCACTGTTATGTAGTCTTCTCCATTCGCCTGTGTGTTCATCTCTCTTTGGTCTAAAAACTTACTCATCGTCATCATCTGCATTCATGGATTAGGTCTGTTGACCCGTTCCAACTTCAGCCCATCTCTTTCTAGGTCTGCCCACATCTCGGTTGCCTTTAGGTTTGTATTTTGTTATTTGTACTTATATATCTATCTTCATTCATTCTGTCTATGTGTTGCTTCCATTTTTGTCTATATTTATCTATTTTATCAGTTATTGCAAATATTTCAAGTTCCTGTCTTATTTCTGTGTTCTTGATTCTGTCTTCCTTAGTGCACGCACCCTTTAACAGATCTCAAAAATTTCATTTCTACCGCCGTTATCCTATTTAGATCCTGTTTTTTATGTATCCAGGCTTCTGATCCATAGAGCAGTACCGGTACTGCCAACATTTTATAAAATTTCAATTGGGTCTCTCTTGTTGTTTTGTTATTTAGTGATCGTTTTATCGTACCACATATTCCCTGGAATTTTGCTATTTTATTAGTTATATCATTATCATAATTAAATGAAATGTCACATCCTAGATAATTGAGATGGTTCACCTGTTCTATGATTTTGTTTCCTATTACTATTTTCGATCTGATTTGATTTTTCCCTTGGAATGCCATTACCTTAGTTTTTTCTATGGATATTTTGAGATTATATTGTTCACATATATTATGTAATTTAAAAATATTCCTTTGAAGCTCGTCTTCCGTATTTGCTATTATTAGCTGGTCATCAGCGTATAATAAAAAACTTACTAAGAACTTTATTCTAAAACACCCATAATATTTCTCCTCCCTTAAAGTAAGAGCCCATGTTTCGCATCCATATAATATAATAGAAAAATAAGAGTTTTATAAATATATTTTCGATTTAACTTTTTTTAAAGCATTGGGACAAGAGTCCCTGCAATGCATAAGAACATACATTTCCAGAATAAAGGCTATGTTTAATTTCTTTGTGCGCCTCATTCCTCTTTGTAAATATGTTTCATAAGCAGGGCATGTGACACGAATGTGGAATGAAATAGGGACATTGAAGGTACTTGTATGAAAACGAGAGCGAAAACGCCCAGTCGATTTGAGAGAAGTAGATTATACATGAGAAGATCGGAAAAACATTAGCTCAGGATATGGATGTATGGAGAGCTTATGTCCGAGCAGCAGTGAATCTAAGGGTTCAATGTGTTGGTTTAGTTTTTTTTTTAATTCGGATGAGCCCATGTAGGACTACGCAAAGTACTTAGAGGCGTTTCCTTTGAGCCCAAATTCCTTTCATTCTTTTGCTATGAGCTTGTTTTCTATCATCTGTCCAAGTTGTTCCAGTTTTTTTTCTTCGGTTTGTCCTCTTGGTCAACTTGCCACTTATTTACCTTAATTCTAAATATATCTCTGGGATATTTTCTTTAGTAATTCCTGTCAATTTTAAGTCCTTTTTGACTTCATCAATCCACTTCATAGTATCCATTGGAGCTTTACTTCTGTTTTCGTAGAATTCCATTATCTGTTTTGTAAGCCTACTTGAGTTTCCTTACACGCTTCATAGTACTTAGTTATCACAACGTTTGGACCGAAATCCAGTTACATAGGACTGGAGTGGTTAGTTCCAGAACCGGTTCATCCGCCCTCTCTGCCGTTGGGAAAAAATCCTCTTCCGCCGTCGAAGCCGTTGACCTCCTCAGTTGATCCGCGAGTGCTTATTTGGCAAGGTCTTATTCGCACCTGTCCTGTAGGCCCCTATTTCTACAGGAACTTCCCCATGTAAGCTAACCACTATTATTATTATTATTATTATTATTATTATTATTATTATCATCATCATCATCATCATCGCTTGGGGCGGATTTCTATGATATGTCATTTTTTAAACCTTTATTTTGAATTTCGTTATAATATTATATATAATAATAAAATTCATTCATTTGTAAACATGTACGAAGAAGGTACAAAGTAACAGCTGTTACGAATTTATATTGTAATAAATATGAAAATTATATAAAACTTCAAGTTTTATTTTTATTTAATTAAATAAATGTGGATTTTCATCAAGTAAACACCAAATCAATTGATTACTTGTAATTTATTCTAGTCAAATGTATTTGCAATGACATAACAGATTGTGCTGCACCATGGATGGATGTGGAAAAGCTTGAACGCTGGCTGAAGACCCCGGTCTACGAATGTGTCAGCAGGGACGGCTCTAAAGAAGGAGGGTTGCTAAGCGATCTACACAGGATAGTTGTGAGGACGAAGGATGAGAACCTGTCCCTGATCGTGAAAACTCGCAAGGAGGACGGGAAAGTAGCGGAGACGATGAAAGAAAGCACCATGTTCCGCAAGGAGCAGGAGATGTACACAAACACACTTCCTAGAATCGAAGATCTCTTGAGGAACGCTTTACCTGGTAAGCAATGTTAGCAATCCATTTTAAAATCCATTCTGAACCACCGCGGTGCACCGTTGAATTGTTACGTAAAGTACAGGCCTCAGGAGGCCCTTGGGGTAGTAGGAGGTTAAGGCTCCCATTTAACTGGACAATCGGCACATGATGTCAGCCGGGTTGTTAGCCCTGCGTGACGGCCGCCTTTACTCCCAGAACAAGCGTCTGGTACTCATTTCCGTTAGAGGCTGAGTCGTAAAAGTTAAAATATCAAAATTTGTACCTGAAATCTCAGTCGTCCTTCACAACTAATTCACTGGCGCTATCGAACCCGTAGGTTCATGGCCACGTGGACATAAGTTCCCATACATCCATATCATGAGCTAATGTTTTCCAATCATCGCTCTTTGGTATGGATTCCCTGAAGTGGTCCCCGCCCCTAGAATCGAATAAAACTCCTGGCGCGACAGGTCTAGAAGGCCCTTAGCCTACCAGCAGGCTGCTGGCATCTCATCTACACGTGTCAGTCACAGAGGTAGATGTTCAGCTAGTGTAGGGGTGACATGTGGTCAGCATGTCTAGTCCCCAGCCGTTATAGCTGGTTTTCTCAACCTGAATCCGCTACTTATTGTAGTTACCCAAATGCCTCACGATGCTGGGTGGGCACAGGTCCCATACTGGCCGAAATACCATGAGAAAATTTGTTCCCCCATGGAGACTCGAACCAGCGCTAGTCCCGTAGCTCTGCGCCAAGGTTTCCTGCCTTAACAATTCGGCTACGGCGCGGGACGGAGAACCGAATGGGGGACTATTTTAACTCCCAGTGGAACCCACGTCCGCGTCGTCTCAAAAGATTTTAATTCTTCAAGATCATAAAATTCAACACTTTTAAAATTCATATTAAAGCACCGTTGACGTTATGTAATAAGAAGTTAATTATATGATTTTTACCTGGTAAGTCAGTCGTTCTCAACTAAATTGTTAAATAATCAATTGAGTTGGTGTTTACTTGATGAAAATCCATATTTATTAATAAATTATTAAACTTCATCAAGTAAATACAATATGGAGGCCTTTCAAAAACAATGTTCCATCTTCTGCATTTTAACTGGTGCTGATGTTGTAGTGCTATCATCAGTACCAGTTAAAATGCAGAAGATGAAATATTGTTTTTGAAAGGCCTCCATATTGGATCTACTTCATAAAGTTTAATAATTTAGTTGATGGCAACTGACTTACCAGGTGCCAACTTTGTATTTAACATCAAATTAAAATTCATTAAAAGACTGAAGGTTTTTCAAAATATATTGTTCCATCTTCAGCAGCTAGGTAAATACTATCTTAAAGATTTTATGTAAACTATTTCTGCTATTCTATGCCACCGTGACACCTGTTAACATTCGATCAGAGAACAAGTGACTGCTAGCGTCACATTGGTCAATGCTATAACACACGTTCCCGCTAGAGCCAATTAGTGAGCAAGTTAGAGCGAGAAAATGGGCGAATTTGTGCACCAGATTATTTAGCGTTCACTTTTTTTTCTAATGTCACCAGGTTATCTTTTGTGACATTTCTGGTTTTCTCCTCTGACATTGGCGGAATTGTAATCCATTTCTTAGGTTGGGGCACCTGGAAGGTGGAGTTACGCCGATGATATAATGGGTGATAAATGATAATGAAGCGCCAGGAGAGTTCTTAACCTAAATTCCAGACCATGGGCAACCAAAGGAATAATTCCCTTTAAGGAAAAAATCCTATGGTCTGACCGGGACCTCATGAACAGTAGTCAGGAACGCTGACCACTAGCCCATGAAGCTTGTTTGTTAGCGGGTTTTTGTGATGAATTGGCTAAACTGTCTGAGCAATGACTAATACATATTTTACTTTGCAAATATGGTGATTTCAGATTACTTTGAGCTCAACTTTTCAGTTTGTTTTAAGGCATTATTTACATTTTCTTGGGGGAAAAATCGACATATATACAGAGTGTACCATAAGTCTGTTAACCGAAAATGCAAATATATAATTTTCTGTAGTTTACAACATCTATAAAAAACTACCGAAATTGTTCAAAGTGACCGCCATTCCTGTTTAAGCAGTTGTGTTTGAGATTATATTCTGAAAGTCCCGTATTCAAACCCCAGTTTCAACCGATCTGCAGTGGTTTACTGACTTATGCCGCACCTGTATTTCTCTCAGGTAATTATCCACATAATGCAACAATAAAAACTGTATTTTTCCATTTTTTAATTCGAATTTATGTGGAACTTAATCCCCACGATTTGTTTAAAATGTAGCGGCACTGTGTGAGTACTAACTCACTGGCACTATCGAACCCGTAGTTTCATGGCCGCGCGGACATAAGCTCTCCATATATCCCTATCCTGAGCCAATGTTTTCCAATCATTCCCTGAATAATCTACTTCCCTCAAATCATGGTTAATGTTATTCTCCCGCCTCATTCTTGGTCTACCAACTAGGCGTTTTCCCTCTGGTTTTCCTACAAGAAGCTTCCATGCACGTCTTTTATTCCCCATTCGTGCCACATTTCCTGCCCATCGCAGTCTACGAGACTTAACTGTTTTTATTATATCTGGCTTCCTATAAAGACCATGTAGTTCACTGTTATGCAGTCTTCTCCATTCACCTGTTTGTTCATCTCTCTTTGGTCCAAAAATGTTCCTAAGAACTTTATTCTCAAATATTCGTAATCTCCTTTCCTCCCTTAAAGTAAGAGTCCATGTTTCGCATCCATATAATATAACCGGAAGAATAATAGTTTTGGCACGTATGGGGAATGAAAGACTTGCATAGAAGATTCTTGTAGGAAAACCAGAGGGAAAACGCCCAGTTGGTAGACCAAGAATGAGGTGGGAGAATAAAATTAACTATGATTTGAGGGAAGTAGATTATACAGGGGATGATTGGAAAATATTGGCTCAGGATAGGGATATATGGAGAGCTTATGTCCGCGCGGCCATGAACCTACGGGTTCGGTAGTGCCAGTGAGTGAGTGAGTTAGTTAGTTAGTTAGTTAGTTAGAATAATAGTTTTATATATTTTCAGTTTAACGTTTTTTGAAAGGAGTTGGGACGTCAAGAGTCCCTGCAATGCATAATAGCAACTGCATGAGTACACTGTATTTAATTTTATTTATTATATTTCAGGAATGTATGAACCTTTCTACCAAAATGTTACGTTTCTTGCAAAGAGTTTTTGATAATGGAAGACTTGTCAGAGCATGGATTCAAAATGTTGGACATAAACCAGGGATTGGATTTGGAACAAAGTCTTGCAGTCATGCGCACTACGGCTAGATACCACGCAGCTTCCATAAAAGTTCAAGAAGAGGATCCAGATTCCATGTCGGAATATCAAATTAATTTCTTCACTGAAAACGGCACTCAAGATACTCTGAATACGTGTATGTCCGGTAAGACATGTCTAGGACTAGATATTCTGGTTTTATGATAACTAAATCATTCACTTTTTTAATGTATCAAAATACTTACTTACTTACTCACTGGCACTATCGAACCCGTAGGTTCATGGCCGCGCGGACATAAGCTCTCCATACATCCCTATCCTGAGCTAATGCTTTCCAATCATTCCCTGTATAATCTACTTCCCTCAAATCATAGTTACTGTTGTTCTCCCACCTTATTCTTGGTCTACCAACTGGTCGTTTTCCTTCTGGCTTTCCTACAAGAAGTTTCCATGCACGTCCTTCATTACCCATACGCACAACATGTCCTGCCGATCGCAGTCTGCGAGACTTAACTGTTCTTATTATATCTGGCTTCCTATAAAGACCATGTAGTTCATTGTTATGTAGTCTTCTCCATTCACTGTCTGTTCATCTCTCTTTGGTCCAAAAATTTTCCTAAGAACTTTATTCTCAAATACTCGTAATCTCCTTTCCTCCCTTAAAGTAAGAGTCCATGTTAATCTATCAAAATACAATTATTATTTTGAAATATAAACAACTTCATCTTCTTTCACGGATAAGATATTTGCCTGTTTCGATCTCACATCTGTTCAGCACAGCGTTTTCTTGGTTTTCCTACCGATCTTCGTCCTCCAGGATTACACATCAATGCCACCTTTGGTTTCCTATTCCCTGTCATTCTTTGAATATGTTCTATCCAACTGTTCCTGTGTTCTTGTATTTATTGAAGAAGTGGTTGTACTTTTAGTTCCTCTCTAATATTCTTATTTCGAATATGTTCTTCTCTTGTACGATCTTGATCGCCCGTTGGAAGCTCATTTCCGCTGCCTGAATTTAACTGTTTTCTTTTTATAATCAATTGAGTTGGTGTTTACTTGATGAAAATCCATATTTATTAATTAAATAAAAATAAAACGTAGTTTTATTTGATTTTCATATTTATTATATAATTCAGTGACAGCTGTTTCGGTACACTGTACCTTCTTCAGACATGTTAACAAATTATGAATTATATATAATTGTAGGCTTTCACGGCCGGCGTCTTGATCCATATTTGGTTCGTCTTCCGGGCTTATAGGCCGTGGTCTGGTTGTCTTCTTACTCGACGTTTCGTCTACTGCTGCGGTAGACATCATCAGGAGATACTGCGTGCTTTCTGTGAACTCCTCAACAGTCGGCTGCAGACTGGCTGGTCGTTGGAAACTGTCTCTCTGTTTATAGCTAAACCCCGGGTGGAGGGGAGGTTATCTGCGCGCACCGAGTTTTGCGCTGTATTGCCGTTTGCAGAAGTCATAGGCTTCGTTGTCGTGTTATGCAGTGCTGGGATCCAAATTTTGTTTATCTTCATGGTTGAATTGTGTATCGCAGTTGGAACACAATTCATAATTTGTTAACATGTCTGAAGAAGGTACTGTGTACCGAAACAGCTGTCACTGAATTATATAATAAATATGAAAATCAAATAAAACTATGTTTTATTTTTGTTTTCTTTTTTCTTCAAGACCCAGGCCTCGCTTCCACACATCGCCACTGGTAGTGCCATTGAGTAAAATCTTAGCTGCGTATCCTTTCTTACTTTGTTCCTCGGTGTTCGTCTCATTGTTCCACAAATATGTTGAAATTTCTGCATAATCCTAGTTATATCTTGTTTTTCTTCGTATGTTATAATGTATCGCAGCCCAAATACTGGAAGATTTCGAAATATTAACCCACAAATACGATTAATTTTCACTACATTTAGTCAGTTATAGGAATGATTGTACTTGTTTCACGCTACACTTGTACCCGAGCTAAGTTCTAATTGTACAGTAAACAAACTTGCATAATATATTCCTCCGCCGACTCCGTCTATTGGGACAACTCGGGTGCTACTTTTACCCGCCACGTCACTGAATCGTGTAAATGAAAGAAACATTTTGCTTGGCTTATATTGTATTTTACGGGAAATAAGACAGAATACAAGGTAAGATGGTGCCAATAATTAGTAAATTCGATAACTAACTAACTAACTCACTGGCACTATCGATCCCGTAGGTTCGCATAAAGCCAGAGCGAATCCCTCTATTTGTCTGAGCTGTAGGAATTACTGCCTTATTACTTCTTCTATCACTACTAGTACCGGCAGGAGCAATTACGATACTATTAACAGGCCGAAATTTAAACATATATTTTTTTGGTGCGGACATAAGCTCTCCATGCATCCCTATCCTGAGTCAATGTTTTCCAATCATCTCCTGTATAATTTATGTCCCTCAAATCATAGTTAATGTTATTCTCCCACCCCATTCGTGGTCTACCAACTGGGCGTTTTCCCTCTGGATTTCCTACAAGAAGCTTCCATGCACGTCTTTCATTTCCATTCGTGCCACATGTCCTGCCCATAGCAGTTATTCTGTTGACACGTTTTTGTGTCATTGTCCAAACTTCCGATCCATATAACATTATACTTTCTTGTAGGGACTTACAAATTAGTTGTTTTGCTCTGTTAATGATGTTTTTACTCCATAACACAGAGTATAACATGCATATGATTTTTTGCTTACTTACTTTTACTTTTGAGGGTCTCTCCACTTTTCAGCGGCTACCCTGTATTCCCATTCGCCATTCTTGCCGATCAGCCTTCATCCTCCTCCAGACCTCGGACATTCATCAATCTATGGATCTCTCCTCTCCAAGTTGTTCTTGGCCTGCCCCGTTTCCTTCTACCAGAAGGTGACCATTCCAAAAGAGTTCTGGGCCACCTATCATCCTCCATTCTCCTGACATGGCCATACCACTGAAGAACTCGTCTTTCGATCCTTTCCACCACTGTCTCCTCCATATCCATCATCTGCCTCGCTTCTTCATTTCTTCTTCTTTCCAACCTGCACACCCTGGCACTGCGTCTTATTCCATCCATCTCCACTGCCAAGAACTTAGTTTTTTGTCCCTCTACCAAAGTCCATCCCTCAGCACCATAAGTCATTATGCTTTCCACAACAGACTTCAAAATCCTCTTCTTCGTGTGGTTTGACATGGTCCTACTCCACAGTACTCCATTCAACATTTTTATGGTTCTTCGTTCTTGTACTAACCTGCTATCTACTTCAGCTTTACAACTCCCTGATTCATCAATAAGTGATCCCAAATATTTAAATTTTTTAACAGCTCTAATAATTCCTTGGGATAGGGATATATCTCGTCCACTTCCTCCTACTGCAAGATATTCAGTTTTTTCCATGTTTACTCTTAATCCTCCTATTTCAAAAGCATTTTAGAAGTTTTCTCATCATGTATTTCACATCCTCCCGACTCTGAGCTATCAACACTTGCTCGTCTGCAAATAATAAGGAATGTATTGTGCCACCTTGGAATGGTACTCCCATGCCTCCACAATATCGATTCCACTGCTCCAATATATGCTGGATGTATATTTTGAACAGAGTAGGGGACATACTACAGCCCTGTCGCAGGCCTTTAGTAGTTCTGAATGGAGAGGATATCATCTTACCCACTTTAACTGAAGCCTCACACTGCTGGTACAACCGTCGGACAACCTTTTTACTATTTGTTTAATATTGGTGAATAAATAAATACATAATGGAAGTGTAATATCATAAATACTTAACCCTTAAATTGGCAACACAATAATTTAAATGTGGCGGACAGCAGTGAAAACGTCTCTCGTAAACCTTGCGTGATGGGAAATCGATATCATATTTGAATTCAGGAAAAAAAATACTATCAGAATCACTAATTTTTCTTTCTGAGACAAAAAAAAAGTCTATTTTTTGTTGCTCAGTGTTATAGGCATGGTCATATTCGGTGACTGCTACATAGGATCGGTGAAGATACGTAAAAAAGTTCAAAAACCTTATGAGAAGATTCTCAACAGATTTATTCCTTCGGCATTCGGTGAAACATACATCGTCTGAGAGAATGTTCGTATCGTGTAATATACCTTGAAACAATTTTTACAGTGCACTTTTGGTGATCCGTACTACAACTGTGTAAGCTTATGCCATCTAGCGAGAACTTATTGCCGGTACTGTCCTGACTCTTAGCTCGTCCGATAGTGCAAATACCTAACTAAGATTATGCCACGATATATTATTATTTTAGTGATTACACTTAATATATGATCAATAAAATGTAGCTTATTGAAATATAAAATATTTTATTGTTAATACAGAGTTTGCAGGTAACATTTTCAGAGAATATAATATAAGGTGTAGTAAGGCTTCTACCATAATGATTTAGTATTAGATTTATTTATTTAGCCTGGTGGAGTTAAGGCCATGAAGATTATTATTATTATTATTATTATGTTTTTCGTATAAAATGTTGTATGTTGGCCCTAAATGAAATTGTCCTCGTGGCGATACCGAAAAACTGCAATAGGGATCCTATATAGGTGTAGCAATGATTCCTGAGGAATGAAATTTGTAATGAGAGCTTAGATGCGAGTCCTGTACTAACCAGTTGTAGGTCTCAGCCAATAGGAAGTATGACCACACGTCATTGCTAACTCCCTCGCTGGCTGCTCGCTAGCGAATATCAAATACAGTCACTGCTAAATATTTTTAAAATCTCGCTTACTTACTTACTTACTTACTTACTCACTGGCACTATCGAACCCGTAGGTTCATGGCCGCGCGGACATAAGCTCTCCATACATCCCTATCCTGAGCCAATACGTTCCAATCATTCCCTGTATATTCTACTTCCCTCAAATCATAGTTAATGTTGTTCTCCCACCTCATTCTTGGTCTACCAACTGGGCGTTTTCCTTCTGGCTTTCCTACAAGAAGTTTCCATGCACGTCTTTCATTCCCCATACGTGCAACTTAAAATCTCGCTACAAAAATTAATTAATATAGGTAATCTTTAACGTAGACTGCGATGGGCAGGACATGTGGCACGAATGGGGAATGAAATACGTGCATGGAAGCTTCTTGTCCGAAAACCAAAGGGAACACGCCCAGTTGGTAGACCAAGAATGAGGCGGGAGAATAACTTTAACTATGAATTGAGGGACGTAGATTTTACAGGGAATGATTGAAAAACATTAGCTCAGGATAGGGATGTATGGAGAGCTTATGTCCGCGCGGCCATGAACCTACGGATTCGATAGTGCCCGTGAGTTAGGACATCTTTATACGTGGAGGAAGTATATTCACTATATATATATATATATATACACACACTCTATATTTGGTTTATATCTCTCTGTTAATGTTTTAAATAACCACTAAATGTCACTTTAATTTAAACCATCTATAGTCTTCCCCGCGCCTTAGCCATGTGATTAAGACAAGATGTCTTGGCGCAGAGCTACGGGACTTGCGCTGGCTCGAGTCTCCATGGGGGAAGAAATGTTCTCAAGGAATTTCTGCCAGTATGGGACCGGTGCCCACCCAGCATCATGAGACATTTGGGTGGCTATAATAAGTAGCGGCTCCACGTTGAGAAGACCCGATATTCACATTGCACTATCATTTTAAGACTTCAGGCAGCAAGTGTACAAAAATATTTTAATTATAGTCTACGGTTTAAAATATAAAATCAACACATCCGCGTCTCACTATAATTCTCTATGGACTGTACATGTTTCGTAAGATGAACTGTTTTGTTTGTACGCGTGGCAGGCAGAGAATTCACAGCTGAGCAGTCTGGATAGGCTCTCCGATTGGATTTACGGTCAAGGACATTCTTCAAAATCCCTTGCGCGACCTATACCCTGTTCGCTCTTAAAGCCAAACAAAACCATGTGACCTGCTCGCTTTTCATTGGTTATGTACACTGACTTACGTTGTAGAAGCAATATCCTTCCGCAATTCGCGCCACATTTACTGTCACTTTTGACAGTGACGATACTTTCCGCCATTTTGTTTCATGACACTCGACTGGAGCATGACCCATCACCCATATGTAATAAACGGTAATTATTGATTAGGTATATTTTAGAATATTTTGTATGTTTTGAATATTATTATTTTAATTCACGAACAATAACAAGTATATTCAGAGGACATATTTTTATTTTAATGAAGGGAACTACTTTTTCACGTACTTATTACTTATGAATTGTACGTCGGTGTCCATACCCAATGAAAAGCGAGCACGTCACATGGTTTTGTTTAGACGAGGATCACATTAACAGAGAAAGGGGTACAGTTGGTAACATTGGGGATACATGTTGCAGCCATCTGTCTCTGTAGGTGGAAATATTTTCTTCTAAAGGTTGCATTTGGACTTCCTTTAAAATATCTTCATTCCTTGGATGGTAAAGTAAGGTATATCCATCAGTTCAGCGTATGAATCTCATTTCTCTTCTTCTTCTGCTTCATGAAATTAGGCCTTTTGACCTGTTTTCACATCAAGTGGGATTTAATGAATCCTCCCATCTAGTAAATGGGCGTCCTATTGGTTTGTACTTTAGTAACAGCTGAGGGATTCTATCTGTAGGCATTCTCTTGACATGTTCATACCAGTTGTTTCTCATGTTGTCAATTCTATTTGTTAAATTGAAAATATCTAAGTCCTTCCTAATATCCTCACTTCTTTTCTTGTCCAAAATTGTCACACCTGCTACTGAACGTAGGAACTTCATTTCTGCAGTTTCTATTTTCCTTCTGTCTGAACGGTTAAGAGTCCAATTTTCACTTGCATATGTTAAGACAGGCACTGCCATAATTTTGTAAAATTTAAGTTGTGTGCTCCTCAAAGTTTTATTTTTCAGTGTCCGTCTTATAGTGCCACACATTCTGTAAAATCTATTTAATTTAATATTAATATCTTCCTTCTGGCAGTATGATACGTGCATCCTAAATAATTAAAATTGTCACCTGTTGTATTATACTGTTATTAATACTGATTTTACACCTCATATGGCCTTTCCCGTTGAATGCCATTACTTTCGATTTACTTTCAGAGATTGTCATATTGAATTTATTTGCTATTTCGTTTAATTTATATGCTGCTATTTGTAAATTGTCTTCTGAAGAGCTAAGGATTGTCTGATCGTCTGCAAACAGTATGGTATTTAGAATCGTACTGCCAACTTTAAACTCTGTGGTTAAATTTGATTGCCATTGTACAATGATATCGTCTATATATATATACTAAAGAGTGCAGGAGATAGCGGGCATCCTTGTCTGACCCCTTGATTAATTTCTAATGTATTATCGCTCATAGTACCTCCTTTATCAATCATTATTTCTGATTTATATATATAATATCATTTATGCAGCTCTTAATCTGGTGGCTTTTTTTTTTTCATCTCATCAGCAACCTGGCTTAAGATAGAGATAGTATTTTTCAACATTATTACTAATATTATTGCTCAAGAATATGAAGACATGGAGTTTATGATCAGAAAATTATTGGACAAATACGACAACTGGGGTTTGAAAATAAATTTAAAAAAAAATTATATGGGATGTGGAGCCGAAACCGAAGATTTGTTATTAGAAGATGAAAAGGTGTATATTAGAGGATGTGAAGAATTTGAGTATCTGGGAGTAAAATTAGATAAAGAGGATAAATAAGAAAGTGATATTAAGAACAGAATAAATAAAGGTAGAGCAATAACAGCAATGATGAATGGAGTCTTATGGAACAGACATATAACCAGGAAAAATAAGTTACAAATATATAATTCAACAGTGAGAAGTACTGTCACATATGGAGCTGAAGTTTGGAAATTCAACAAAAACTTAGAACAAAAACTTATGTCGATAGAAATGGATTTCTTGAGGAGAGCAGCAAGATGTTCAAAATTAGAAATACTGTCATAAGAGAAAAAATTAATAATGGTTATTCAACAGTAGATTATATACGGTATAAGCAATTAAATTGGTTAGGGCACGTACGACGAATGCAAGAAGAAAAATTACCCAGGAAAACATTGGAATGGTGTCCCCCCTGGAAGAAGGAGGAGAGGAAGACCTCGAAACTCGTGGATGCAGGAAATAAGAACTGGAATGAGAGAAAGAGGACTGGAGGATATGGATTGGATGCAGAGAGACGAGTGGAGAAGAAAAATAAAACTTTAGGCACAGAAAGATGTGTAAACATTAAAATTCTGTATATAAATAAAATTATTATTATTATTAATATTATTATTGTTGTTATTATTATTAATATTATTATTGTTATTATTATTATTAATATTATTATTGTTGTTATTATTATTATTAATATTATTATTGTTGTTATTATTATTATTATTATTATTATTAGTAATAATATTATTATTATTATTATTAATATTATTATTATTATTAATATTATTATTATTATTATTATTAATATTATTATTAATATTATTATTATTATTATTAATATTATTATTATTATTATTATTATTATTATTATTATTATTATTATTATCTGAGCCCACGCAGTCTGGCCACTTCACTGGTTATCTGTTCATGTTGCAGCACTCCTGGAATTGTTACTTGAAGAACTGGAGACCTGGCCCGCTGAAGAATGGTCATATTACGTGAAGAAATTGAGACAAATTCAACCAACTTACATGAAGAGAGTACAAAATGTAGCGCGTAAAGTGGACAGTGATTTCAATGTACTTATCCACGGTGATTTGTGGATTAACAACATGTTGTTTAGAGACGACAAACTGAGGTTGTTGGACTTCCAGTTGGCCCAGTTTACATCCTTCGCTATTGATCTGCATTTGTTCCTCGCAACAAGTGTTAAAATCGATGTACGAATAAACCACAAGGAACAACTGCTGCAGGTAAGATTTTGCAATTAAATAACTGACTCCATGGTCTATGGGCCCAGTAAGGTTCAATGTCATATTAATCCATTAGATCACATCTTCAACTAAATGAATCTAGTTCCTATCTCGATATCTCACCCAGTTTACTAAGATCCATCCGAATATTATCCTCCCACATAGGTCTAGGCCTTGCTAATGTATTTAACCCTTAAATTAAAAACGTATCATATAAGATATCGGCCGCGGTGGGCTAGTGGTTATGCCCCTTGCCTCTGGTCCCGAGGATCGCGGATTCAAACCCGGCCGGGGTCGATGGATTTTTTAGGACGGAAAAATCCAAGGAGCGAGTCATCCGGGAGGAACTTTAAGCCGTGGGTCCCGAGTCTGAAGATTTTCAGGCTCGTAAAAAATCCTTAAGCCTGAATGAAAAGGCCTCTAAGCAAAATGTACCGTATTTTCCCGTCCTAGTACTACCTTGGTGTCCTAGATGTCAGTATGAGGCGGAACGCTGACCACGGACCACTCAAAATGACATCTATACGAAAACAAGTGTAACTAAATTAGCATGGCTCAATTTCTTTCCTGTAGAGGGAGAACGCCTAAATCTCTGTAAAGGGAAAACATGGGCTTACAATACAATACAGTAAATGTTTACTTGCAGCCACAATTTCTTAGTCTTACTCAATGTTATAGTTATAAATGCATTTATTTCTTGTATGAACTAACTAACTCACTGGCACTATCGAAACAGTAGGTTCATGGCAGTGCGGACATAACCTCTCCATACATCCTCATCCTGAGCTAATGTTTTCCAATCATTTCCCTTATAATATAGTCCTACTTCCCTCAAATCATAGTTAATGTTATTCTCCCACTTCATTCTTGGTCTACAAACTGAGCGGTTTTCCTCTGATTTTCCTACAAGAAGCTTTCGTGTACGTCTTTCATTCCCCATACGTGCCACATGTCCTGCTCATCGCAGTCTACGAGACTTAACTGTTCTTATTATATCTGGCTTCATATAAAGACCATGTAGTTCACTGTTATGAAGTCTTCTCCATGCACCTGTCTGTTCATCTCTCTTTGGTCCAAAAATTTTCCTAAGAACTTTATTCTCAAATACTCGTGCTCCTTTCCTCTCTTAAAGCAACAGTTCATGTTTGGCACCCATATAATATAACTTGTAGAATAACAGAGAAGATACTAAAGGACAACACGCACACAATATTGAGTAACACTAAGAAATTGGACTGGAAGCAAATATCAATAAAGCTAAATATATGATTGCACGTAGAAATACATTATATAATGGAAATGGACAGCTAATGACAAATTAGGAAAATTTTGAGGAAGTGGCTGAATTCAAATACCTAGGAACAATAATCACAAACAGGAATGAGATGCACAAGGAAATTAAACATAGGCTCAATTCTGGAAATGCGTGCTATTATGCATCGCAGAGACTCTTGATGTCACAACTCCTTTCAAAAAACGTTAAACTCAAAATATATAAAACTATTATTCTACCAGTTATATTATATGGATGCGAAACATGGACTCTTACTTTAAGGGAGGAAAGGAAATTACAAGTATTTGAGAATAAAGTTCTGAGGAAGATTTTTGGACCGAAGAGAGATGAACAGACAGGTGAATGGAGAAGACTGCATAACAACGAATTACATGGTCTTTATAGGAAGCCAGTTATAATGAGAAAAGTTAAGTCTCGTAGACTGCGATGGACAGGGCATGTGGCACGAATGGGAAATGAAAGACGTGCATTGAAGCTGCTTGAAGAAAAACCAGAGGGAAAACGCCCAGTTGGTAGACCAAGAATGAGGGGGGGGAGAATAATATTAGCTATGAATTGAAGGAAGTAAATTATACAGGGGATGATTGGAAAATAATGGCTCAGGATAGGAATGTATGGAGAGCTTATGTCCGCCCGGCCATGAACCTACGGGTTCGATAGTGCCAGATAGTTAGTTAGTTGGAATAATAGTTTTATATATTTTCAGTTTAACGTTTTTTGAAAGGAGTTGGGACGTCAAGAGTCTCTGCAATGCATAATAGCACGCATTTCTTGTATGAAACTAATGTTATTTCACACTCATTAATTTGAATGTATTGTCAATTTGTATCTTTAAACTATTTTCTTACAACCTCTATATATTTACAGGAGTACCACAACACACTCTGTAACACTATGGCTGCTCTGGGCTGTGAACGGAAATTGCCTGCATTAGAACAACTACTTGAAGAATTTGCCAGGAAATCTATGTACGGACTTTTTGGTGTTTTATTTTTTCTCTGCAATGTGGACATCGGTACCAGGCAGTGGTTTTGACCTTGGAGAATTAATGAAGGGCAGAACTCCGGGTCGTAAAATGTTCAGCGAACATTTCAAACAAATTGTTAAATGGGGTTTACCTCATGCCGACACAATAGGAGCATTTCAATGAAAAGTAACACTGTATTGCCATTCATTTATGTATTTTTTTACTTAAAATTCTTCGTCTAGGGTAGATATAAACTATATAGAGGAACTTCGGCTAATTTGGACCCCTGTTTTCAAATTGTTTTTCTTCTTTTAATTAAGGGAGTTCAATTTGGTTTAATTACAGTGATTATCATTAGTGTTGTTAACTATGAAATAGCATTGTTATTTTATTCAAATATGGAAACATCTTCATAATTTATAAACTTTTTTTACATTACAAGAAATATCCATTTTAACTTCCATATTCGGATAAAGTGGACCCCAGAGTCCACCTTAGCTTTTAGTCTGTTTTTAAGTTTATTTACTCTATTAATTTACACAGACAGGCACAGATTAATTTGAAAATATTTATGACTGATCATAATTAAAAAGCGTTGATATTTATTTAATGTTTTGAAAATTATTGTTGGTTAAAACATTCACACGCCATTCAACTGCAGAAAGCGACGGTCTTTGAGTTTAGTAAAATTACAAGGATATTAAATAAAATTAATTAAATGAATGGTTTTTACAGATAGCATACTCATTGATAAAATATATGTATTCGTGTAAAGTGGATCCAGGTCATCATGGAGGGTCCACATTAACCGAATTCCTTTCTTATGTTTAATTATTTTATACAGCCACTATATCACATAATATCAAATCAAACCCGTCAGTACATTAAAACAGCATCTACATAATATAATATATTTAGGAGTGATCTGTATTTCAAGTGTCCTGCATTAAATAAATAAAAATAAAAAAATATATTTAGGAGTTTTTTCAACATGTGTAATATTCAACAGCAGAAATTAAGAATTGATTCTTAGCTTGAAAAACTTTTAAAGTGGCCATTTTCATAAACATCAGAAATAAACTCTTCTTCGCACCAAGAATAAAAGAAACTGGCTTTGAACCCGTCAAAGTTGATGAGGGGAAGAAGTTTCCCTATAATAAATGAGACAATTTCGCGAAAATGCCAATGACTTGAATTACATTTTATTCACTCCAATGTCTGAAGTTTATTGTTTGAATTTAAAGATACTCTTTTTTTTCTGTCAGTTTTATTCTACCACAGACTTTGGACTTCACATAACCCCATAAAAAGAAGTTACATGGAGTAAGGTCACAAGATCTAGAAGGTCATTCCAAGTCACCACGAATTGAGATCACAGACTGAGGGAATTTTTCATTGAATAGGGCCAGACAGGCCTGACAGGTCCAAATTCTACGTGAAAAAATCACAAACAGTTCTCGAACTTAAGGGAGAAATGCAACGTGTAGTCAACAGACATCAACAGAGATGTCTGTGAAAGGGTCATCACAAACTTCACAGACCGAGTAACTGCCTGGCGAGACAGTGCAGGTGGACATCAACAGAGATGTCTGTGGAAGGGTCATCACAAACTTCACAGACCGAGTAACTGCCTGCCGAGACAGTGCAGGTGGACATCAACAGAGATGTCTCTGAAAGGGTCATCACAAACTTCACAGACCGAGTAACTGCCTGCCGAGACAGTGCAGGTGGACATCAACAGAGATGTCTGTGGAAGGGTCATCACAAACTTCACAGACCGAGTAACTGTCTGCCGAGACAGTGCAGGTGGACATCAACAGAGATGTCTGTGGAAGGGTCATCACAAACTTCACAGACCGAGTAACTGCCTGCCGAGACAGTGCAGGTGGACATCAACAGAGATGTCTGTGAAAGGGCCATCACAAACTTCACAGACCGAGTAACTGCCTGCCGAGACAGTGCAGGTGGACATCAACAGAGATGTCTGTGAAAGGGTCATCACAAACTTCACAGACCGAGTAACTGCCTGCCGAGACAGTGCAGGTGGACATCAACAGAGATGTCTGTGGAAGGGTCATCACAAACTTCACAGACCGAGTAACTGCCTGCCGAGACAGTGCAGGTGGACATCAACAGAGATGTCTGTGGAAGGGTCATCACAAACTTCACAGACCGAGTAACTGCCTGCCGAGACAGTGCAGGTGGACATATGCTTGATATCATTTTCAGCACATAAATAGGAGTGTATATAGATGGAAAAAAAATGGTTTCGATGCATTACTTACTTACTGGTAATTACTACATTTTTTTAAAAAATGCGTAATATATGAAAGACCCTATACCAAGGCTGTGTCCAAAAAGAATCTGCCGTTTTTAAGTGCAAGGCACAGAAATCGAAGCTAGAATATAGCAATGTCCCATTGCACGGAGCGTATGGTCTCTCTGCATGAGCAAAGCGCCGCGGCGGCGCTAACTATAGGTAGTGAGGATAATACAATCTACTAATTCAGGTGTTGTATTACTTCACTGTAGTTTAAATGAGATAACTGGGGCTGGATTTTAGTGCCTTGCAGTTAAAAACTGCTTTTTTGACACGAACTTTGTATATGTTAAAGCTTATGTGGAAGACATTTCAAGGTAGGGTTCGGCATGCAATGGGTGAATGTTCCCTTGCGAGTTCAGTTTAGAATAATGTAATGGGTGGAGACTGATGTTTGTATCTTTCAAAAATAAACAGAATTTTATTTTCTTGCCATTTTGAATTGTCTAATTTTATTCTTACCCTATTCCATGTTAATCTTTATTCTACCTGATAGTAGGCTGCGGTGGTCTATGTATTTTTATTATATACAACTTACCTCATTAGAGGATTGCCTCAAGGACAAAGTGATACAGACAATTAATTTTTGGAATTGATGAAATACATTTTGTAAATACATTTAAAAATTTCAAATTGTAGGCCTACACACTACAAAGTAGAAATTTTGTAATAATGGTTTCTTAAAATTGAAATTGATCCTCTAATGGCAGCGATGGCAATTTTAGAAAGATACACCCTGTCCAAATCTAAGGAATTCCAAAATTTGGCTAAGAATCCTGGTATAGTACCTCTTGCCCCGATCATCAATCCTGTTACAGTTATACTATCTAGTTGGTATTTAGTAAGTAAAGTGATCCCACAACAGGCCCGCAGGCCCTTGGGGTAGTAGGAGGTTAAGGCTACCACTTTTTCTAGACAATCGGCACTTGATGTCAGCCGGGTTGTCAGCCCTGCGTGACGGCCGCCTTTACCCCAGAACAAGCGCCTGGTACTCATTTCCGTTAGAGGCTGAGTCGACCCCAGGGCCATAGTGCCGCCAGAAGGTTTTGGTCAGTTTAAAAATCCTGACCCCACCGGGACTTGAACCCTCGACCCTCCGGCTTGTAGCTCAGTGCCTTAACCACTACGCTACGGCGTGCCCCCCTAGTTGGTATTTATCTTTGTAATAGTCAATTGTTGGCTCATATATAGCTTTCTTTTCACAGTCAACTTCCTCAGGTTGGCCACTATGAGTCTCAAAACGAATTGTGGGATTTAATATCACACCAATTTTAGAAGATGGTCTAAATGCAATAAAAATATGTTCCTAGCTTCTAATTCTGAGGGACGCGGGTTCAAAGCCGGCCGCAGTGGTTGGAAAAATACTAGAGACATGTTCTCCGGGAAAAACTTTAAGCCGTGGGTCCCGGGTCTGAAGATTTTCAGGCTCGATACAGAACCGCAAGCTTGAATAAAATTAACCTTGATTCGAGTGAAGTAGATTATACAGGGGATGATGGGAAAACATTAGCTGAGAATAGGGATGTATGGAGAGCTTATATCCGCGCGGTCATGAACTACAATTTCAATAGTTCCAGTGAGTTAGTTATGATTAAATTATTTAAAACTTGTATCTATCGGGTCATGAACCAGCGAAGTTCGGTTTTTATTGTTAACCCTTAAATTGGCAAAACATGTATTGCTCGTGTCAATTATTAAAAGGCGGCGGACTTGAAACTTTGTATACTTGTAGAGGACCCGTGAGAATACAATAATTTCATATTTGTTTTCTACAATACTGGCCATAATCATCAGAAAAAAAAAAAAACTGTTTTTGTATAAATGTTAACTTAATCTTTCAAACGAAGGAAGACGATTTTACCCACTTAGAAAAGATAATTGGATCGACTTGGAAACTTTGTGTACGTGTAGAGGACCCATGACAATACAGCTAATTTGTCATATTTTTTCCCTAAAATCCTGGCCATAATCATCAGAAAATCTAAAGACTGTGTTTGGTATCAACAAAACGGAATCTTCTCATCATCAACAGCGATTTGGTTCACCCCACTTAAGAAACATCGGATCGACCTTGAGGAACTTTGGATACTTTGGTGAGGGTCCCGTGACAATATCAATAATTTTCATATGTATTTTCGAAAAATCCGGGCCAATAATCATCAGAAAATCAAAAAAGTGTTTTTATATAAATGTAACGGAATTTTTCAACGCGATTTTCACCCACTTAAAATCATTGGATCGACTTGAAACTTTGTATATTTTTAAAGGACCCGTGACAATACAATCATTTCATATTTATTTTCTAAAATCCTGGCCAGAATCATCAGAAAACCAAAAAAAAAAGTGTCTTTGTGTCTATGTAACGGAATCTTTGAACACGATTTTCACCCACTTAGAAACATTGGATCGACTTGAAACTTTGTATACTTGTAAAGGACCCGTGACAATACAATAATTGCATATCGTTTTTCTAAAATCCTGGCCAGAATCATCAGAAAAGCAAAAAAATGAAAACTGGTATAATAGGTTGCGGACTTGTCGACATTTAAGTCAATCGTCGTAAGAGCTCAGTTGGTGGAGCGGTGAACTGTTAGTGGTATATAATTTCAATAATCTATAGGTCGCTGGTTCAAATCCGGCTGGGAGGGTATTTTTTATAGAAGAGTGTTACTTTTAGCTCATACTACAATAGTATTGAATTTAAAGATATTTACATTTTTATCTTATTCTGTAAAATATTAAAACTAAAAAATAAAAAATAAATAATGGTTTTAAAAAACTAAAACAACACGCTTTATTAGAAAACCGAACTCAAAAATGAAAAATAATTTTTATTTCCAATACGCTTGGGATAAATTTAAAGTGGTCAACAAAAAAATCATCTCCAACACATATAGATTAAAATTGGAATTATCAACAAAAAGAAAATAATTTTACCATCAAAAGCGTGGGGTGCTCTATATCAATTAATATATTTGATAATAAACAGATATATTTAAAAGTAAATTCTTTAAGAAGAACATGTAAAAATCATAAAAACCACCCCACGCTTTTGATGGTAAAATAAATTTATTTTTGTTGATAACTTTAGTTTTATTCTAGATGTGTTGGAGATGATTTTTTTGTTGACCACTTTAAATTTATCCCAAGCGTGTTGGAAATTAAAATCATTTTTCATTTTTGAGTTCGGTTTTCTAATAAAGCGTGTTGTTTTAGTTTTTTTTAAAACTATTATTTACTGTTGATAACTGTAGTTTTATTCTATATGTGTTGGAGAAGGATTTTTTTGCGTTGTCTTGGGTGTTGAAGCTCCATCCGCAAGCGGCGCTTAAATGCCTGGTCGTTAGCATTGAATTTAGATTTGAATTTGGAAAAATTAAAATTAAGTTGAAAATACTACGATTAATAATTAATTATCTTCAATTTAGATTGGGAACGATAATCTACTGGTGGAATCTAGCGAAGCGCACCGACCTTCGTCTTATAATGTGAAGACGATCAATTACGAATTCAAGAAACCGAACACTCTCCATTTCGAGAAACCGAACAATCTCGAATTTTAGAAAACAGATAATGTCAAATTCGAGAATCTGGACAATCTCGAATTCGAGAAACCGAGCAATCTCGAATTCGAGAAACCGAACAATCTCGAGGTCGAGAAACCGAACAATCTCGAGTTCGAGAAACCGAACAATCTCGAGTTCGGGAAACCGAACAATCTCGAGTTCGAGAAACCGAACAATCTCGAGTTCGGGAAACCGAACAATCTCGAGTTCGAGAAAACCCGAACAATCTCGAGAGTCGAGCAACACGAACAATCTCGAGTTCGCAGAAACCGAACAATCTCGAGTTCGAGAAACCTAACACTCGCGATTGGTAGAAACCGAGCAATCTCGAATTCGAGAAAGAAACGAAAAACAATCTCGAGTTCGAGAAACCGATCAATCTCGAAATCGAGAGAAAAACGAGTAAATCTCGAGTTCGAGACGAAAACCAATCCTCGAATTCGGAGAAACCCGAATAAATCTCGAATTCGAGAAAACCGAAACACTCTCGATTTCTAGAAACCCGAACAATCTCGAATTCGAGAAACCGAACAATTTTCGAATTCGAGAAACCGAACAATCTCGAATGAGAGAAACCGAACAATATCGAATTCGAGGAAACCGAATACTCTCGAATTCTAGAAAACGAACAATCTCGAATTCGAGAAAACCGAACAATCTCGAATTCGAGCAACCGAACACTCCCGATTTCTAGAAACCGAACAATCTCGAATTCGAGAAACCGAACAACACTCGATTTCTAGAAACAGAACAAGCTCGAATTCGAGAAACCCGAACAAATCTCGAGTTCGAGAAACAGAACACTCTCGAATTCGAGAAACCGAATAATCTCGAATTCGAGGAAAACCGAACACTCTAGATTTCTAGAAACCGAACAATCCTCGTTTTCGAGAGAAACGAAACAATCTCGAGTTCGGAAAACCGAGCAATCTCGAATTCGAGAACCGGAACAATCTCGAGTTCGAGAAACCGAACACTCTCGAATTCGAGAAACCCGAACACTCTCGATTCATAGTAGAAACGAACAATCCGGAATTCGAGAAACCGAAACCACATGATTTCTCGAAACCGAACAATCTCGAATTCGAGAAACCGAACAATCTCGGAGTTTGAGAAACCGAACAATCTCGAGTTCGAGAAACCCCGAGCAATCTCGAATTCGAGAAAACGAAGCAATCTCGAATTCGAGAAACCGAACAATATCGAGTTCGAGAAACCGAACAATCTCGAATTCGAGGAAACCGAATAATCTTCGAATTAGAGAAACCGAACACGTTCGACTTCTAAGAAACCGAGCAATTCCTCGAATTCGAGAAATCGAAACAATCTCGAATTCGAGAAACCGAAAACAATCTCGAATTTCAAAGAAAAAAGAACAATATCGAGTACGAAAAACCGAACAATCTCGAGGTCGAGAAACCGCAAACAATCTCGAGTTCGAGAAACCCAAGAATCCTCGAGTTCGAGAAACCGAACAATCTCGAGTTCGAGGAAGGAAACCGAACATTATCGAGTTCGAGAAACCGCACAATCTCGAATTCGAGAAACCGAACACTCTCGAATTCGAGGAAACCGAAACAATCTCGAGTTCGAGAAACCGAACAATCTCGAGTTCGAGAAACCGAACAATCTCGAATTCGAGAAACCGAACAATCTCGATTTCTCCGAAACCGAACATTCTCGAATTCGAGAAACAGGCCGAACAATCTCGAATCGAGAAACCGAATAATCTCGAATTCGAGAAAACCGTGCACTCTCGAATTCGAGGAAACAGAGCAGCAATCTCGAATCTCGAGAAACCGAACCCGAACAATCTCGAGTTCGAGAAACCGAACAATCTCGAATTCGAGAAACAGAACAATCTCGAGGTTCGAGAAAACGAAAACATCTCGAGTGCGAGAAACCGAAGCAATCTCGAATTCGAGAAACCGAATAATGTCGAATTCGAGAAACCGCAACATTTGGTCGAATTCGAGAAACCGAACATTCTCGAATTCGAGTGAATCGAACATTTCGATCTAATTAACCGAGCAATCCGGAGTTAGAGAAACCGAACAATCTCGAATTCGAGAAACCGAACAATCTCGAGTTCGAGAAACCGAACAATCTCGAGTTCGAGAAAGCGAGCAATCTCGAATTCGAGAAACCGAGCAAATTCGAATTTCGAGGAGAAACCCGAGCATATCTCGAATTCGACAAAACGGAGGGCCATCTCCGAATTCGATGAAGAAACCGAGCAATCTCGAATTCGCGAAACCGAGCAATATCGAATTCGAGAAAAAGAGCAACTCTTGAATTCCAGAAATCGAACAATCTCGAAATTTGAGCAATTTGAGAAAACCGAACTCTCTTTCGATTTCTAGAAAACCGAGCAATCTCGAATTCGAGAAACCGAGCTATCTCGATTTCGAGAAACCGAGCAATCTCGAAATCGAGAAACCGAACAATCTCGAGTTCGAGAAACCGAACAATCTCGAATTCGAGAAACCGAACAATCTCGAATTCGAGAAACCGAACAATCTCAAATTCGAGAAACCGAACAATCTCGTATTCGAGAAACCGAACAATCTCGAATTCGAGAAACCGAACACTCTCGATTTCTAGAAACCGAACAATCTCGAATTCGAGAAACCGAACACACTCGATTTCTAGAAACCGAACAATCTCGAATTCGAGAAACCGAACAATCTCGAGTTTGAGAAACCGAACAATCTCGAGTTCGAGAAACCGAGCAATCTCGAATTCGAGAAACCGAGCAATCTCGAATTCGAGAAACCGAACAATCTCGAGTTCGAGAAACCGAACAATCGCGAATTCGAGAAACCGAATAATCTCGAATTCGAGAAACCGAACACGCTCGACTTCTAGAAACCGAGCAATCTCGAATTCGAGAAACGAACAATCTCGAGTTCGAGAAACCGAACAATCTCGAATTCGAGAAACCGAACAATCTCGAATTCGAGAAGCCGAACCCTCTCGATTTCTAGAAACCGAACAATCTCGAATTCGAGAAACCGAACACACTCGATTTCTAGAAACCGAACAATCTCGAATTCGAGAAACCGAACAATCTCGAGTTTGAGAAACCGAACAATCTCGAGTTCGAGAAACCGAGCAATCTCGAATTCGAGAAACCAAAAAATCTCGAGTTCGAGAAACCGAACAATCTCGAATTCGAGAAACCGAACAATCTCGAGTTCGAGAAACCGAACAATCTCGAGTTCGAGAAACCGAGTAATCTCGAATTCGAGAAACCGAGCAATCTCGAATTCGAGAAACCGAGCAATCTCGAATTCGACAAACGGAGCCATCTCGAATTCGAGAAACCGAGCAATCTCGAATTCGAGAAACCGAGCAATCTCGAATTCGAGAAACAGAGCAATCTTGATTTCCAGAAATCGAACAATCTCGAATTTGAGAAACAGAACTCTCTCGATTTCTAGAAACCGAGCAATCTCGAATTCGAGAAACCGCGCTATCTCGATTTCGAGAAACCGAGCAATCTCGAATTCGAGAAACCGAACAATCTCGAGTTCGAGAAACCGAACAATCTCGAATTCGAGAAACCGAACAATCTCGAATTCGAGAAACTGAACAATGTCAAATTCGAGAAACCGAACAATCTCGTATTCGAGAAACCGAACAATCTCGAATTCGAGAAACCGAACACTCTCGATTTCTAGAAACCGAACAATCTCGAATTCGAGAAACCGAACACACTCGATTTCTAGAAACCGAACAATCTCGAATTCGAGAAACCGAACAATCTCGAGTTCGAGAAACCGAACAATCTCGAGTTCGAGAAACCGAACAATCTCGAGTTCGAGAAACCGAGCAATCTCGAATTCGAGAAACCGAGCAATCTCGAATTCTAGAAACCGAGCAATCTCGATTTCGAGAAACCGAACAATCTCGAGTTCGAGAAACCGAACAATCTCGAGTTCGAGAAACCGAACAATCTCGAGTTCGAGAAAACGAACAATCTCGAGTTCTAGAAACCGAACAATCTCGAGTTCGAGAAACCGAACACTCTCGATTTGTAGAAACCGAGCAATCTCGATTTGTAGAAACCGAGCAATCTCGATTTGTAGAAACCGAGCAATCTCGAATTCGAGAATCCGAACTATCTCGAATTCGAGAAACCGAACAATCTCGAGTTCGAGAAACCGTGCAATCTCGAATTCGAATAACCGAACAATCTCGAATTCGAGAAATCGAACAATCTTATGATTTTTACATGTTCTTCTTAAAGAATTTACTTTTACCAATATCTGTTTATTATCAAATATATTAATTGATATAGAGCACCCCACGCTTTTGATGGTAAAATTATTTATTTAAATTATTAAAGTATAAAACCAATCGATGTATCTTATAGGTTATGATACATTTTTACACGCTTTATATTAGTCTGACCTGTATCAATCTATGTAACGGAATCTTTCAACACAATTTTCACCAACTTAAAAACATTGGATCGACTTGAAACTTTGTATACACGGTGATTACAAATGATTGGAGCGATTTCATGATTTTATTGTAGCGATCTTATTTGACATATCTTCACAGAACTTTAAAGTTATGTATAAAAACTCATAAGGTTTTTTTTTGTTTTCTCTCGCAGCCGTGTTTCAGCTTTAAACCGAGAGAGCGCAGCAGTTATCAAAGATGGCGACAGGCGAGGAGAAAGCATATGCTGTGCTTGAATTTCATTCAACTCAATCTGTGATAACTGTGCAACGACACTTCAGAACGAAGTTCGAGAAAGATGCACCGAGTGCCAACTCCATTCGGCGATGGTATGCGCAATTTAAAGCTACAGGATGCCTCTGTAAAAGGAAATCAACGGGTCGTCCTTCAGTGAGTGAAGAAAAGGTTGAGAGTGTGCGGATGAGTTTCACACGTAGCCCACAGAAATCAACACGAAAAGCGAGCAGAGAGCTGAACATTCCACAACCGACCGTTTGGAAGATCTTGCGGAAAAGATTGAAGCATAAACCTTACCACTTGCAATTTCTACAAGCCCTTACGCCCATTGACAAAGTGAGTCGGTTTGAATTTTGTACACAAATGCAGCAGTTTATGGATGAGGATGGTTTTTGTGAGAAACTTGTCTTCAGTGACGAAGCAACATTCTTTGTGAATGGCAAAGTGAACAAACACAATGTGCGAATCTGGGGCACAGAAAATCCCCGCGTTATTGTGCAGCACATTCGCGACTCCCCAAAAGTTAGTGTGTTCTGTGCGGTTTCTCAGTTCAAAGTTTATGGCCCTTTTTTCTTCTGCGAGCAGAACGTTACAGGACACGTGTACCTGGACATGCTGGAAAATTGGCTCATGCCGCAGCTGACGACCGACAGTGAGACCTTCATCTACCAGCAGGATGGTGCTCCACCACACTTCCATCACGATGTTCGTGAATTTTTAAACATGAGATTGCCAAACCGATGGATCGGTCGCAGTGGAGAGAATGATCAGAAATTGTTGTCATGGCCTCCACGCTCCCCCGATTTGACGCCGTGCGATTTTTTTGTTTGGGGGTATGTGAAAGATTCAGTGTTTGTGCCTCCTTTACCAGTAGACTTTACCAGAACTGCGAGCTCGCATAATCAATGCCTTTGAACAAATTAATAGGGACATGTTACGTCGAGTATGGGACGAACTGATTACAGACTTGATATCTGCAGAATCACCAAGGGGGAGCATATGGAGCACCTGTAACATCTCAAAAAAAACCTGGGAAGTTGCTCTATGTATCTGTAAAAGTTCGTGAAAATATGTCGAATACTACAGCTACCATAAAATCATGAAATCGCTCCAATCATTTGTAATCACCCTGTACTTGTAAAGGACCAATGACAATACAATAATTTCATAAATAATGTATAATTGGTTGCGGAATTATCGACTGTTTAGTCCATCGTTGTAAGAAATTAATATTATATCCTCTGGTAGCTCAGTTGGTAGAGTGGTGGACTGTAATGGTATATAATTTCAGTAATCCATAGGTCGCTGGTTCAAATCCGGCCCGGGGGATTTTTTAGAAGATATTATAATAACGTTAGATAATAATAATTTTAAAATAATAATTATATTCGTGCCTAAATACTAAAAATATCGTAAGCAATTAAATTTTCATGGGATTCCGGTTTATGACAACCAATTAAACTAAAAATTAAAAAATAAATAATAGTTTAAAAAACTAAACAACACGCTTTATTAGAAAACCGAACTACAAAATGAAAAATAGTTTTAATTTCCAACACGCTTGGGATAAAATTAAAGTGGTCAACAAAAAATCATCTCCAACACATCTAGAATAAAACTAGAGTTATCAACAAAAAAAATAATTTTACCATCAAAAACGTGGGGTGTTTCTTCTGATTTTTTATGTTTTCTTCTTAGGGACTTTACTTTTACCAATATCTGTTTATTATCAAATATATTAATTAATATAGAGCACCCCACGCTTTTGATGGTAAAATTATTTTTTTTTGTAGATAACTCTAGTTTTATTCTAGATGTGTTGGAGATGATTTTTTTGTTGACCACTGTAATTTTATCCCAAGCGTATTGGAAATTAAAATTATTTTTCATTTTTTATTCGGTTTTCTAATAAAGCGTGTTGTTTTAGTTTTTTTAAACTATTATTTATGGTATCTTTACCTCCTGCCGTGGTGGAGTGACTTGCGTGCTAAAATGATCCTGAGACCTATGCCGGTGGTAGCATTGCTGCTGATAGGGTTACCCATGCCGGACTGGTCGAAGGTGATAAGCCAGGCGAAAAAAGTACCTTGGTAGAAAGAGTAACGATCTTTCACCGTAAAAATACAACCGTCAAAAAATGCGGACATGGGTTCAACTGGGGTAAAATTTTCCGGAGGTCAAAAATAGGAATGAGATGCACAAATAAATTAAACATGGGCTCAATTCTGGGAATGCGTACTATTATGCATTGCAGAGACTCTTGATGTCCCAACTCCTTTCAAAAAACGTTAAACTGAAAATACATAAAACTATGATTCTACCAATTATATTATATGAATGCGAAACATGGACTCTTACTTTAAGGGAGGAAAGGAGATTACAAGTATTTGAGAATAAAGTACTTAAGAAAATGTTTGGACCAAAGACAGATGAACAGACAGGCGAATGGAGAAGACTACATAATAGTGAACTACATGGTCTTTATAGGAAGCCAGATATAATAGTAACAGTTAAGTCTCGTAGACTGCGATGGGCAGGACATGTTGCACGTATGAGGAATGAAAGACTTGCATGGAAGCTTCTTGTAGGAAAGCCAGAGGGAAAACGACCAGTTTATTAGACCAAGAATGAGGTGGGAGAATACCATTAACTATGATTTGAGGGAAGTAGATTATACAGGGAATGATTGGAAAGGATTAGCTCAGGATAGGGATGTATGGAGAGATTATGTCCGTGCGGCCATGAACCTATGGGTACGATAGTGCCAGTGAGTAAGTAAGTAATTGTTTATTATAATGGAATCTTACATATAAAAACAAATGATTCTCCAACAACTTCTAAGAGAGCAGAAGAATATATTCTTAAGAACAGATCTTTAGTATGTGAACTTGGCACAAGGGATATTTTTAACTAGAAATTTTAAGGGGCGATATTAGCTTAATGATGTGAATCAATCTGCAAGGTCTTAAGACGTCTCATGATATTGACCCTGATAATGCAGTTTATAAATCAAGAATTCAAGATTATCTTCTTCCTTCTCAATATCAATTCATGCCCGACCTTGGTGAACAATCAGACCTACTCGCTCAATTCAGAGACACTTCCACTTTTTTCTCGGTAAGTCTTACTCCAATATCATAGCTTTAGAATTGTTGATATATTTGTTAAATCCAAAAATTATACGTGTATTTAATACTTATTTTTACGTTGGACGTTGAATAAGTCATCGCCATATTATTTTCCACGGATTGAACTGCAAAAGGTTCCGGTCCGATGCAAAAAACTCTTATCTCCATCGTGTTCTTGGTCGTCTCACACATGTATACCCCTTTGGATTATATGTGAATAACTGTTTTGTTATAAGTTCTAGATCCATTCTTTCAATGTGGTCGAATCAATTTTGTTTGCAGTCTTTGATTCTGTCTGTTAAGCTGATATTTTATGCTCATTTCTAATATCTCTGCTATAATTTTTTATCTTCTAAAAATGCGTGCTATTATGCATTACAGGGACTCTTGTCGTCCGAACTCCTTTCAAAAAACGTTAAACTGAAAATATATAAAACTGTTATTCTACCCGTTATATGGATGCGAAACATGGACTCTTACTTTATGGGAGGAAAGGAGATTACAAGTATTTGAGAAAAAATTCTTAGAAAATTTTGGACTAAAGAGAGATGAACAGACAGGTGAATGGAGAAGACTACATTACAGTGAACTACATGGTCTTTATAGGAAGCCAGATATAATGAGAACAGTTAAGTCTCGTAGACTACGATGGGCAGGACATGTTGCACGTATGGGGAATGAAAGACGTGCATTGAAGCTTCTAGTAGGAGAACGGCAGTAGGTAGACCAAGGATGAGGTGGGAGAATACCATTAAGCATGATTTGAGGGAATTAGATTATACAGGGAATGATTGGAAAACATTATCTCAGGATAGGGATGTATAGAGAGCTTATGTCCGTGCGGCCATGAACCTACGGATTCGATAGTGCCAGTGAATTAGTTAGTTATATATATTTTTTATCTTGTAGAATATATCTAGCTACATGTCTCTGGAAACGCATTTGTGCATTTTTGGTTGATTTTTAGACAAAGTTCAATTTTGGAAACTTTATAACAACACAGGAACAGCCATAACCTTGCATTTTTTTAAAATCTAGTTTCTTTCCTCGTGTATTTAAGGCAAGAAAGTCGTTATCCGGGTAAAAAAATGCATGAAAATTTGGTCCCAAATAGGTGGTCATATATTATGCCCTTTTAATGATATCACACTGAAAAATTTTATGGAAGCAGAGGCGGATGAAAGTTATGGCGCTGGAAAATTCTAAATATAAATTTTTAAGGTTAGAGCATGTAATTTATTTTATTTTATTTTTCTCCGAAAGTTACATTTTTCATTGCATTGGAACACTTTTCTCAAAAACCATTTAACCTAGTGTCATGAAATTTTCAGAGCAAGTTAACAGGTGTATGTTTGTATGAACCATGCAAGATTGTAAATAAATTTTAGAAAATATTCATATTATTTATTTTTTTACATATATAATAAGTCATTAATTTATTGACGCATACTAACTATAGCCATGCGACCATAAAAATGCATATATTAAAGTAATACAGCATGGTTACATTTTCACATACAGTTAAAATGTCATTGTCATTAGAATTACAGGATATCAGTAAAGTGTACCAATGTAAGGTAATGTAACGTCACATTTTAAAAACTCTTTAAATTAAAAAAACAAAATCCTTCATAACAGAGTGTATGTTAACCATTCTAGGCTAAATCCACAGCAGGACGTCCCCAGATATACCATAAAAATGTTCAGTGTGATATCATTAAAAGGACATAATATATGACCACCTATTTGAGACCAAATTTTCATGCATTTTTTTTTACCCGGATAACGACTATGGTCACACGTAGAAATTCAGTATATAATGGAACTGGACAGCTAATGACAAATGAGGGAAATTTTGAGGAAGTAGCTGAATTCAAATACCTAGGAACAATAGGCCCCTAATCACAAATAGGAATGAGATGCACAAAGAAATTAAACATAGGCTCAATTCTGGAAATGCGTGCTATTATGCATTGCAGAGACTCTTGATGACCCAACTTCTTTCAAAAAAACGTTAAACTGAAAATATATAAAACTATTATTCTACCAGTTATATTATATGGGCGCGAAACATGGACTCTTACTTTAAGGGAGGAAAGGAGATTACAAGTATTTGAGAATAAAGTACTTAGGAAAATTTTTGGACCAAAGAGAGATGAAAAGACAGGTGAATGGAGAAGACTTCATAACAATGAACTACATGGTCTTTATAGGAAGCCAGATATAATAAGAACAGTTAAGTCTCGTAGACTGCGATGGGCATGACATGTTGCACGTATGGGGAATGAAAGACTTGCATGGAAGCTTCTTGTAGGAAAGCCAGAGGGAAGACGCCCAGTTGGTAGACCAAGAATGAGGTGGGAAAATAACATTAACTATGATTTGAGGGAAGTAGATTATACAGGGAATGATTGGAAAGCATTAGCTCAGGATAGGGATGTATGGAGAGCTTATGTCCGCGCGGCCAACAGGGGAAGTAGAGACTCGTAGAGATCTGTGGAATGGGAGCCTACACATTTCGATGGTCTACACGGGTCTTTCACCGCGCGAGTCGGGAACTTCCAAATCTATTTCTACCAATGCGAGGCCACTGTCCTCGCCTTTGTCCGCGAAACACAAACGTCATTATTACGACGTGTCACAGCATTCTGATGAAAAAAATGATACATTCATATCAATTGCTTCCTAATTTACTGCAATCCACCAAAATGGGTTCTTCTACTTCTTCTTCTTCTTCTTCTTCCTTTCCTGTCATAGACCTAGGGGTACGTTACGGTCTCAATCCAACGTTTGAAGGGTTTGCCCAAAGATCTCTTGCCTGGTGGCTGGTAATTTAGGAATTGACGTGATATTGTTGTACGGCTCATTCTTCTTACGTGAGATTTCCAGTTGTTTCTATATTTTTGTACATATTCCATGACTGATTCTGTTTGTAATTCTTTGAGAATCTCAAAATTTCTTTTATGGTCTGTTCTTAAGTAACCTGGGATGCAAAAGATGGTAAAGTGCATTCTACATAACCTCTCCTATCTAAATCCCAACCTCACCTGCTTGTGGTGTAACTTGCCTAAAACAAACGGGGCTCTGAGGACCGAGTCATCAAGATACAGAGGAAATTCTGTATCATAATTGCGCCTGTCCAGAGGCCTAAGGTGGCAACCCCACCACTGGACTTGCTCGTTTCAGGCCAGTAACCTGTTATGAGAGCTTACCTTAATAAAAAGTATCAAAGAAAATGTAAAAGGACTACTCTAAAATTAATTGGAAAATTTCTTCTTCTTCTTCTTCTTTTTCCATTCATGTGATAGACCTAGTAGTCTGCTACGGTCTCAATCCAACGTTTGAAGGGTCTGCCCAAAGATCTCTTGCCTGGTGGCTGGTAATTTAAGATCTGACGTGGTATTCTTGTTCTGCTCATTCTTCTTACGTGCGATTTCCGGTTGTTTCTATATTTTTGTACATATTCCATGACTGATTCTGTTTGTAATTCTTTGAGAATGTCAGAATTCCTTTTATGGTCTGTTCTTGAGTAACCTGCAGTACGTCTCATAAATTTCATTTCTGCCGCAGTTAGTCTTTGTTCATCTACACTGCGAATTGTCCAGGCCTCACTGCCGTAACATAATATGGGTCTGGCCAGTGTTTTATAAAATCTAGTTCGTGTGTGTTGCTGTACTGTGTTTGACTTGAAAATATTATTTATAATTCATGTTACTCTGTTAAATTTTATAATTTTTTGACGAAAATATTTTTCCTCTTCGTATGTAACCTGGTATCCGGGGTAGTTAAATGTGTTAGTTTGTTCTCATATTTTATTGTTAATAATAATTTTACTGTGAACTGGGTATTTTCCTAGGAAAGCCGTGACTTCAGATTTTTCTGTTGACATTTCCATGTTGTAGTTTATTGCAATTTGGTGAAAAGAGTGGATTGAACGTGGTTTATTCTTAAACATAATACTGATTTAACATAATACTGATTTCTGTTTATATATTTTGGTCCAAAAAGTTTTCTAAGAACTTTGTTCTCAAATAGTTGTAATCTTTTCTCCTCCCTTAAAGTAAGAGTCCTGTTTCTGATCCATGTAACTGGGAGAATAATAGCTTTCTGTTTAACGTTACCAAGAGAAGTTGGGACGACAAGAGTCCCTGCAATGCATAATAACAGGCATTTCTTGAATTGAGCCTATGTTTAATTTCTCTGCAAATATCATTCCTGCTTGTAATTATTGTTCCTAGGTATTTGAATTCAGCCACTTCTTCAAAATTCCTGTTATTTGTCATTAACTGCCCATTTCCATTATATAATGTATTTTTATGTGTGATCATATATTTAGTTTTATTGATGTTTGCTTACAGTCCCAATTTCTTTGTTACTCAATAGTGTGTACGAGTTGGCTCTTAGTGTCTGTACGCTATCACTAATAGTGATAATGAACGTGTTTTTACTCAGAGCAATTTGATAATTAATGCGAACAAATCTTCAAAAATTTATTACATGCTATGTTGAACTTGTTTTTGGAATAATTTATATATAAGTGTTTTATTGAAATATGATGAAAAACACCTGCCACTGTAACATGGTTTTACAAAAAGAATCAGAAGAAACCGCGAAGAACAATTTATGTGCAATCATATATTTACTTAAAATAATAAATTATCTCTTCTGATATTTTTTTCCAACTTGTCAAAATGTAATCCTTTAATATTTACAATTTGTTACTGCTTATCAGAGTACAGTGACAGAACTGATTTCGTTTGCGGAACATTATTTGACCTTTCAATGTTTTTTCCTTATATAGGAGCACCAGTTCCTTCAACTTGTAAGCAGTCTGCATAGAAACACCGAATACATCAGTTGGAGGTGAGAAATCATTATACACAGTGTGTCTTAATTAAACGGAACAAATTTGCCTACCTATAATAATAATAATAATAATAATAATAATAATAATAATAATAATAATAATAATAATAATAATAATAATAATAATAATTTTATTTATATACAGAATTTTAATGTTTACACATCTTTCTGTGCCTAAAGTTTTATTTTTCTTCTCCACTCGTCTGTCTCCATCCAATCCATGTCCTCCAGTCCCCATGTTCTCATTCCATTTCTTATTTCCTGCATCCACAAGTTTCGAGGTCTTCCTCTCCTCCTTCTTCTAGGTGGAACACCATTCCAACTTTTTCCTGGGTAATCTTTCTTTTTGCATTCGTCGTACGTGCCCATACCAATTTAATTGCTTATCATCATCATCATGAACAAATTCGTTTTAGGCCATGTGGCCTGTACGGTAAACCTAGCGAAGATGGTCTTGATCTTTCCACCGATGTTTTGGTCTTCCTTGGTCCCTATGTCCAGTTGGGGTATATTGGAATGCCAATTTTGGAAGTCTATTTCTTGCCATTCTTCTCAGATGATTTTTCCATTCTTGTTGGTATTTTTGGATATCTTCATTTAAACTTGCTACTCCAAGTTTTCCTCTGATAGTAGTGTTTCCTTTGGTGATCCAGTCTATTAACTCCTAACAATGATCGTAAGAAGCGCATTTGGCTTACTTGAAGTTTATGAGAGTTTCTTTTATTTAAAATCCAAATTTCACTTCCGTATTTTAGAGCAGCTTTTGATGTGACGTTATGTAATCTTAGTTTTGTCTCTGTCCTCATCTGTTTACCAAAATGTCTTCGTATTACCCCATTCATTTTATTATATTTTTGTAATTTTGAATCAATGTCACTCTTATACTCTGCAAATACACTTCCTAAGTAAGAGAAATCTGACACTTGTTCTATAATTTAATTGCTTATACCGTATATAATACCGTATATAATCTACTATTGAATAACCAATATTATGTTTTTCTCTTATGACAGTATTTCTTATTTTGTCTAATTTTGAACATCTTCCTGCTCTCCTCAAGAAATCCACTTCCATAGACATAAGTTTTTGTTCTAAGTTTTTGTTGAATTTCCAAACTTCAGCTCCATATGTGACAGTACTTCTCACTATTGAATTATATATTTGTAACTTATTTTTCCTGGTTATATGTCTGTTCCATAAGACTCCATTCATCATTGCTGTTATTGCTCTACCTTTATTTATTCTGTTCTTAATATCACTTTCTTGTTTATCCTCTTTGTCTAATTTTACTCCCAGATACTCAAATTCTTCACATCCTCTAATATACCCCTTTTCATCTTCTAATATAAAATCTTCGGTTTCGGATCCATATCCCATATACAATTTTTTTCTTAAATTTATTTTCAAATCCCAGTTATCGTATTCGTCCAATAATTTTCTGAACATAAACTCCATGTCTTCATATTCTTGAGCAATTATTATCTGGTCATCCGCAAATAACAGTGTATATATTGTATCTGTTGATCCATCTCCAATTGGTACTCCCATTCCTGAACATTTTTTGCTCCAGTTTAACAGTGATTTATGTATAAATATCTTAAATAATGTTGGTGATATGCTACAACCTTGACGAAGACCTTTTGTTACTTTAATTTGTTCTGATATATGTGTTCCAATTTTAATTTTAGATACTGCACTTTTACACAAATTTTTATTGCATTAATAATTGTATCATTTATGGCCATATCATTTAATGCTAACTACTAAAATCTACCCTTAACTCCAAAATGAATCTTATAGCCCGAATCCACGATTCTACAGAAATAATTCAAACGAGGTCCGGGGTATTTGAATCTGTGCGCCATTCACTACACCGCCGATGTATGTTCTGCAATGAGATGGGAGGTATAATTTGAAAACTTGATGTGACTGTGACAGTATTGTCAAGTATTGAAACTTGAAATCCAACTAACGGAACTCTTGAGAAGTTAGCTATTCATAGTGTGGAAACGCATCATTTCCGGACATTGGTACCTTTTTAAAAAATGAACAAGATATCTCAATATACCACTTCGCATCCATTGTCGGTGTCATTTTGCAATGCCTGTATATATATATATATATATATGTGTGTGTGTGTGTGTGTGTGTGTGTGTGTGTGTGTGTGTGTGTGTGTGTGTGTGTGTGTGTGTGTGTGTGTGTGTGTATGGTGTAAGTTTTAAAATTGTAAAAACATAAATCCTGGAAACTGATTGAGAATTCGAGGTAGAATTAACCTAATATATGTCATGTCAACATCATGTAAATATGGAACATATATTTTAATCCTTGTCTCGAACAGAAGGTATTAATAATGTTGATATAAAATAATTTAAATTTGAGTGGATATTTAAGGTGACACGATGAGTACCATGGCACTACCCTGGATGGATAAAAACAAGTTGGAACTTTGGTTGAAAACTCCGGTGGAAGATTTAGTGAGCAAAGACGCAGACTTGAAGGGAGACAACTATCTCAGCGATCTCCACAGACTGTTGGTGAAGACGAAGAATGGAGACAAGTCGCTGATAGTGAAATGTCGCCTAGAGACTGGCACAGCTGCCGTCACCCTAAGAGACAGCACTATATTCACGAAAGAAGAGCACATGTATGCAGTAACACTTCCCAAGATGGAACAACTCTTGAACAAAGCCATTCCTGGTAAGTTGCATAAACAATTCTTTAAATTTCATTTTTAAGCTTTAGCCCATTCGTCTCAACGTACGAAGTAGACTCGCCCGCTGTTAAATGGCCTTCAGCTCAGAAGACGAGGTACACTCGCTTAATTCTGCTGTTATATATTTTTCAATATTTTGTACATCCCTTGGAACAGTACTCTTTTACCATTTATGTATATTAGAGGAATGTGTTTTTTGCCTTCACCCTTATATTCTATGTTTTTGTTAGTATTAGCTAGCATTAGATTCCATCATCATTGTATTTTGTTTAGTCTGTATTTTAATAATATCTTAAAATTGTAATATGTACGTAATTGTTGTATAATTTTACTATTCGCTGGTTGAGTGGAAGAGAAGGCCTTATGGCCTTAACTCTGTCAGCTAAAATAAATTATTATTATTATTATTATTATTATTATTATTATTATTATTATTATTATTATTATTATTATTATTATTGTGATCTCAAGTACCGTTATATTTTGCTTGTTTTGAATGTCTGAAAATAGACAATATAATTTACGGTAACTTAAATTCGGTTTCTGGGAAAATGCATTGAGTATTTAAACCTGAAACGAATAGGTTAATTGGCCAAACATGATATGACAAAACTTTGGGATTCTTGTGGATTCCTGGTAGATCCATCCATACTAATTCTGTCCGAGGGCAGGTTCCTCACTGCAATCATAGCATTTTCATCCTTTGTAGCTTTACTAGGGAATTGTAGGTGTGGTAGCTTCCCGTTGCTTTCCATACCGGTGAAGGGAGATGATGATTGGGCAGATGATTTTCGGGGACCGTTGAGCCCTAAGCTTCCTGACATTTGTCTTACAAATGAGGAAAAAACCAGAAAAAAAAACATCACCCAGGAGCCTGTCCCGACCGGGAATCGAACCCGGGCCCGCTGCATGACAAGCCAGCAAGCTACCTCGATGGACTCCTCGTAGATTAGGGTCTCATTTGATGCCCTTTACTATCCTCATGTTTTTAAGTTAAATTCAATCATTAGCATCTTCATCATCAACAACAATTACGGATTAAGCCAAGTGGCTTGTTCTGGTCTCATAGATTCTCATTCAAAAAGTTGAATCCATCTCTTTTTCGGTTTACCAACATTCCTGTCTCCTTTTGGTTTGTAATTAAGTATAATTTTTGGTATGCGTTCATCTTTCATTCCTTGAACATATTCTTTCCAGTTTTTTCTGGATTCTTTTATTTTAATAATAGTATTCTTCTTCTTTTCTTCTTCTTCTTCCCTCCAAGTATTAGGCCAAGGCCTGTTACGATCCTATAAAAAAATTTCCCTCCAGCGTTTCATAGGACAGCCCAGAGATCTTCGTTCTCTTGGTATATATTATAAACAGCTTTGGGGATCCGATTTAAACTCATTCTTTCAAGATATGTTTCCAATTTGGCTGGTACTGTTTAATATATTCCAAAATTGGCGTAGTCTTCAATTCTTTTAAGATATCGGTGTTCCTTTTCCGATCCCATCTGGTGTAACCCGCTGTTCTGCGCATGAATCTCATTTCACAAGCCGTTATTCTGATTTCATGTTGTCTTTTTAGTGTCCATTCTTCACTACTATAGGTCAACACTGGTCTAGCCAAAGTGTTATATACACATTTTTAATAATAATAATAATAATAATAATAATAATAATAATAATAATAATAATAATAATAATAATTAATCTTTATCTCAGCTAACAAATCAATTTGTTAAGTCGACGTTGCAATCTCCTTGTGTGAGATCATTTTCAAGACATGGTTCTTATAATACATAGTTACCATCATTAACACAATTTTTTTTTACAAATTTAAATGAATAAATTTAAAATTCCAATTTATGATTAAAAATATTTTAACAATGATTCATATGTTTCACAACAATCACTTAAATATGTTTGTTTATTCAATACTTTATTTTGTTCTTTTTTATATAGGCCATTTCTGCTATTAATATTTTATGGTAATTATTTTCTTTGCGTAAAATTTTGTATTGATGTATGGATCAGAATGTTGCGCGATCATTAAAAGACAAGAACAAAGATTGGATGCAGATGAGATGAGATTTTTAAGAAATATAGCAGGATATACTCTGCTGGATAAGAAAATAAATGAAGATATAAGAAGGGAACTAAATATTTTCAAACTTACAGACCGAATAATTAAATATAGGAACGACTGGAAAGAACATATTGATAGAATGCCAGAAGAAAGATTTCCAAAATTATTGTTGAATTATAAACCGCACGGAAGGAGAAATGTTGGACGCCCACACAGAAGATTGTATAAACAATTTTAACAATTCTAGCTTTCATGAAACCGGAACGAGCCAACAGGCTTAATCCCTGGATGATGATGATGCATACAATGTTTATGTCATCTCAATCCATTTAATGATTTTGATTAATTCTATGTTCACTGATTACTGAAAATTGTGCACCTGGTGTACTGATCTCTTTTTTTCTATCTTCGTCAATTTTTTTTCTTATAAATCTTCTTGTTTTTGGCCTACATAGGACTATGATTTGTCACAATTTTATTTTATTTTATCTAAAAGTTTAAAAATATTTAGCTCATTTCTAATGTCTTCACTTCTTCTTTTATCTAGAAGTTTGCAGCCAGCTAACTTCTCAGAAATCTCATGTCAGCTGCTTCTGTGCTGTCTAAAACCCAAAATTCACTACGATACAACAGTGAGGGGACTGCCACTGCTTTATGAAATTTTAGTTTTCTTTCCATTCTTGTGTTTTTAAATATTCCCTTAATTGTGCCAAATATATAGGCTAATTAAATTTATTAAGTTTGTTATAAACATCTTCATTTTTAAAATAGGAGACTTCATAACTCAGGTATTTAAAGTGTTCACATTTTCAACGGGTTTCCCTTCCACAGTTAAACTGAATATTAGTAAACAAGATTTCCGGGCTGCAGGCCGTGGTCTCGAGGCTTGAAGTTGTCTCAGCCCTTGACGATGCCAGACGCAGTCTCTGGCGAAACGCCGGGGAACTTCAAAACTCGAGACCACTCCCTACAGCCCGGAAATCTTCTACAAGATCATCATAGCAACTCCGGCCGTGAAAGCCTAAGTCAATACATGAATATTAGTAAAATTTAAGAGTCAGGTACATTGTTGATTTTTACAAAAATATGTTTGCAAAAATGTCTGTTCCGGGGGGGCAGTCCAAGCGAAAGACATTCAGTCCAAAGCCAGATGCAGCCATATGTAAACTCCTTTTAGGCACCTGAAAGTAGTCTTTCGAACGTTTCCACCAAGTCGGGGTCCTGCGGGACCTTCTTAAGATCTTTTAAGATTTTAAGATGCAAAAGAGAGAGTGGGCTGTGGATCCAAACGGGAAACTGCTCCCTATATATCCCTAGTGAAGCTGTAAATATGGCATGATGAGTATTTCCATGGAGAAGGGTGGAGCTTATAAAATGGACAGACAAAATAAAAAACAAAGATCCGCTAGACAGAATGGGTGAAGGAAGAACAATGCCGGAATTCATAGAAAAAGAGGAAAATAAATTGGATTGGCCACTGGCTAACAACAAACTGTGTGTTGACGGATGCCCTAGAAGGAAAGATTAGAGACAGAAAAAGACATAACAAGAAGTGTGTTGTGAGAATTCTGATTTACTGATATAATTAAATAGACTGGCATATCCCAAAGAATAACCTGCTGATATTGTAATTACAGGAAAACTGGAACCGTTGGCACCAAAATGTGTGTATTCATGCAAGTGCTTCTTAGTGATGGAAGATTTAAGTGCGTCAGGATACAAGATGTTGGACAGACAGAAGGGACTGACTTTAGAACAAACAATGACAGCTATGCGCACTATAGCCAGATTCCACGCTGCATCCATAGCACTTCACGAGATGGATCCAGATTCAATGAACGAGTATCAACACAACTTCCACAGCGAATTCAGCAACACTGGAACATGGAACACTTGTTTTCAAGGTAAATTTACTAAAGTAATTAATTCACTGGCACTATTGAACCTGTAGGTCCATGGCCGCGAAGATAAAATCTCTCCACACACCGCTACCCTGAGTTCAACTTTTCCAAACATCCCCTGTATAATCAACTCCCTCAAATCATTGTCAATGTTATTCTCCCACCCCATCCTTTGCCTACCGACTGGGCTTTTTCCTTTTGGTTTTCCTACTAGAAATTTCAATATCTCACTTTCATTCTCCAATTGTGCCAGATGTCCTGCCCAACGCAATCTTCTTATTATGTCTGGTTTCATATAAAGATCTCGTAGCTCACTGTTAAGCGGTCTTCTCCACTCGCCTGTCTGTTCATCTCTCTTTGGTCCAAAAATGTTCCTAAGAACTTTATTTACATAATATTTTCTCCTCTCTTAAAGTAAGAAGGGGGCACGCCGTAGCGTAGTGGTTAAGGCACTGAGCTATAAGCCAGAGGGTCGAGGGTTCAAGTCCCGTTGGGGTCAGGATTTTTAAACTGACCCAACACCTCTGGCGGCACTATGGCCCTGGGGTCGACTCAGCCTCTGACGTAAATGAGTACCAGACGCTTGTTCTGGGGGTAAAGGCGGCCGTCACGCAGGGCTGACAACCCGGCTGACATAAAGTGTCGATTGTCTAGAAAAAGTGGGAGCCCTAACCTCCTACTACCCCAAGGGCCTCCGGGTCTGTTGTGGGATCACTTTACTTTTTTACTTAAAGTAAGAATCCATGTTTTGCATCCATATAATATATCTGACAAGATATGCTTAAACATTTGTTACATTAAGTGTAAGTAACATTTTTTAATACTTACTTACTTACTCACTCACTGGCACTATCGAACCCGTAGGTTCATGGCCGCGCGGACATAAGTTCTCCATACATCCCTATCCTGAGCTAATGTTTTCCAATCATCCCCTGTATAATCTACATCCCTCAAATCATAGTTAATGTTACTCTCCCACCTCATTCTTGGTCTACCAACTGGGCGTTTTCCCTCTGGTTTTCCTACAAGAAGCTTCCATGCACGTATTTTATTCGTGCCATTTTTCCTGCCCATCGCAGTCTACGAGACTAAACTGTTCTTATTATATCTGGCTTCCTATAAAGACCATGTAGTTCATTGTTATGCAGTCTTCTCCATTCACCTGTTTGTTCATCTCCCTTTGGTCCAAAAATTTTCCTAAGTACTTTATTCTCAAATACGTGTAATCTCCTTTCCTCCCTTAAAGTAAGAGTCCATGTTTCGCACCCATATAAAATAACTGGTAGAATAATAGTTTTATATTTTTTCAGTTTAACGTTTTTTGAAAGGAGTTGGGACATCAAAAGTCTCTGCAATGCATAATAGCACGAATTTTCAGAATTGAGCCTATGTTTAATTTCTTTGTGCATCTCATTCCTGTTTGTGATTATTGTTCCTAGGTATTTGAATTCAGCCACTTCCTCAAAATTTCCCTCATTTGTCATTAGCTGTCCATTTCCATTATATAATGTATTTCTACGTGTGACCACATATTTAGTTTTAACATTTTTTTAATTATTTTTATATTATTTACTGTGTTAATACAGCAATGAGGGACATGCTGATTGAACAACTAAAGATGTGGCCAAGAGAACAGTGGTCTCCTTATATCGAGAAACTGCAGAACATAAATTTCCTGCAGAGAGTGAAGCGAATTACACAAACTCAGGACTCGGATTTCAACGTCCTCATTCATGGAGACATCTGGGTCAACAACCTTTTGTTTCGGGAAGACACCGTCATGAGAATCATAGATTTCCAATTTGTACACTTCACTTCTTTTGCAATAGAGCTTCACTGGTTTCTCAATACCAGCCCAAAGATGGAAGTTCGAATGAATCATTTGGATTCGCTTATTCAGGTAAGATACTATTTATAGTAATTTATGGAAAGCAACAAAAAGAAAATTAAAGGATAAAGAAGAATGCAACTCAGTGGTAAAATCAGCTGTTATTATATGATGATGATGCAGTGTCTGTAGAAGATAAACCTCTTCCGAGATAAGTTCCATCGTGAACAAACCAGATGTAAGACTGTGTTTTGATTGGTCGTATAATGGTTTTATCTTTAAACGAGTAAGAAACTGTAGTTCTCTCTCCAACACTCGAAATAGAGAGAATAAAAATAATAAATAATAGTTTTAAAAAACTAAAAGAACACGTTTTATTAGAAAACTAAAAAATGAAAAATAATTTTAATTTCCAATACGCTTGGGATAAAATAAAGTGGTCAACAAAAAAATCATCTCCAACACATGTAGAATAAAATTAGAGTTATCAACAAAAAGAAAATAATTTTACCATCAAAGCGTGGGGTGCTTTTTATGTTTTTTACATTTTCTTCTTAGAGAGCTTACTTTTACCAATATCTGTTTATTATCAAATATATTAATTGATATAGAGCACCCCACGCTTTTGATGTTAAAATGATTTTCTTTTTGTTGATAACTCTAGTTTTATTCTATATGTGTTGAAGATGATTTTTTTGTTGACCACATTAATTTTATCCCAAGCGTGTTGGATATTAAAATTATTTTTCATTTTTTAGTTTTATAATAAAGCGTGTTCTTTTATTTTTTTTAAACTATTATTTATACTGTGTTATTGTTTATCATTAAATCTGAATCAATATGTCTGACGGTTACAACGTAAAATCATATTTCCACTACTTCATTTCATGATACATTTCAATATTTTCACGATGGTAAAATCCCGCAGCTTAGTGGTATCATTAACACTTCGTAATACTTTAAATTACATCAAAAATGGCATAAGTCGCTTAAGTAAAAAGCTGGTCTTGTACAACCCCACCCTTCATCCTTAATCCGATCCAATATTTCCGCAGCCTTTTGTTCTTGAAAGGAAGTTAATATCTACGCTATTTGATTGTTCTAGGAATACCACAGAACACTGTGCAATACAATGCAGTCACTGGGCTGTCAGAGGAAGCTGATCAGCCTTGAAGAACTCTATGAAGAATATCACCGGAAATCTTTATACGGATTATTTGCTCTTTCGTCTGCTGCTGCTGTAATGACTTCAGATCCCAATCGTGGATTTGACCTGGACGAAGCCATGAAGGGCAACACTCCAGGCCCCGGAATGTACAGCGATTACTACAAGCAATCTGTGCGATGGACATTCCCTGTCTTGGAGAAAATGGGCGCTTTTGACATCAAATGAAAACGTCTCACATTTATGATAAACTGTTTTGTACAGTTTTTCGGTGCACATTTATTTTTTTTAATTTCCCTAGAAAAGATTAAATAAGAAACAGCGTAATTAAAAAAATACGAATTTTCAAACTACAATTGTGGATTTCATAAAAAAAGCGATTAGAATGCTATGGTCATGTAAAAAGAATGGCAGAAGACAGATTCCCAAGAATAATACTAGAATGGGTGCCCCTTGGTACAAGAAGAAGAGACCAAAGATAAGGTGGATTTATGGCGTTTTGAACAGCATGAGGGAAAAAAGGATTTTGACGATGGAGATTGGAATGCCAGAGAGATGTGTAGGAGAATGACAGTAGATTAATTGGTAGCAGGAAGATGTTGTAAAACATTGTGCTAAATAAATATATGCATGTATTAAAAATAATTTTAAATTCAAATTATAATTTTGTTCTTTTTTTTAAGAAATATACTTCTTGCATGCTTTTAGATGAAAGAAGAGTGAATATATTAACAATAAATTAAATACAGGTTGCGGCATAAGTCAGTTAAACATTGCAAGGGAAAAAATCAGATTGGTTGAAACTGGGGTTTGAATATGGGACATTCAGAACATAACACTGGTCAACATGATTTTTGTTTCATGACTACCAATAGTTGTACTTAATGCAGTTTCTTTAATCCTGTTTTCAAATATGTATTCGGAATTTCTCCATCACCCACAGTTTTTTATTTCAATTTAAATTAATGGATTTAAATAATTATTTTTAATAAACATTTTTTCGTCCATTTGTCCATTGTAAAATAAAACGGGGAACACTTTCATCAGGAGATTTCAGCTATGCAAAAGAGACACCACGGCAAATGGAATCGTAATATGCTGGCCGATTATTGTTGGACCATCAAGAAGGATGCTCCACAGGCGAAATATAGCAGAAAATCGTCATTTCTTACTTTCTAGGTGAGTCCGAATGTTCGACTATTATGTAGTTATGAATGCAGAAAATATTAAAGTGTTTGAAATTATAAATGCCTGTCTCTCGGAAACCTTGCGTGATGGAGAAAAACTGATATCATATTTGAATTCAGGAGAAAAAATACTATCAGAATCACATTTTTTTCTGAGACAAAAAAAACATATTTTTTGTTGCTCAGTGTAATCAGTGTTAAAATGATGTCATAAATGCTTAAACAACAATGGAGATCTCTTTGAACAATTTTGGTAGTTTTTTGTATAGGTGTTGTAAGCTACAAAAATTTTCGGTTAACTGACTTATGCTGCACCCTGTATTTTTAAGATGATAACTAACTAACTCACTGGCACTATCGAACCCGCAAGTTCATGCCCGCAAGGACTTAAGCTCTCCATACATCCCTATCCTGAGCTAATGTTTTCCAATCATTCCCTGTATAATCTACTTTCCTCAATTTAATGGATAATGTTATTCTCCCACCTCATTCTCTGTCTACCAACTGGGCGTTTTCCCTCTGGTTTTCCTATAAGAAGCTTCCATGCACGTCTTTCATTCGTGCCATATGTCCTGCCCATCGCAGTCTACGAGACTTAACTGTTCTTATTATATCTGGCTTCCTATAAAGACCATGTAGTTCATTGTTATGTAGTCTTCTCCATTCACCTGCATGTTCATCTCTCTTTGGTCCAAACATTTTCCTAAGTACTTTATTCTCAAATACTCGTAAACTCCTTTCCTCCCTTAAAGTAAGAGTCCATGTTTCGCACCCATATAATATAACTGGTAGAATAATAGTTTTATATATTATCAGTTTAACGTTTTTTGAAAGGAGTTGGGACATCAAGAGTCTCTGCAATGCATAATAGCACGCATTACCAGAATTGAGCCTATGTTTAATTTCTTTGTGCATCTCATTCTTATTTGTGATTATTGTTCCTAGGTATTTGAATTCAGCCACTTCCTCAAAATTTCCCTCATTTGTCATTAGCTGTCCATTTCCATAATACAATGTATTTCTATGTGTCAGCATATATTCAGTATTATTGATATTTACCTCCAGTCCCAAAAGTGAATATATCATAAATTAACTAAATATTGTTTACTCTGACTATTTAACTCATGCCCCAAATGTGAGTCAATGACCAATCACGTTTCAATGATTTCTGTTTTACAACCAATCAGAGTCGTATTTCACCAAATATTTATCAGTGTTATAATTACCATATTAAAGAAAGCTCCTCCTTACAATATTGCGTTCCTTTGGCAATAAATAGTATGATCTGGTTGCAGTGATAAACAAAAGAAGCAGTAGAAGCGTACCTATCGTTTCTCATTTGTTTTCAAACATCGCCGTTTACATTAATATATAAATATTTTAAAATAACTATAGTTAAATAATGATTTGTGAGTAAACAGCTTAATTTTATTCGTTAAATAGTCCTAACAAATGCCACTCTTGATTTCCAAATTCTCTAGATAAATTCACTCCTCACTTCGTGAGTCGTGAATTTATCGATAATTTGGAAATCACTCGTGGCATTACTTATGATAAATAACATATTAATATTATAATAAAATTATGAAATTATGTACCTTAAAATAATCTCCTCAACTTCTTAGACTATTAAATAAGAGTAGTACTTCATAGAGGAACAATGAAAATAGACATACAGCTTATGCTGATGATGTGACAAGTCCCGAAAGACCAACGTTTATTTAATAGTCTAAAAATTTGATGAGACTGTAAATTTCGTAGCTCTGCACCAAAGCATCATGCCTTAAACCACTCGGCTACGGCGCGGGACAAGCAAGATAATTTATTTACGCTTATTTTCCTACGGATATCAGTGATCAGAACATCGCCACAAAAAAAATCTAGTATACAACTATGGTATTACTTGAATGTAAAATATTTGGATTAAATTTTGCACAGAGGCTCTAAGCAAGGCTTGCATTTCTTTTACAACCCTGAAAATATTCCGTCTCGGGACTCACGTATTAAAGTCCCACCTGGAGGACTTGTCACTTGGATTTTTCTATGTTAGTAAATCCGGCTATTCTATCCCAACAGTGAATATTCGATCGGAGATCACGTAACTTTTAGCGTCGTGTTGGCCAATGTTCCCGCTAGAACCAATAGCCAACATGTGTACTCACATATAGGGGGATTGTATCTCAAAAGTCCACATATATTAGTGGGCAACTTGGGGTGAGAAAATGGGCAAGCTAGTTAGTTAGTTTGGGCCAGTTAGGGTGAGAAAATGAGAAAGTTAGTGTTAGTTTGGGCAACTTAGAGTGAGAAAATTGACACGTTAGTGTTATTTTGGGCAAATCAGGGTGAGAAAATGATCAAGTTAGTGTTAGTTTGGGCAAGTCAAGGTGAACAAATGGGCGAGTTAGTGTTAGTTTAGGTAAGTTAGGATGAGGAAAGTGGGCAAGTTAGCGTTAGTTTGGGTAAGTTAGGGTGAGAAAATGAGAAAGTTAGTGTTAGTTTGGGCAAGTCGGATGAGAAAATGGGGGAGTTAATTTTAGTTTGAGCAAGTTAGGGTAAGAAAATGGGCAGGTTAGTGTTACTTTGGGCAAGTCAGGGTGAGAAAATGGACAAGTTAGTGTTAGTTTGAAAAAGTTATGGTGAGAAAATGGGCGAGTTAGTGTTAGTTTGAGCACGTTAGGGTGAGAAAATGGACAAGTTAGTGTTAGTTTGGGCAACTTAGGGTGAGAAAAAGGGAGAGTTAGTATTAGTTTGGGCAAGTTAGGATGAGAAAATGGGTAAGTTAGAGTTAGTTTGGGCAAGTTAGGGTGAGAAAATGAGAAAGTTAGTGTTAGTTTGGGCAAGTCGGATGAGAAAATGGGCGAGTTAATTTTAGTCTGAGCAAGTTAGGGTAAGAAAATGGGCAGGTTAGTGTTACTTTGGGCAAGTCAGGGTGAGAAAATGGACAAGTTAGTGTTAGTTTGAAAAAGTTATGGTGAGAAAATGGGCGAGTTAGTGTTAGTTTGTGCAAGACAGGGTGAGGAAATGGGCAAGTTAGTGTTAGTTTGGGCAACTTAGGGTGAGAAAAAGGGAGAGTTAGTATTAGTTTGGGCAAGTTAGGATGAGAAAATGAGTAAGTTAGAGTTAGTTTGGGCAAGTTAGGGTGAGAAAATGAGAAAGTTAGTGTTAGTTTGGGCAAGTCGGATGAGAAAATGGGCGAGTTAATTTTAGTTTGAGCAAGTTAGGGTAAGAAAATGGGCAGGTTAGTGTTACTTTGGGCAAGTCAGGGTGAGAAAATGGACAAGTTAGTGTTAATCCATATTTGGTTCGTCTTCCGGGCTTATAGGCCGTGGTCTGGTTGTCTTCTTACTCGACGTTTCGTCTACTGCTGCGGTAGACATCATCAGGAGATACTGCGTGCTTTCTGTGAACTCCTCAACAGTCGGCTGCAGACTGACTGGTCATTGGAAACTGTCTCTCTGTTTATAGCTAAACCCCGGGTGGAGGGGAGGTTTTCTGCGCGCACCGAGTTGTGCGCTGTATTGCCGTGTGCAGAAGTCATAGGCTTCGTTGTCGTGTTATGCAGTGCTGGGATCCAAATTTTGTTTATCTTCAAGGTTTCTTCTTTTTTTTTGAAGGAATTTTTATGTTTGTATATCACAGAAAGCACGCAGTATCTCCTGATGATGTCTACCGCAGCAGTAGACGAAACGTCGAGTAAGAAGACAACCAGACCACGGCCTATAAGCCCGGAAGACGAACCAAATATGGATCAAGACGCCGGCCGTGAAAGCCTACAATTATATATAAGTTAGTGTTAGTTTGAAAAAGTTATGGTGAGAAAATAGGCGAGTTAGTGTTAGTTTGTGCAAGACAGGGTGAGGAAATGGGCAAGTTAGTGTTAGTTTGGGCAACTTAGGGTGAGAAAAAGGGAGAGTTAGTATTAGTTTGGGCAAGTTAGGATGAGAAAATGGGTAAGTTAGAGTTAGTTTGGGCAAGTTAGGGTGAGAAAATGAGAAAGTTAGTGTTAGTTTGGGCAAGTCGGATGAGAAAATGGGCGAGTTAATTTTAGTTTGAGCAAGTTAGGGTAAGAAAATGGGCAGGTTAGTGTTACTTTGGGCAAGTCAGGGTGAGAAAATGGACAAGTTAGTGTTAGTTTGAAAAAGTTATGGTGAGAAAATGGGCGAGTTAGTGTTAGTTTGTGCAAGACAGGGTGAGGAAATGGGCAAGTTAGTGTTAGTTTGGGCAACTTAGGGTGAGAAAAAGGGAGAGTTAGTATTAGTTTGGGCAAGTTAGAATGAGAAAATTGGTACGTTAGAGTTAGTTTGAGCAACTTGAGGTGAGAAAATGGGTTAGTGTTAGTTTAGGTAAGTTGAGGATGAGGAAAGTGGGCAAGTTAGCGTTAGTTTGGGCAACTTGGGATGAGAAAATGGGCGAGTTAGTGTTAGTTTGTGCAAGACAGGGTGAGGAAATGGGCAAGTTATTGTTAGTTTGGGAAAGTTAGGATGAGGAAATGGGCAAGTTATTGTTAGTTTGGGAAAGTTAGGGTAAGAAAATGGGCAAGTTAGTGTTAGTTTAGGCAAGTTAGGATGAGAAAATGGGTAAGTTAGTGACAGTTTGGACAAGTTAGGGTGAGAAAATGGACAAGTCGGTGTTAGTTTGGGCAAGTTAGGATGATAAAATGGACCAGATACTGCACATCAGATTAGTTTAGCATTTAGTTGTTTGTTAGCGGTTTTGGTGATAAGTTAACTACATTGTCTGAGCAACGACTAATACACATTTTACGTTGCAAATATGGTGATTTTAGGTTACTTTAAGTTCAACTTCTCGCTTCATTATAAGGCATTTTTCACATCTTCATGCTATGCTTGCAGCTTTACGAGGGAATTGTAGGTGTGGTAGCTTCCCGTTGCTTTCCACACTGGTGAAGATGATGATGATGATAATGATAAGGATGATGATGGTGGCCGTATGATTTCGGGGACCGTTTGGGCCTTAAAGTTTTCCTGACATTTGTCTTACAGGTGAGGAAAACCCCCGATAAAATCCCCACCAAGAAAAACTGCCCCGACCGGGGATCGAACCCGTGCCCGCTGCGTGACAAGGCAGCACGCTACCTCGAGACCACAGCGGTGGACCATAATATATATATATATATATATATATATATATTTCAGGTAATTATTCACATACTGTAACAATAAATCGTGTTTTTCTGTTGTTTAGTTTAAATTTATGTTAGTGGCATAGAATCCCCAAAAATGTTTCTACTCCGGCCGGGTTTGAACCCTCGATTCTCAGACCTGAGGTGAGGAACTTTGCTATTAGACCTCCAATGACGATAAATTCACATAATATACGCAGCCCATGCGTGACGGACATTTCATATAACATGTCTCATAGTATTTACGTTTGCATCAGCGCCTGGAGCAACTAATTTAACTAATGGGAATCGTCGTATTGAATTAAATTGTATTTACCCAGTTTCATTACGAGAAAACAGAAATTAAATATATGTTTGTTCTGTTAATATTCCTCAAGATGGGACCCAGAATTAAAAAAGTTAAGAACCACTGGGCTATAATGAATACTCGCGCCAGGAACGACCCTGGATGCGTGCGCATGCAGTTCATGCCGTTATTTATTGTGGACACAAGAACATTGTCCTGTAAATTGTTCTACCACTGTAGTTGCATCGCCCGCCAGAACAATCATCTCCAGTCAAAGTGAACATTAAGGTAAGGCATTGGTGTCCGGTTGCACCAACCAATGTTTACATTTAAACAGCTATATTTACATAACCATTCTAATAACTTCCGAATTTTTTTGGACCAAAGAGAGATGAACAGAAAGCCGAATGAAGACCGGTCTTCTGTTGTGCTTCACCAGATTAAATTATACATATAATAACAATTATGAATTATCTAATCATCATCATCATCCGGTATCATGGCAGCTGCCGCCGTCTTCCGGAAACCAAACGACATTCCTCTCTGTCCATCCATTGATCTTCCTCCAATCCTCTGATATTCATAGCCGCTTGTACCCCTTCTATCCAAGTTTTCTTCGGTCTTCCTATCTTCCTCCTTTCCATTGGGTTCCATTCCATAACAATTTTAGGTAATCTTTGTTCTGGCATTCTTTTGACATGGTCATACCACTGTAATCTTTTGTTTCCTATAATATCTTCTCTTCTTCTTCTTCCTTTCACGTGATAGACCTAGTGGTCTGTTACGGTCTCAATCCAACGTTTGAAGGGTCTGCCCAAAGATCTTCTTGCCTGGTGGCTGGTAATTTAAGATTTGACGTGGTATTATTGTTGTGCTCATTCTTCGTACGTGAGATTTCCAGTTGTTTCTGTATTTTTGTACATATTCCATGACTGATTCTGTTTTAATTCTTTGAGAATCTCAGAATTCCTTTTATGGCCTGCCCTTGAATAGCCCGCAGTACGTCTCATAAATTTCATTTCTGCCGCAGTTAGTCTTTGTTCATCTACACTGCGAATTGTCCAGGCCTCACTGCCGAAACATAATATGGGTCTGGCCAGTGTTTTATAAATTCTAGTTCGTGTGTGTTGCTGTACTGTGTTTGGCTTGAAAATATTATTTATAATTCCTGTTACTCTGTTAAATTGTATAATGTTTTGACTAAAATCTTTTTCTTCTTCGTATGTACTATGATATTTAACATTTACCAATACTGTTATTTTAACACAGTTCCAATTATGGATCATATTATAATGATATTGAGAAAAGAAAAATTAATGTCTGAAGGGTTCATTAAAATAATTTACATTTAAGAGATTTAAACTATCCCCAAGAATATAAAAAATTCCTGTGCATCAAACCGTCTGGATAATCTGAGTATCGCCGAGGTATACCTTCAAGTCCTAAAAAGTGTTGAGGAAAAAAAGTTAAATTTACTCCTGTAACCAGGAATCTACACCATTCTGCACACTAGTCTGAAGAATTAGAGGTCCACGGTTCGATTCCTGGTTCAGACATTAAATTTTCTTTTCACAATATCATTATAATATGTCTATGATGTCAGGTTCCTCTTGTGCACCCATAATTCCCCTTATTTTTTTATTTCGTACTCTATCCATTCTAGATTTTCCAGCGGATCTTCTTAAAACATATATTTCTGTACTTAAAATTCTTTTCATTTCCCGGGTAGGAATTTGCCAGACTTCAGCACCATATGTTAAAATGCTCTGAATTATGGTTGATATATTTGTAATTTTCTATTTTTTGTAATATTTTTGCTCCACCAAACAGAGTTTAAAGCATTTATTGCTTGTTTCGTTTGAGCGATTTTATATTTAATTTCCACTGTGTTATCGCCTGAATGGTCTAATTTTGTTCCTAAATAAGTGCATTCAATACTAGGTTTTAGTTCTTCTCCATTGTTGAAATTTATATTTTCCATTTCTTCTCCTATACGCAGATATTTAGTTTTCTACAATTTGATTAATAATACATAATAGACCTAGGCTACACAATATATAGCTGATAAGGAAAGAACAATAATAATAATAATTATTATCATCTATAATTGCATTAGGTATTTCGCTCAAAAGATATTTAAACTTCTTGAATATCATATGGCAAGGAGAAAATCCACCTCAAGATTGGTCAAAATCATTAGTAATTCCAATATTTAAAAAAGGAGATAAGACCAATTGTGATAATTACACAGGGATCAGCTTATTAAACTCTGGTTACAAAATGTATTCCACTATTATTAAGAATAAATTATATAAATATTATGAAGATATACTAGGAGAAGAACAAAATGGCTTCCGGAAGGGTAGATCATGCTCTGATGGATATTTCACAATGCAAATTTTGATTGAGAAACATCGTGAATTTAATATAGAAACACACTTGGCATTTATTGACTTTAAAAAAACCTTTGATAAAGTGAACAGAAGTCTGTTATTTGAAATTTTGATGAAAGATCAGATCCCAAAGCAGATCATGTATAATATTTATAACATTTATAAGTCAACTCTCATTGCAATAAAAATAAAAGAAAAAATAACTCAGTGGAAAGAAATAAACTCAGGAGTCAGACAAGGTTGTGGCCTCCACTCCCCTCTACTTTTTAACATATATATGAATGCCATTGTAAAAGACTTTAGAGAATCAAAACATGGAAGTATCACTATCAACAGAAATTTAAAATTAGATATAATAACGTTTGCAGATGATCTTGTTTTACTACCAACATCTGAAGATGATTTACAATGGTCAGTACATAATTTAAATTTGATAGCCCAGAAATCAACGGAAATAACTACCAATAAAACTAAAATAATGGCCTTTTGTGGAAAATCCCCAATACCAAGCAAAATTGGTTTATTAATTAAATAAAAATAAAACGTAGTTTTATTTGATTTTCATATTTATTATATAATTCAGTGACAGCTGTTTCGGTACACTGTACCTTCTTCAGACATGTTAACAAATTATGAATTGTGTTCCAACTGATCTAAGCAACAATACAACAATATTTATTTAAATTTTTTAATTTAACAAAGGAGATTCATTCACAGAATACCCAAACAAATGTTAAGATATCAACCTGCAGGAAGAAGAAGACCAGGACGTCCACTCAAAAGACTTCTGGATGGTGTTTCTCTTGAGGCCGAAACAGGTCAACAAATGGCCTAAATTCGTGAATGTACTATGATGATGATGAGATTCATTCAAATCAAGTTGAGAATTTAACAGTTTTTTACTACTTTTAAATTTATTAATTTCTACAGCCTCCAAAAGATCTAACTTCTTACCCTTATCACAAATATGTAAAATTTCAAAATTTAATTGATTAAAATTTGTTTAAATAACAAAATTTTAGAGAGAGTTAATGAGTTTACTTATTTAGGATATAAACTCTCTTTTGTTGAAAATTTGGATTTATCAGAGAAAATTGTGAAATTCAACAAATCAATGGGAATCATTAATAGAGTTTTAAAACCTTCATTAGTGTAAAAATCAACTCGTACTCGTCTTTATCAAATAATGGTTCGACCAGTCCTGTGTTATGGGAGTGAAGCGTGGACTATAAGGACGAGAGATGAAAGTCCAGAATCGCCAAGGCAATAATGAACTACTGTCCAAATGGGAAACGGACACAGGGTCGACCTATGAAAAGATGGCACGAAACCCGCTTTCTCAGGCCGTAACAGTTCTTCTAGGACTAATACCTGGCAGGATGATAATGGTATTTGGCTTGGTAAAGAAAATGGTAGGCCTATAGGCTATATATACCTAGAATGTGCATCAAACCATCTGGATAATCTGAGTATCGCCGAGGTATACCTGCAAGTCCTAAAAAGTGTTGAGGAAAAAAAGTTAAATTTACTCCTGTAACCAGGAATCTACACCATTCTGCACACTAGTCTGAAGAATTAGAGGTCCACGGTTCGATTCCTGGTTCAGACATTAAATTTTCTTTTCACAATATCATTATAATATGTCTGTGATGTCAGGCTCCTCTTGTACACCCATAATTTCCCTTTTTTTTTATTTCGTATTCTATCCATTCTAGATTTTCCAGCTGATCTTCTTAAAACATATATTTCTGTACTTAAAATTGTTTTCATTTCCCTGGTAGGAATTTGCCAGACTTCATCACCATATGTTAAAATGCTCTGAATTATGGTTTGATATATTTGTAATTTTCTATTTTTTGTAATATTTTTGCTCCACCAAACAGAGTTTAAAGCATTTATTGCTTGTTTCGTTTGAGCGATTTTATATTTAATTTCCACTGTGTTATCGCCTGAATGGTCTAATTTTGTTCCTAAATAAGTGCATTCAATACTAGGTTTTAGTTCTTCTCCATTGTTGAAATTTATATTTTCCATTTCTTCTCCTATACGCAGATATTTAGTTTTCTACAATTTGATTAATAATACATAATAGACCTAGGCTACACAATATATAGCTGATAAGGAAAGAACAATAATAATAATAATATTATCATCTATAATTGCATTAGGTATTTCGCTCAAAAGATATTTAAACTTCTTGAATATCATATGGCAAGGAGAAAATCCACCTCAAGATTGGTCAAAATCATTAGTAATTCCAATATTTAAAAAGGAGATAAGACCAATTGTGATAATTACACAGGGATCAGCTTATTAAACTCTGGTTACAAAATTTATTCCACTATTATTAAGAATAAATTATATAAATATTATGAAGATATACTAGGAGAAGAACAAAATGGCTTCCGGAAGGGTAGATCATGCTCTGATGGATATTTCACAATGCCAATTTTGATTGAGAAACATCGTGAATTTAATATAGAAACACACTTGGCATTTATTGACTTTAAAAAAACTTTGATAAAGTGAACAGAAGTCTGTTATTTGAAATTTTGATGAAAGATCAGATCCCAAAGCAGATCATGTATAATATTTATAACATTTATAAGTCAACTCTCATTGCAATAAAAATAAAGAAAAAATAACTCAGTGGAAAGAAATAAACTCAGGAGTCAGACAAGGTTGTGGCCTCCACTCCCCTCTACTTTTAACATATATATGAATGCCATTGTAAAAGACTTTAGAGAATCAAAACATGGAAGTATCACTATCAACAGAAATTTAAAATTAGATATAATAACGTTTGCAGATGATCTTGTTTTACTACCAACATCTGAAGATGATTTACAATGGTCAGTACATAATTTAAATTTGATAGCCCAGAAATCAACGGAAATAACTACCAATAAAACTAAAATAATGGCCTTTTGTGGAAAATCCCAATACCAAGCAAAATTTGTTTATTAATTAAATAAAAATAAAACGTAGTTTTATTTGATTTTCATATTTATTATATAATTCAGTGACAGCTGTTTCGGTACACTGTACCTTCTTCAGACATGTTAACAAATTATGAATTGTGTTCCAACTGATCTAAGCAACAATACAACAATATTTATTTAAATTTTTTAATTTAACAAAGGAGATTCATTCACAGAATACCCAAACAAATGTTAAGATATCAACCTGCAGGAAGAAGAAGACCAGGACGTCCACTCAAAAGACTTCTGGATGGTGTTTCTCTTGAGGCCGAAACAGGTCAACAAATGGCCTAAATTCGTGAATGTACTATGATGATGATGAGATTCATTCAAATCAAGTTGAGAATTTAACAGTTTTTTACTACTTTTAAATTTATTAATTTCACAGCCTCCAAAGATCTAACTTCTTACCCTTATCACAAATATGTAAAATTTCAAAATTTAATTGATTAAAATTTGTTTAAATAACAAAATTTTAGAGAGAGTTAATGAGTTTACTTATTTAGGATATAAACTCTCTTTTGTTGAAAATTTGGATTTATCAGAGAAAATTGTGAAATTCAACAAATCAATGGAATCATTAATAGAGTTTTAAAACCTTCATTAGTGTAAAAATCAACTCGTTCTCGTCTTTATCAAATAATGGTTCGACCAGTCCTATGTTATGGGAGTGAAGCGTGGACTATAAGGACGAGAGATGAAAGTCCAGAATCGCCAAGGCAATAATGAACTACTGTCCAAATGGGAAACGGACACAGGGTCGACCTATGAAAAGATGGCACGAAACCCGCTTTCTCAGGCCGTAACAGTTCTTCTAGGACTAATACCTGGCAGGATGATAATGGTATTTGGCTTGGTAAAGAAAATGGTAGGCCTATAGGCTATATATACCTAGAATATGAAAAACACACAATTTATGTTACAATATGTGAATAATTACTTCAGAGAAATATATATGTTGTAATCAATTGAATTGGCGTTTATTTGATAAAATCCATAATTTATTTAATTAAATGAAAATAAAATTTAAAGATTTATGTGATTTTAATATTTATTAAAACTAGTGTTTATGCTCCTTGCGTCTGGTCCCGAGGGTTGCGGGTTCAAACCCGGCCGGGGTCGATGGATTTTTTAGGACGGAAAAATCCAAGGAGCAAGTCCTCCGGGAGGGACGTTAAGCCGTGGGTCCCGAGTCTGAAGATTTTCAGGCTCGTAAAAAATCCTTAAGCCTGAATGAAAAGGCCTCTAAGCAAAATTTACCGAATTTTCCCGTCCTAGTACTACCTTGGTTTCCTAGATGCCAGTATGAGGTGGAACGCTGACCACGGACCACTCAAATGGCATCTATACGAAAACAAGTGTAACTAAATTAGTATGGTTCAAATTCTTCCCTGTAGGGCGAGACCGCCTAAATCTCTGTAAAGGGAAAACATGGGCTTACAATACAATTAAAATATAAATTAGTTACAGCTGTTTCGGTACTTTGTACTCGTATCTTCTTCAGACATGATTACAAATTAATGAATTTTGTTATTACAGTACGTAACAACTGTCACTATGCAACATTATCAGGTGTATATAAATTGAAGTGTGGCACATGTGACAATGTCAACGTAGGACAAACTGGTAGATCTTTTATTTCTCGTATAAAGGAACACATGAGAGCATATAACAGAAATTTATATAATTCAAAGTATGCTAACCACCTACTCCGATATGATCATTGTTTTGATCCAAATTTTTTAAATTGTACATGTTTGTGACAAAGGAAAGAAGTTGGACCTTTTAGAAGTTCTAGAGACTATTTAACTCATGTCCCAAATGGGAGTCAATGACCAATCACATTTCAATGATTTTTTATTTACAACCAAACACAGTCGTGTTTCGCCTAAAATTTATCAACAAAAGTTTATCATAATAAAGAAAGCACCTCCTTTTTAACATTCTGAATAGGTCATAGCATTATTTTGCAGTGACTGACTCTCTAAGAAATACGGCTACCAGATTGTATATATAGTGCATGAATGTCAACATATACCGCATGCGATAGATAACATAAAAATATTTGTAACAATTGATTATACCACAAAATAAAAAAGAAAACACTGTTTGCACTTTCTTAAACGAATTATTTTCGAGGAAATGACGTAGAAAAATATAATTGACATATTAACATCATAGGACATCAGAAACTAATTAATACTTATAAATGAAGCGTACCAATCGTTTCTCATTTGTTTTCAAACATCGCCGTTTACATTAAATATATAAATATGTTAAAATAACTGTAGTTAAATAATGATTTGTGAGTAAACAGCTTAATTTTATTCGTTAAATAGTCCTAACAAATGCCACTCTTGATTTCCAAATTCTCTAGATAAATTTACTCCTCACTTCGTGGGTCGTGAGTTTATCGATGATTTGGAAATCACTCGTGGCATTACTTATGAGAATGTGGAAATCAAGAGTGGCATTTGTTAGGACTATTTAACGAATAAAATTAAGGTGTTTACTCACAAATCATTATTTAAATATAGTTATTTTAAAATATTTATATATATTTAATGTAAACGGCGATGTTTGAAAACAAATGAGAAACGATTGGTACGCTTCACCTGCTTCTTTTGTTTATCACTGCAACCAGATCATATTATTTATTGCAAAGGAACGCAATATTGTAAGAATTCTCTCTAGTGGATAAAAAATGAAACATATCAAAGTGGGTATTAATTGATTTCTGATGTCGTATGACAATTACATTTTTTTGGAATGTTATTACCTGGGAAAAAATACATTTAAGAAAGTGCAAACAGTGGTTTCTTTTTTTGGTGGTATAAACAATTGCTACAAATGTTTTTATATTAACTCCCACATGCGCTACGTATTGACATTCATGCACTATATATACAATCTGGTAGCCGTATTCCTTTCGGAGTCAGTCACTGCAAAATAATCAGAACGTTGAAAAGGAGGTGCTTTCTTTATTATGATAATGTTTAGTTGGTAAATTCCAGGCGAAACACGACTGTGATTGGTTGTAAATAAAAAATCATTGAAATGTGATTGGTCATTGGCTCCCAGACTACAGTAAAGACTAAACCACCACTAATGCTCAACCTGAATGCACATTTCTTATTATTATTATTATATTTGGGGCATGAGTTAAATAGTCATTTTAAATGTTATTTATTTTATTTATTTATTGATTGATTTTACAACTCAATATAACTTCTTAATATAATAAATATATTGCAGTGTGTATTTCTATTTATGTTCTGTTCCTACTTCTAAAATTATCCTTGAGCACTATTTGTGTACAATGGGCGATATTTGGAACACCATAAATGCAAATTTATTATTCTATTACGATGCTAATAATAAACTTTTAATTACAATGTAACCTTCTCACTCATCATATAATGGGGCAACGTAACCCCGCCTTCCAGGAGCCCCAACCTCAGAAGTGGGTTACAAGTACGTCATGCCAGGAGAGAAACCAGGAATGTCGAAAGACAAACCTGGGGCATTTGGAAAAAAAAAATAATATAGTATCCGCAATAAATAAATTTCATTAAATATACTAAATGTACAACATATACAGAGTGATTCAAAATTGACTTTACAACTTTACAAGCTTATAGAAATTTATTTAGAAGACCTACAGAATTGGTTTTAATGTCATAAGATAGCACAACTCATCAAGTTTTCACCGACATAGTTTTATAGTACCTAGTTCTCTCACCGCGTGCGCTAACGTAGTTCATATCAAAATGGCTGCTTTCACAGGTGCCGAGCGTGCTCGTTGTGTGTGTTTGTTCGAAGAAACTAAATCTGCGACAATTGTTCAGCGTAGATTTCGTACCCAGTATGGTAAGGATCCTCCTAGCAGGCCAACAATTTATTCTTGGCACCAAACATTTGTTAGGACTGGCTGTTCTGTTAGTCATTCCAAGCATACTGGCCGTCCACGTACGGCTGAAGCTGTGGTTGAACAAGTGAGGGATAGCTTTGCTCGGAGCCCTAGGATATGACATTTAAACCAATTCTGTAGGTCTTCAAAACTTGATGAGTTGTGCTATCATATGACATTTAAATCAATTCTGTAGGTCTTCTAAATAAATGTATAGGGCCTATAAGCTTGTAAAGTTGTAAAGTCAATTTTGAATCACGGTGTACTTAAATACTCTGACCGTAGATAAAATATTGTACACAACACGTTACAAAATTACGTTTAGTAATTCGGCCGTGTTCTAACATGACCATCTCGTCACTAAACCTCTGCTTTTGAAACTAGGGGTCTAAGCACTTATAATTGGAGCAGTTTGATATAATGAGCAAATAATTTCTTGTAAATTTAATGCAGACACTTACTGATTTATTTTTGTGATCATTTACATTTACATTTGCTGCTGAAGTGTGATCTACACGTGGGTATATCTCTTACATCTACACATTACGTGATGAAACTTCGAGCTGCAATTGCTTCGCTAGCGTGTTTTACTGAACAAATCAAATCATGCCTTCTGCCTGATATCGTTTCCTACATGCAAAAGTGTAATCCTTTAATATTTACATTCACATTAACCTTTCTTAATTACGATATTTACAATAGAGTAGCATTACAACTGATATCTTTTACAGTAAATTAGTCTGGCTGTCATCACGTTTCACTATAAATAAGTGTCACTTGTTTCAACTTTTAACTCGTCTGTTTAGCATCATCGAAGTCGTTAGTTGCAGGTAAGAAATCATCAACTCAGTCTAAATGCTATTAAAACCTTGTTACTTTTTACTGATGATTATTGGGCGATAGTGAGGATATAGTAAGGGTAAACACGCACTCTCTATTGAGTAACACTAAGAAATTGGGACTGGAAGTAAATATCAATAAAACTGAATATATGTTCACACATATAAATATATTATATAATAGAAATGGGCATCTAATGACAAATGAGAAAAAAGTTGAAGAAGTAGCTGAATTCAAATAAAATTAAAATATAAAATTATGGAATATTCACCTCAAAGGTCCGTCTCCTCAACTTAATCAATTATTTAACTGTAGCGCTTTCGGGACTTGTCCCATCATCGGCAGGATTCAAAACTGGTGTTTCACTACTTTTGAATCCAGCCGATGATGCGACAAGTCTGGGCTGGGCTGAGCTCGTGGAATCTCTGGTTACTGCACAGCTTGTGGTGAAATCCATGCACAGCGAGTCTGGTCACTGTGTGGCGCAATTCATATCCTCCCTGAGTCCATTCACGGTTTGTCATGGCCTCAGTAATATAGAATTTTTCCCATATCTTGGGTTTCTTCTCGTGGAGTTCTTGTAGGAGGTCCTGTCACTGGTAGTAGAAACTTTAGCCTCAGCTCTTCTATGTAGAATGGTTCTCTGGAGAGTTCATATACAAGTCGTGAGTGTGTATCTGGAGAGACAGAGCACCCTTTTTAGGTATGTTGCTTTTAGTTTCTCTAATTTTTCTAGGTTCGTTTTCTTTAAATGGACCATATCTTTACCTTATTATTTATCACACCGCTTCACTAAACTCTCTGATACACATAACTTAGATACCCGATCCCTTGAGCACAGTGTCCTTTATATCCCTCCTCATCATACTACCTATTATTCGAAATCTTTTACAGTTTCTCTTGCTAGAACATGGAATTCACTTCCACCCTATGTCAGAGACTGCCAAACTTTACCATCTTTCAGAAATAAATTGAAAATAAAATCACTAACAGAAACAACTCACTAATACTACTTTTTAAGAATTAATAATGCGTTTTTGCATTATTTAATAAAAATAGACTTAGGATTTGTTAATATATTTACCTAATGCCTTGTATAAAAAGCGTAGATTAATTCATTGTAGTGTTTTTTTTTCTCTCTTTTATGCATAGTAGATTCGAGCTGTTATTCCTTTTTTATTCATTGTATCATTAATTTAATTTTAATTGTATTTAGTTTCATTCTATTATTAGACATTAATTTCATTATTATTCAATATGACAGATAATGAATTGTTCAATAACTATTATTGTAACTTTTTTTTGTATTCATATGTAACATGTGTGTCCTGTCTAATATGACTACTATTGTAATTTTTTGGTATTCATGTGTAACATATGTTTGTCCTGTTTTATATGACTATTATTGTATTTTTTTTGTATTCATATGTAACATATGCTTGTTCTGGTGAGTGGAAGAGAAGGCCACATGGCCTTAACTCCACCAGGCTAAATAAATAAATAAATAAATAAATAAATAAATCTAAATAAAAAATAAATCTATATTCTCTAACCCATATGTTGCAACGGGATCAACTTTAAGTTCAAAAAGTTGTAGGGCTGTTTGTAGTGAGAGTCTGTTTATTGACTTAATGTCGCTTATGGCTCATATCGCAGCATTTACTCTGTCATTTACACGGTGTGTAAACACGCTTCCCTGTGTTTGGAATCGTTATTCTGCTTCTATAACCATTACATGTAGGAGTTCACTCGAAACACCCCAAGTGGCGTGGGGCATGTAAAAATATGCACTTAGGGAGAGGTTAAACTAAGTTAAAGAAAGAAGTATAATTTTAATTTGAATGAACTTTTAAGGTGACGAAATGAGTACCATGGCACTTCCCTGGTTGGATAAAAACAAGTTGGAACTTTGGTTGAAAACTCCGGTGGAAGATTTAGTGAGCAAAGACGCAGACTTGAAGGGAGACAACTATCTCAGCGACATGCACAGACTGTTGGTGAAAACGAAAAATGGAGACAAGTCGCTGATAGTCAAATGTCACCTTGAAGCTGGTATGACCGCTGACACTCTCAGAGAAACCACTGTGTTCAAGAAGGAAGAGGTCATGTATTCAAAAACACTTCCCAAAATGGAACAACTCTTGAAAGAAGCTATTCCTGGTAAGTTATATAATACTTTTTTAACTTGTTTTCTTATCAACTACGGTGGTCTAGTGGTTATGTTCCTTACCTCTGGTCCCAAGGGTAGCGGGCTCAAACTCGGCCGGGGTCTGCGGATTTTTTATTGATGGAAAAATGCAAGGAGCAATTCCTCCGGGAGAAACTTTAAGCCATGGGTTCCGACTCTTAAGACTTTCAGGTTCATAACATATCCTTCAGCCGGAATAATTAGGCCTTTAAGCCAAATTGACCGATTTTTTCATCCCAGCAATTCCTTAGTTGCCTACTAGATTGGAATTATGTATCTTTATGATAATAATAATTTACTGTTTTTTGATGGAATCAATGATGGTTAGAATATTTTTTATCTAAGAATAATTCTCGCATTCCTGGTAAAAATACCCATATTTTCTGTTCATTTGTGGCTTCCTAAGGCCCATGTTGAGACTCCTGTGAGAGGGTCAATAATTTTGGCAGGGATTCGGGAGATGTCTCCTTGGGCCGGTATTGCAATACGTTCTGGAAACCATACATGATTTTAACTAACGACGAAGTTTTTTGCACAGAAATCAATTTTAGCTGAGGGAGACTCATATCAGGTACTTATTTCAATATTTTAACTTTGACCTAAATCAAATAAATATGTTGACAATTGGCTATAGCGTTAACACGAAAATATCCGTACAGTTAGTGTCGTAGTTGGTTGAAAGATTCATAGACTGGCATATCCCATAGAATAACATGCTGATGTTGTAATTACAGAGAAGCTGGAACCGTTGGCACCAAAATGTGTGTACTCTTGCAAGAGCTTCTTAGTGATGGAAGATTTAAGTGCATCGGGATACAAGATGTTGGACAGACAGAAGGGACTGACTTTAGAACAATGCATGGCAGCTATGCGCACTATAGCCAGATTCCACGCTGCATCCATAGCACTTCACGAGATGGATCCAGACTCTATGAACGAGTACCAACACAACTTCCACAGCGAACTAAGCAACACGGGAGGATGGAACACTTACTTCCAAAGTAAATTTTTTATTATAGTATTAATAAATTGCATTCCCATCCATTCCCCCAAATAAAATACCCCGAATTTAAAACCCCAAAAGGACAAACCCTCGAAAAAAAATGCCAAAAAATATAATCTTTACATGGACACCCAAAATGGGTTTGTTTAGGTTTTGGCTGGATTGGTTAGGTTTAAAATGGGTTACTTAGCTTTAGTCTTGGTTAGGTTAGAGCCTGGATTTGGTTTGATTTAGCCTGGGTTAGGTTGAGTTTAAGCTGGGTTAGAACAGATTTATTCAGTGCAAGATTACATTTAGGCTGGGTTTTGTTAGGTTTAGACTGATTAGGTTAGGTTTAGGATGGATAAGGTTAGGTTTAGCATTCTTTAGGTTAGCTTTAGTCAGGCTAAGGTTAAGTTTAGCCTGGGTTATGTTGGGTTTAGACAGGGTTAGGTTAGAATAAGGCAGGGTGAAGTTAGATTTAGGCTGGATTATGTTAGTTACAGCCTGGATAAGGTTAGGTTTAGCCTGGGTTATGTTGGGTGTAGTCTGAGTTTGGTTAAGGCAGGGTAAGGATAGATTTATGCTGGATTAGGTTAGGTTTAGCCTGATTTAGGTTAGGTTTTGGCTGGGTTAGACCTAGAAGAGAGATGTTCCAGATGCAAAACATGTCCGAAAATCACTACTACCTGTTTCTACGTATATCAGAATTATTCATCATCATCTTCTTAAAGCACGACAACTTCAAAAGTGAAAGTTTTGGCCTTCTCGACAATCCTCCTCCATGCCAATCTGTCTCTTGCCATATTCAAACTAGTCACTTTCATTTTCCGTAGATCGTTCATTGTGTCATCCTCCCATCTGATCTTCGGTTTTCCAACAACTCTGCCTCCTATAGGTTTCCATTTGTAGAGTTTTTTGACCAGTCTCTGATCATCCATTCTTATCAAATGTCCAAGACAGCCAATTCTGAGAGATCTTATATGGTTACTATGTTCTGATTTTTGATTAATTTGTTTAGTTCATTATTTGTTTTGATTCTCCAACAGTTATCAGTTCCTCTATTTGGTCCAAATATGCTTCTTAAAATTTTTCTTTAAATAATTAGTAATTTCTATCAGAATTAATAGTATTATAAAAATTGAAAATGAATATCATACAACATTTCTGCCTGATGAGGAAAAAGGTCCAAGCGCGACAGGCCTAGAAGGCCCTTGGTCTACCAGCCGGCTGCTGACCTCACATCCACATGTGTTACTCACATAGGTATACGATCATCTAGCCAGTATAGGGATGACATGTGGTGAGCATGTCGAGTCCCCAGCCGTTATAGCTGGTTTTCTCAACCTGGAGTCGCTACTTATTGTAGTTGCCCAAATGCCTCATCATACTGAGTGGGGACCGGTCCCATACTGGCCGAAATTCCATAAGAAAATTTCTCCCCTTGGGGACTCGAACCAACGCAAGTCCCGTAGCTCTGCGCCAAGGCTTCTTGCCTTAACCACTCGGCTACGGCGCGGGACTTGATGGGGGAAAACTGAAATGATATTTGAATTCAGCATGAAAAATACATCTAGAATCTATTACTTTTATTCTTGTGAAAGAAAAAAAAATCATTTTTATAGACCAGTGTAATTAAATATATTTATTTTGTTTTCAACGTCTTCACTTTTCTATATGATGTTTTGTATCGCAGGTAATTAAAATTGATCCCATGTCCTATTGTTTTATACTCCAGTGAGATTTTTACTCTTCGTGGTTCATGAAGTAATGTAGGAAGACCTACTAAAAATGGACAGACCATGAGATCGAAACAGACCTTAAGATCCAATCCTTGATGTAGATGACGATCAATTGAATGTAATACATTTTTTAATTAATTTGCATTTATTTTTTAATGTGTTGAAATAGCAATGAAGGATCTTCTGGCTGAAGAAATAATGACTTGGCCAGGAGAACAGTGGTCTCTGTACGCCAAGAAGCTGAAGAAAATGAACATTCTCCGAGGAGTGAAAGATGTAACACGAAGGCAGGACTCTGACTTCAACGTCCTCATCCACGGAGACATGTGGGTCAACAACCTCTTGTTCCAGGGAGACTCCGCCGCCAGATGTGTCGATTTCCAGTTTGTACATTTTACTTCCTTTGCGATAGATCTTCAAGTGTTTTTCGTTACCAGCCCCAACATGGACGTGAGAATCAACCATTCAGATTCACTCTTACAGGTAAGTATTCAACAAGTGACACCAATTTTATTTCACATAAGTTGGAACAAGTCCCTGTAATAAATAATAGGGTGTCCCAATAAGAACGCCGGATTTGAATTGGCAGCCATGTTTTTACTATGAGGTTGGCAGCACTCTATTACCCATCCAAGTGTTTTGTGCAGGCGGAAAACATGTTAACTAACAAACTGTCTTTCTCTTTCTATTCCTTACTATGTTGCCACTTCCTGTCCTTTGTATTGTTGTTTGATTGGCAGGTAGAGAGCTGACAAATACTATGTATTTTAATGATCCGTCGTTCTGCGCGGTCAGTGGCAGAATGACTAACTTGACAACCCTGTTACTTTTGGGGTTACGTCTAGGAATGAGCTGTCCCTTCCTTGCCCTTCTCATTAGATGTTGCCACTTGTGATTTATTGTCAGACTGGTAACGTAGAGACGACAAATACTGTGATTTTAAATGAAGAGAATCACTGGAACTGGAAAAACAGCACCATCCAGATTAATTTATGAACTCATGCGAGAAACATATTTCATAGAAGACATCAGGATAACATACCTCCTACCATCTACAGAACCATATCAAAAAGCAGTAAAAGTGAGGGAACAGAAACGGAAGGAAATAAATGAGGAATTTTACACCTCCAGTGCCATGACAGACAGAAACTGGACAAGACAATGTCAGACACTGAGACACGTTGTAACCAGACTAGCGATACATGGCTTTCATCACAAGGTCTGTGAAAATAAAAAATTCCACCAGCCAACTGAAGACTGCAGATGTGCACTGTGCGATGATAAGTGTAAACTTTATCATATCACAGAGTGTAAAAACAGAACAAAATCAATTAATGAATACAGCAAAGAGTGAATACAAGTGATCAGTGGAAAAGAACGTAAAACTTTCGAAACTAATGCTCTTCTGAGTGCTCCTTTATATTATTATTTAAATGACCGCTTGAGCGTTCAGTGTTTAAATGACTAATTTGACAACCATGTCAAGATCTTTCACACGTGTTTAGAGATTCTCCCCCCACATTTGAAGTTGAAAAATTTCAATACGTGATCGGGTGTACAGTTTTCTCCTACATCCCTTCCACAGATTCAGTAGATCGGCGACACTAGCGCTAAAACTCTTCCCCTCCGCCCGTGAACAGTTAACTTGGATGTGTAATATTCATTTTTTGTTTTCTATATTTGCTGCAATTACTGGATATGGAGCGTCACACTGCTGAACAACGAGTTTTAATTGTGAAAACTCATTACCAGAATGGTGAGAGTTATCCTCAAACTGTTCCAAGGCTTCGTGCGCTCTTAGGCCGGAATAATGCGCTTAATGAGTCAGCTGTTCGGAAGCTGATCACGAAATTCGAGGCAACAGGGAACGCTGCAAACATTTCAACACCCGAACGCACCCTTCGTACGCGGTCTGTTCAGAACATCGTCACTGTCAGAGATAGCGTTCAAGTGAGTCCGAACAAATCCATTCGTCGACGTTCAGAGCAGTTCGGCATTTCAAGAAGTTCATTGCAGAGATTCTCATGAAAGATCTGCACATGCATGCATTCAAAGTGCAGTTAACCCAAGAACTGAAACCAACAGACCGTTTGCAACGAAGAAAGTTCGTTCAGTGGATTCTTGAGAGGCAACATGCAGACCACAACTTTGCCAACAAAATTATCTTTATTGACGAGGCTCATTTTCATCTTTTAGGCATCGTAAACAAACAGAACTGTCGCATTTGGGGAACAGAAATCCCTAAAAAAATTATTGAAAAGGGATTATACCATCAACGAATGACAGTTGGTGTGGACTTTGGGCCGGTGGAGTGATAGGGCCTTACTTTTTTGAATATGACGATGGTAATGCCACAACAATTAATGAAGAACGTTACCATAATAATATTAGGGATTTCTTGTGGTTTTATTTGGATGACACTGATCACGAACAGTTATGGCGACATCTCCAACGAGACTATTCATTTGTTGTATGAGAAATTTCCAAACCGAGTCCTTTCGCGCAGAGGTGACCAAAACTGGCCACCAAGGTCATGTGACCTGACACCGTGCGACTTCTTTCTTTGGGAGTTTCTCAAATCACAGATTCATAAACACAATCCCCGAACCATACAAGACCTGAAGCAGGAAATTCGACGTGTCAGCGCCGAACTACAGGCGCAAGACTGTGCAAAAGTAACCACAAATATCATGGACAGAGTCACTAGCTGCAGAGCATGTCGTGGTGGACATATGCCAGATGTAATTTTCCATACTTAAATCGGAACGTATACCCTATGTGTTCATGTATAAATATATGCCATTTCTTTCAAATATAGTTTATTTTGTGCATTATTAAATCCGGCGTTCTTATTGGGACACGCATTTCCAGAATTGAGCCTATGTTTTATTTCTTTTAGTTTTATTCTTTGAAATTTTTAAATTGTCCCAATTATAATTTTGAACTTTCAAAGAATAAAACTAAAATTTTAGCACTTAAAGGACATGATACCTTAAGAGCAAAAATATTAATTGATAGTAACATTTTAGAGCAAGTGAACAGTTTTAAATAGCCAGGCTTCAATTTATCATGTGTTAAAATTGAAGATATTAATGACAAAATAAATAAATTTAATCTAATGTGTGGCACTATTAAAAGAACCCTTAAAAACACAAGAAAAGAAACAAAAATAAAATTGTATAAAGTAATGGCTGTTCCTGTATTGATGTATGGATCAGAATGTTGGACGATCACTAAAATACAAGAACAAAGATCGGAAGCAACTGAGATGCGATTTTTAAGAAATATAGCAGGATATACTTTGCTGGATAAGAAAAGAAAGGAACTAAATATTTTCAAACTTACAGACCGAATAATTAAATATAGGAACGATTGGAAAGAACATATCGATAGAATGCCAGAAGAAAGATTTCCAAAATTATTGCTAAATTATAAACCGCGCGGAAGGAGAAATGTTGGACGCCCATACAGAAGATGGTCTGAACAATTTTAACAATTCTAGCTTTCATGAAACCGGAACGAGCCAACAGGCTTAACCCCTGGATGATGATGATGATGATGAAGTTGGAACAAGTCCCTGTAATAAATAATAGCATGCATTTCCAGAATTGAGCCTATGTTTAATTTCTCACTGCATCTCATTCCTGTTTGTAATTATTGTTCCTAGATGTTTGAATTTAGCCAGTTCTTCAAAATTTCCCATTTAGATTCTTATCGTCCCATGAACCTACGGGTTCGATAGTGCCAGTGAGTGAGTTAGTTAGTTAGTTTTTGGTCTTTTATCATTGTTTGGGTTTTCTCTAATTGTGGGGAGCTGGTCCACAGCATAAACCCCCAACCTGCAGGACCAGGAAATTTTCTGGGTTTTCCTCCCATAGCCTTCGAAGATCCCTATTCTCTGCAAGGCAGCGTTTCTCTATTTACCTTAGAGATAGGGTTGCCTCTTCCGCCAGAACCGCCGAGTCGAAGGACTCCTTCTGCGCCGACTTTTCTGCCGTTGAGATCTTCACCGTAACATTGGCTAGGGGCCCTTACAGAGTATTATATCACTAATAAGGAAATTAGAAGCATTATGGAAACAGAAGAAAGCATAATTGAGAGAATTGAGGAGAAGGAATTAAAATGGTTCATATTTTAAGAATGGAAGATAAGCGATGGCCGAAACAACTATATCAATGGCAACGAGCAGAAAGAAGAAAAGAGGGAGACCAAAGTTAACGTGGAAGGAAAGCATGAAGATAGTAATGCAAGCAAGAGGGCTAAGCATTGAAGATGCCCAAGATCGTTGGCTTTGGAGGTTTGGCACGGGAAGACGGCAGCAGCTGTAAAAGTCCGAAGACAGATAATCCACTTCCCTTAAATCATGGTTAATATTATTCTCCCATCTCATTCTTGGTTTCCCCTCTGATTTTCCTGCAAGAAGCTTCCATGCTCCTACTAATATAATTTCCTAATATTCCATGTTCCTTGGAACATGTCCCTGTGTCTAACTCTTTGCCATGGATTCCCTCAAGTAGTCCCCGTCCGGGTACCGAATGGGGGACTAATTTACCTCCGGGAAATTTTACCCCAGTGGAATCCATGTTCGCTTTGGTTGACGGTTGTATATTTACGGTGAAAAATCGTCACTCTCACGATCAAGTATTTTGTTCTTCTGGTTTATCCCCTTCGACCTGCCCGGTATGGGTAACCCTTTCGATAGCAATGCTACTGTCGGAATAGCTCTCGGGGTCATTTAAGCACGCAGCCACTCCGCCTCGACAAGGTAGAGATACCATGGAGGGAACAAAAGTATAGCATGTTAACATTTATCATATACTGTACTAGGGCATTCGATAAGTAATGACTAGAGACCGGATGTTAGGGAAAATGCCTATAGTTATTTATTATAGATATTGTAAAAGTGACTTCATATAAGTTCATACCAACGACCCTAGAGTTGTTTTCCATTAAGTTAATTTTGCCTATAAATGCCTATTTCAGCTTACAATGCCTATAAATGCCTATTTGCCATTTTTCTCCAAATTAACTTAGTATTTCAATTAAATTACCGGTAACTGAAATGGACAAACTTCATGACACATATCATTGCATACAAACCTTTAATTGACTGACGATATTATTTTTGATGTTGGTAACACTGAATTCAGTCTGTAGTCCTCGTTCACAGACAGGTGCTTCAAAGATAAAGTGGTGCGACAAGTGTATGTGGCTTATTTTTTTGTTCCCCTTTAGAACAGTTGTTTCACGATGCCTAAAGAATTAACAACACTAAAACAGTAAAAGACAAACTGACCAATTTTGTGAAAGAATTTGGTGCGGAAATATTCTCAAGTGACAATTCAATATTGTTTTGCAAGGTGTGTAACATTTCTGGGAATTTTCGCGAAGAAGTGTCATGTTTCGCAGCACGTACACACTGCAAAACATAAGTACCGGTATTCTATTTGTAAAAAGGCAAAACAAGTTCCAAAATCATCTCTGATATCTTCATACACTATTGATAGGATATGTTTATATTCTTTACCTAAGGCTGTAAAAATATATGTTGTACTCCATTTTTTGTAAGAGCCTACTTTGATTTTAGTGCCTTTATTAATGATTTTAGTGGCCTTTTTTGCCTCCCTATTTTGAACTTTTTTAAGTGCCTAACATCTCCGGACTCTAGTAATGACAACACTGTTTGTACATCAGCGATCCTAGTTGTGACCTTTTTGTTTTTATCTTGTAGTATGTTGTTGAGCTGGTCTTTCTTGTATAAATCTGTAATATTGAATGTTTCGCGAAATAGTAATATTTTATGACTACATTCAACTGTTTTCTTTCACATGTACTAATAGCGACCTAAAAAGACTTTTTAGAGTAGAAATTTTTAGATAAGTTGGAATTGGGCAGTCCTTTACTTTCGAACCTCCACCAAATTCACCAGACCTGACCCCCTATTCTCAAAGATCAAAGAACATCTTTAAAGCATTCGATTACAATCAAGATTTGATGTCCAGAAAGCTCTACATCGATCAGACGAGAGATATATCCATAAATGGTGCTGCAGATGGAGTGCGGCGCCTTCGAAGAATTTGGCAACGTATAGTTGACTTGACAGGAGACTCGTCATCACCATCATCAACAACAACAAGGATTAAGCCCAATGGCCTGTTCCGATCTCATTATAGGTCGAATTGGTCCTTCCATCTCTTCAATGGTCTTCCCAACATTCTTCTCCCTTTTGGTTTATAATTATACATTCTTCTTGGTATGCACTGTTCATTCATTCGTAATACGTGCTGAAGATAAGCATTTTGATAATATTTTATTCTTTCACAGAGATTAAATATATTAAGTTCTGTTCTTATATCTTCGTTTTTCTTTTTATCGGTCCTTTGGTATCCTGCTATTGCTCTCAACATATTCATTTCTGCAGCCTCTATTTGTTTGCTATCTGCCTTTGTTAATGTCCAGGTTTCACATCCATAGATAAGAGATGGAACTGCTAATAATTTGTAAAACTTCAAAATAGTTTATTTTCTAGTTTTATTCAATAAAGTGCGTTTAATTGTGCCACATAGATAATTGAATCGTTGTATTTTAGTGTGTTTATCTAAATTTCTGTCATTGCCTAAATGACATCCCAAATAATTAAAATTCTGAACTTGGTCTATAATTACATTGTTTATCATTATTTTTGTTCTTATTGCACATTATCCTTTCAGAGCTAATATTTTTGTTTTAGATGTAGATATTCTTAATTGTATTTTAGAGAGATATTATTTGAAGTATAAAGGAATTGTTGTAAAGCATTTTCTGATGCTGTCATTATTACTTGATGACAGGAGACTATAAATTAAAGTCGTAATGTCCAAAAATGGCCTAAATAATTGTGTGTAATACAGGTGTCCACAGTGAGATTCCCTCTTTTCAAACAAACATAGCGCAAAGGAAATGTTGTGTACTATAATTACGAAAATGATAATGTAACTCATAAAGTTTTAATTTTTTGTTTGTGACAAACTCTAGTTCAGTGCACTTGGACATGTGCGCCTCGGGTGGTGCGAAGAATATCCAAGCTGTAGCCAATTTCACGCCGTGTGTTGTACAGCATGTCTTCTGTCACTGAGTATATAACATCTCTAATGCGTTGATTTAAGTCCAGTACAAATGGACTTCGTTTCAGCATACCACCAGACAACCTGAGCACGCTCGTTTGGAATCTCCATTTTAGAAACAATCGTTTGTTGCAGCGCCATTGTGCGCACTACAACATTACCACATAAACTTTTTGAGTTGCTGTTCTCTTACTTACTTACTTACTTACTTACTTACTTACTTCCTTAGTTACTTACTTACTTATTCACTGGCACTATCGAACCCGTAGGTTCATGGCCGCTCGGACATAAGCTCTCCATACATCTCTATCCTGAGCTAATGCTTTCCAATCATTCCCTGTATAATCTACTTCCCTCAAATCATAGTTAATGCTATTCTCCCACCTCATTCTTGGTCTACCAACTGGGCGTTTTCCCTCTGGCTTTCCTACAAGAAGCTTCCATGCAAGTCTTTCATTCCCCATACGTGCAACATGTCCTGCCCATCGCAGTCTACGAGACTTAACTGTTCTTATTATATCTGGCTTCCTATAAAGACCATGTAGTTCATTGTTATGTAGTCTTCTCCATTCACCTGTCTGTTCATCTCTCTTTGGTCCAAAAATTTTCCTAAGTACTTTATTCTCAAATACTTGTAATCTCCTTTCCTCCCTTAAAGTAAGAGTCCATGTTTCGCATCCATATAATATAACTGGTAGAATAATAGTTTTATATATTTTCAGTTTAACGTTTTCTGAAAGGAGTTGGGACATCAACAGTCTCTGCAATGCATAATAGCACGCATTTCCAGAATTGAGCCTATGTTTAATTTCTTTGTGCATCTCATTCCTATTTGTGATTATTGTTCCTAGGTATTTGAATTCAGCTACTTCCTCAAAATTTCCCTCATTTGTCATTAGCTGTCCATTTCCATTATTTTCTACGTGGGCTGTTTCTGCTCTTTCAAAAATCACAGTTGTACAACCTGAAATAAAAACATTACAGACTTTTAAAATGAGGGAATCTCACTGTGGACACCCGCTATTATAGCAGCGTTGTCATTACGTATCGAATGCCCTAGTAAATAACACATATGTATTTTTAACATGTGTTAATGAAACCAACCCTGAGTGTCACTTTATTGTTGCAGGAGTATCACAGAACACTCTGCAGTACTATGAAATCACTGGGCTGTCGCAGGAAGCAGATCAGCCTTGAAGAACTCTATCACCGGAAATCTTTCTACGGATTGTTTGTGCTGTCATGTAACGCCGGTATAATGACAGCAGCTCCTTGTGGCTTTTCTTTCGACGGCGCAATGAACGGAGAAACTCCAGGCACTGGGATGTACAGCGACTATTACAAGCAATCAGTGCGGTGGGCTTTCCCTCTCTGGGAAAAAATGGGAGCTTTCAACATCAAATGAAAATATCTCACATTTATTATAAATTGTTTTAGGAGTCTATAATTTTATATAGTGATTTAACTTTTAAAATCTAAATTCATGGCCGGCGAATACATGCTCTCCACACATCCCTAACCGGAGCTCATGTTTTCCAATCATACCTGTATAATCTACTTCCCTCAAATCTTATTTAATTCTTCCATCTATTATTGGTTTCCCACTGGTTTTCTTACAAAGAGCTTCCATGTCCCTCTTTCATTATCCATTCGTGTCATATGTCCTGCCCATTGCATTTATCACTTTCTGCAGTTTGGTATTAATATACATGTATTATATATTGTTTTGTTCATTTTATTTTCCTTTTTTTTTTCCTTTTTTTTTTTTTGATGTGCCGGAATTAATTTTATATCTTGACATTTGACTCCTAAATGTATGTTCTTTTATTAAACTATGTAATATATTCTATATTCTATATGTATTCTATAACTGAACTGCACCCAAGTACGAGCACTTCCTCAATCGGGTGCCAATGATATGTACAACATTTATTTTTGAATAAAACGTATTATTATTATTATTATTATTATTATTATTATTATTATTATTATTATTATTATTATTATTATTATTATTATTATTATTATTTAGGCTTTTTAGCATTGTTGTTTTTTGTGACGAACAGGGAGCTGGCCTGATGCATCAACCCCCAACCTGGAGGACCAGGTAATTTTTGGTAAAGTTTTCTTCCTCTAGCCTTTGTCAAACCAATGACGAACTCAAAGGCAGCAGTAACTGATAAAGGGGCCCTCACAGGGTACTATCAGCCGGGCGTTCTGAACCCTGGTTTTTAACGAGATTGTTACTCCTCCCCCTCATCCTTTTCTAACCTGGCTTGGGACAGGCTTTAGCAAGATGTTAAAAATCAGACAAAATAAGAAATACTGTCATAAGAGAAAAAATGAATACTGGTTATCCAATAGTAGATTATAAAAGGTATAAGCAAATAAATTGGTATGGGCACGTATGACGAATGCAAGAAGAAAGATTACCCAGGAAAACATTGGAATGGTGTCCACCTGGAAGAAGGAGGAGAGGAAGACCTCGAAACTCGTGGATGTAGGAAATAGGAACTGGAATCAGAGCAAAAGGACTGGAGGACATGGATTGGATGGAGAGGGACGAGTGGAGAACAAAAATTAAATTTTAGGCACAGAAATATGAGTAAACATTAAAATTCTGTATGTAAATAAATTATTATTATTATTATTATTATTATTATTATCATCATCATCATCATCATAACGATGGAACAACATAACTCAGATATGGAGGCATTGGCTAAAAAATATATTTTTTTATACATTTACAATTTTTTTTTAATGTGCTGCATCTTTAGACAATCCTTTTTAAGGGCAGCTAACGCTATGGTTATATATCGGAATTTATCCACAATAAAATTGTTTTCCGTCACTCTCAAGAAATTCGCCTTTTCCATTTGTAAAGCAGTGCCGAACATCCTCTTCTGTAAGTCCCACTTCACTCATATTTCTTCTCACTCCGTCCATCTCACCTTCTTTAAGTTTTTGCTTTCTTCTCTTTTCATCTATTCTCAAAACCAAGATCCTCTATGGGAATCTATCATCCTCTTGAGATGTTCATATCATCTTAATATCTCTTCTTCAATTGTCTGTTACATACTTTTGTAATTTCTCTAATTTCAACCTTTCTGTTCCTGATCAGGACTTCCGCAACAATCTTCTCCAGTAATCCATCTCTGTTGTTAATAACTTGTTAGTTTGGCACCTTTTAATTGTCTATGTATCTTCTAATTGTCCATTGCATATAACATGATACTCTTACAATAGCCTTATAAATAAATTGATTTGTAAAGGATATTTTTACTCCATATATATGTCCACCTCTGTGGCCTCGAGGTAGCGTGCTGCTTTGTCACGCAGCGGGCCCGGGTTCAATCCCCGGTCGGGGCAGTTTTTCTGGGTGAGGTTTTTATCGGGGGTTTTCCTCACCTGTAAGACAAATGTCAGGAAAACTTTAAGGCCCAAACGGTCCCCGAAATCATAAGGCCATCATCATCATCCTTATCATTATCATCATCATCCTTCACCGGTGAGGAAAGCAACGGGAAGCTACCACACCTACAATTCCCTAGTAAAGCTGCAAGCATAGCATATAAATGCTATGATTGCAGTGAAAGACCTGCCCTCGGGCAGAATTACTATGGATGGATGGACGAGGCAGTGGAAGACCTAAAACCTCCTGGAGTCAGGAACTATATTTATACATAAAGGAGAAACATCTACAACCGGAGATTGGATGGACCGACAAAATTGGCTATTAGGAATCGGACGATGTCAAAGACATTAATCAACCGATTATTTATCTATATATATATATATATATATATATACTAGCTAATGGCAGACGTGCGTTCCTATGCCTAAACAAATGAAATATTAATGGATAATTAAATTTTATGGAACACGCTGAGACAAACCAAACTTGATAGTTGCTAATCAGTTTTTAATTTCGGATTTCAGGTAAACCTCCACTTTTAATTGTCGGATTTTGCTCATTTTTTATAACACGTATCTCGGCTTATTTTAATAGGATATACTGAGTTTCGTTGTGAAATATAAAAAATTGCGACCGCTAGAGCGATTTTTATTTTTTCACTTCGGGTGAACTCCTACACCTAATGGTTTTAGAGGATCCAGTTATGAATCTAAACCATCCAGGAACCCACTCAAACACACACAAAATTTTCATCAAAATTGGTCCAGTTATTTAGGAGGAGTTTAGTGACATGCACACGTATTGAAGAATCATACATATAAATACATATAGGTATGAAATAAGAAACCCATAATATTTCCTAACTCCCTGCCAGTCTGGACGATCATTTGACCCTGACTGAGTGCGCATGCGGTTCATATAGCAATTTATTGTGGGCTCATACAATAAATTTCAATTGTCCTTCAACTAAATTGTCCTGCTATCACTGCAGTTGCTTCATCACTCAGCGAACAATACATTCCTGTTAAACTAGACCTTAAGGTAAGCCATTAATGTCCGATTTCAACAAAAATGTTAAGATTTATGCGGAACACGCGACATTGCTCGCGTGGGCAAAGTAATTTAAACAGGTAAAGTCTTAACATTTTTCTTTAATATACACAGATAATATTTTCTACATTGATAATTAAATTTTTTTCTACAAAATTCTATTAGCTGTTTTATAAAAATCACCTAAAGTAACCATTAAAATGGCATATTGTAAAATATTGTAAATATAAATTTGCCCTTTACTTGATGCTCAAGGTAACTAACATATTTAATTTGATACGAATTAATATTGTGTTGTTGTAAAAGTCTTTGTAATTAAATCATTACTTTTAACCTAATTTTGAAAGACAAAAATGGTTATTGTGAGATATCGCGAATATTTTTGTAGAATTTCTTTAGGTATTTAATGTTGTGTACATTAATTTGGGGTATATGTTAAGGTTTACGCAGCGTAGGACATTTAAGCGCCCAAAAATAGGCTCTTTTGCTGAACCGATGATTTTTTAAAACTCCGATCCTATATTACGTACGGTAATGTTATATACGTTAGGCCTAATTATCCCAAAAAAATTCTAAGCGGTGATAAAACCACCATTCTATACAATCAGGTAGTTTTTTGAGTCAAAAAAGGACCCACTCACAGAAGTTCATTTTCATTTATAAAGAAGATTAGGAGATTTTTTTAGTGAAAATGTCTACTTAATATAATTAATAAACATTAAGAAGTAGGAAATTTTAACGAAAATGTCTATTTATTGTAATTAAAAACATTAAAAATAGGAATTTTTTGTGAAAATGTCTACTTATTGTCATTAAAAACACATAAAATTACGAGATTTGAGAGAAAATGTCCACATATTGTAATTAAAAACATAAAAAATTAGGAGATTTGAGAGAAAATGTCCACATATTGTAATTAAAAACATAAAAAATTAGGAGATTTGAAAGAAAATGTCTACATATTGTAATTAAAAACATAAAAAATTAGGAGATTTGAGAGAAAATGTTCACATATTGTAATTAAAAACATAAAAAATTAGGAAATTTCAGAGAAAATGTCTACATATTATAATTAAAAACAAAAAATTTGAAGATTTGAGAGAAATTGTCCACATATTGTAATTAAAAACATTAAAAAATAGGAGATTTGAGAGAAAAGTCTACTTATTGTAATTAAAAACATAAAAAATTAGGAGATTTGACAGAAAATGTCTTTGAGAGAAAATGTCTACATATTGTAATTAAAAACATAAAAAATTAGGAGATTTGAGAGAAAATGTCCACATATTGTAATTAAAAACATAAAAAAATAGGAGATTTGACAGAAAATGTGTTTGAGAGAAAATGTCTACATATTGTAATTAAAAACATAAAAAATTAGGAGATTTGAGAGAAAATGTCTACATATTGTAATTAAAAACATAAAAAATTAGGAGATTTGAGAGAAAATGTTCACATATTGTAATTAAAAACATAAAAAATTAGGAAATTTCAGAGAAAATGTCTACATATTATAATTAAAAACAAAAAATTTGAAGATTTGAGAGAAATTGTCCACATATTGTAATTAAAAACATTAAAAAATAGGAGATTTGAGAGAAAAGTCTACTTATTGTAATTAAAAACATAAAAAATTAGGAGATTTGACAGAAAATGTCTTTGAGAGAAAATGTCTACATATTGTAATTAAAAACATAAAAAATTAGGAGATTTGAGAGAAAATGTCCACATATTGTAATTAAAAACATAAAAAAATAGGAGATTTGACAGAAAATGTGTTTGAGAGAAAATGTCTATATATTGTAATTAAAAAGCATTAAAAAGTTCGTAATACAAGAACTGATTCAACTAATCAAGTCGAATTTATGGTTCGATTTTGAGTTTTATGGAATGCAGGGAGTGTAAAAAGTGATCCTATAGTTATACATTATTTACTAAAAGTGCAAAACATAAATTATATTTGTCAAATCTGTAGGCCTATAGCATTAATAGTTGAGGCACAGAACAAGTGCATTAGAGGTTGAAATGGCGATATAAAAATCAGAGATGTATATAGCATCAGGTTCAGATGGGATCCCAGCAAAACTCTTAAAATCAGGGGGAGAAATTTGATGAAAATAATAAATATAATAATAACAATAATAATAATAATAATAATAATAATAGTAATAATAATAATAATAATAATTTTATTTTAGCTGACAGAGTTAAGGCCTTAAGGTCTTGTCTATCACTCAACCAGGTTATAAAAATTCAAAAATTATTGTTACATTTAAATTACAGAAAACAAAATTATTACATAGGCCCTTGTCACGCAGCGGGCCCGGGTTCGATCCCCGGTCGGGGCACTTTTTCTGGGTGAGGTTTTTATCGGGGTTTTTCCTCACCTCTAAGACAAATGTCAGGAAAATTTTAAGGCCCAAACGGTCCCCGAAAGCATATGGCATCATCATCATCATCATCATCATCATCCTCATCATCATCATCCTTCACCGGTGTGGAAAGCAACGGGAAGCTACCACACCTACAATTACCTAGTAAAGCTGCAAGCATAGCATGAAAATATGATTACAGTGAAGGGCCTGCCTTCGGGCAGAATTACTATGGATGGATGGATAGTATATCTACAATACTTACTTACTCTTACTTACTCACTGGCACTATCGAACCCGTAGGTTCATGGCCGCGCGGACATAAGCTCTCCATACATCCCTATCCTGAGCTAATGCTTTCCAATCACTCCCTGCATAATCTACTTCCCTCAAATCATAGTTAATGTTATTCTCCCATCTCATTCTTGGTCTACCAACTGGGCGTTTTCCCTCTGGCTTCCCTACAAGAAGCTTCCATGCAAGTCTTTCATTCCCCATACGTGCAACATGTCCTGCCCATCGCAGTCTACAGTATATCTACAATATAATTATTATTTACAATTTTGATTTGCTCTAGATTTAACGAATAAAATCTAAAATCTACTAGATACAACATGAGAAAAAATACTATTGATGAGACAGAATAAGTTTAGTTAGAGAAAAATAAATTATTTAACAAGTAACTGTGTATAAGACTTAGAGAGATCTAATCAATTTAAATATCTTGGATATTATGTCTCTATCTGGGATGAAAAGGATATCCCTGAAAAAGTTACTAGTTATAATAAAAGTTTAGGAATTATTAATCAAGTTATGAAACCATCCCTTGTACAAAAAAACACCAGATTACGTTTATATAACACTTTGGCTAGACCAGTGTTGACCTATGGTAGTGAAGCATGGACATAAAAAGACAACATGAAAGCAGAATAACGACTTGTGAAATGAGATTCATGCGCAGAACAGCGGGTTACACTAGATGGGATCGGAAAAGGAACACCGATATCTTAAAAGAATTGAAGATTACACCAATTTTGGAATATATTAAACAGTGCCAACTAAATTGGAAACACCATCTTGAAATAATGAGTTCTAATCGGATCCCCAAAGCTGTTTATAATTATATACCAAGAGGACGAAGATCACTGGGCCGTCCTATGAAACGCTGGAGGGAAAATTTTCTATAGGATCGTAACAGGCTTTGGCCTAATACTTGGAAGGAAGAAGAAGAAGAAGTAACTGTGTAAGCGTGACTTAAAAGTGCCCAGTATGCGGCAACCCCTGATATCTTGAGGGAAGGTATTCCAGGAGCGGGCAGAGGCTACCGTGAAAGAAGTAGAATAAAACGAAGCGCTTACATCGGTTGCCTAGTATTTTTTTTTTTTTTAGAAAAAGAGGTTCTTCGAAATGAATGGAAAGAATCGATTATCGTAACAATCTATAAGAAATAAAATAAAATTGGTTGCAGTACCTACAGGGGCGTTTCATTACGTTCAACTTCGAACAAAATTCTAACAAATAGACCTATATTAGCACCCTCAATTACTTGCTATATTCACGCCGTAATAAGTTAGCTTCAATTTGGATTTAGAATATGCAGGTCTACAATCGATCACATTTTTAGTATATGGCAGATTTCAGAAAATAAATGATAATGGCACTGTGCATCAACTAATTGTAGACTTCAAAAAGGCGTACGATTCAATTAAGAGAGAACTTATATAGTATCCTGCTGGAGTTTGGAATTCCTAAAAAGTTAGACTTATACGAATGTGTCTAAATGGCACAAAGAGTATGGTGCGTGTAGGCAAACGGTTTTCTGATACTTTTGAAATTAACAGTGGGTTAAAACAAGGAGATTCACTATCTTACTTACTTACTTACTCACTGGCACTATCGAACCCGTAGGTTCATGGCCGCGCGGACATAAGCTCTCCATACATCCCTATCCTGAGCTAATGCTTTCCAAGAATCTCCTCTACTATTCAATTTGTACTAGAGCATGCCATCAAATCTTTAGAGAATGAGGAAGGTTTACAACTGAATGGTATTAATAAGCTGTTAGTTTATGTTGATAGTGTAGTATAATTAGGCGATAGCGAGGAGATACTGAGGGACAACATGTACACTCTATTGAGTAACAATAAGAAATTGGGACTGGAAGTAAACAAAAAAATTAATATATATGGTCACACATAGAAATACATTACATAATGGGAATGGACAGTTAATGACAAATTAGTGAAATTTTGAAGAGATGGTTGTATTCAAATACCAAAGAACAATAATTACAAAATATACTGGGATAGCGCTATAAATATTTCAGTTCGCGGAGCTCAGGGTACTCTGCCCGCCAGTCCGAATAAAGAAAGAAGGAAAGAAGTGGAGCAGACTCTTGGAAGTGTATTTCTGGATGAAGCGGTGGATAGGAGTACTGTCAGCGGCAGAACGAGGTAAAGCAAGACTGTCAGATCACAGCTCTCTGCATTGTACGTGTTTCAAAAGCAGCCGCCATTTCAAAACTAAAGTACATCACAACTATGTGCCAGAAAATAATAAAACTTAATGATGTTATACAGGAAGGATTGATGATACATTCCTTGTAGTTTCATTCACTTTCAATGAAAGGCAATCGAGAACTAAAATTATGTGCATTATTTATTAACGTTCCACGTTGATTAATGTGATATTTTATTTTTTCTAATTAACTAACTAACTAACTAACTCACAGGCACTATCGATCTAGCAGGTTCATGGCCGCGCGGGCATAAGCTCTCCATACATCCCTATCCTGAGCTAATGTTTTCCAATCATTCCCGTATACTCTACGTCCCTCAAATCATAGTTAATACTATTCTCCCACCTCATTCTTGGTCTACCAACTGGGCGTTTTCCCTCTGGTTTTCCTACAAGAAGGTTCCGTGCACGTCTTTCATATGCCATTCGTGCCACATGTCCTGCCCATCGCAGTCTACGAGACTTAACTGTTCTTATTATATCTGGCTTCCTATAAAGACCATGTAGTTCATTGTTATGTAGTTTTCTCCATTCGCCTGTCTGTTCATCTCTCTTTGGCCCAAATATTTTGCTAAGTACTTTATTCTCAAATACTCATAATCTCCTTTCCTCCCTTAAAGTAAGAGTCCATGGTTCGCATCCATATAATATAACTGGTAGAATAATAGTTTTATATATTTTCAGTTTAACGTTTTTTGAAAGGAGTTGGGAAGTCAAGAGTCTCTGTAATGCATAATAGCACGCGTTTCCAGAATTGAGCCTATGTTTCTAATTAATTAGTTGATTTTTATCATAAAGCTTATTAATTATTATGTGATCCATATTAAAACACATTTTAAGTTAAATAATTCAGATAACTGGTGTTCACATATTAATGGTTTTATGCTGGAGAAAAAAAATCATAAGTTTGAATCAGTGAGAGAAATCGATAAGTCCAAAATTAATAACTCATTTCAGGTTGAATTAATAACCAAATAACTAATTCACTGGAACTAGCCAACCCCTCGGTCGATGGCCGCGCGGATATATGCTACCCAAACATATATATCCTGAAATAATGTTTTAGAATCCTTAAATCATGGTTAATGATAATCTTCCGCCTCATTCTTGGTCTACCAACTGGGCATTTTCCTTCTGGTTTCGTTCCCCTCTTTCATTCCCCATTCGTGCTAAATATTCTGTCCATCGCAGTCTACGAGACTTAACTGTTCTTGTTATATCTGAATACCCATAAAGATCATGTAGTTCACTGTTATGCAGTCTTCCCCATTCACCTGTCTGTTCATCTCTCTTTGGTTCAAACATTTTCCTAAGAACTTTATTCTCAAATACTCGTATTTTTTCTCCTCCCCTAAATTAAGAGCCCATGTTTCGGATGCATATAATATAACTGGGAGAATAATATTTTTATGTTTTTCCAGTTTAAATTTTTTTAGAAAAGTTGTTCCGACAAGAGTCCCTGTAATGCATAATACGAGTAGCACGCATTTCCAGAATTGAGCCTAAGTTTAATTTCCTTCTCCACCTCATTTCCGTTTGTAATTATTGTAATTATTGTCCTTAGGTATTTAAATTCAACCATACTTACTTTAATAGTAAGTTATAAAATGTTAAATAATATAATAATAATAATAATAATAATAGCTTTATTTTACCTGGCAGATAATAACATTACAAAAAAATGTACTAATGGTGAAATTAAATGATTAAAATAGTTTTTTTCTTGATTTTCTGAAAAGTAATGTATTGGTCTTTACCCATTTATCATTCACATCCCTTCAATTTTCTCGCTACGAAACTCGATACATAAGTTACTATTTAATTTCTTTGTAAGCCCATGTTTTCCCTTTACAGAGATTTAGGCGCTCTCCCCCTACAGGGAAGAATTTGAACCATACTAATTTAGTTACACTTGTTTTTGTATAGATGTCATTTTGAGCGGTCGGTGGTCAGCGTTCCGCCTCATACTGACATCTAGGAAACCAAGGTAGTACTAGGACGGGAAAATTCGGTAAATTTTGCTTAGAGGCCTTTTCATTCATGCTTAAGGATTTTTACGAACCTGAAAATCTTCATACTCGGGATCCACGGCTTAAAGTCCCTCCCGGAGGAGTTAATCCTTGGATTTTTCCATCCTAAAAAAATCCATCAACCCAGGCCGGGTTTGAACCCGCGACCCTCGGGACCAGAGGCAAGGCGCATAACCACTAGGAAAGAAAGGTATACGACAAATCGTAATTCAGCAAAGCTGTACCATAAATTCGCTACTGTGAGTAACTGGCTTAGTTAACTAAGCAACTGGGCGACGTTGTTTGTTGCTTTAAGGCAACAGTGGAAAATAACAGTGTGTTTGCTCCACGTTTCAAAGCCAAGATAAGTATTTAGCAACACCTGACGTGCAATCACAGATATTATAATTCTGCTATAGTAATTCCTACTACTTTTTTATCAATTATGTAATACAATTGGTTATTTAATAAAATGAGCTCAGTTTAAAACCGTCATATGTGAATAATTTTACGTCTCTATCCGCAGTTTAAAATTTTAATTTTGGTAAGTAGTCTATTTTTTTACCGAAATTCTAAGAAATAATGTGGTTTTCATGTGATTTTAATAAATTTGCATCTATTTTAGTGCCGACGATGGCCTTTGAACTTAAATTGCATCATTATATTTGGGATACTTAATTTATTCATTCTTTTTACACGGTCTAGTCACTTTAATTTATATCTTACTTACCTACTAGGTTCTCTTTCTGTCCATAAGCTACCACTTGTCATAATAGTTTTAATTTATCATAAGTAATGCCACGAGTGATTTCCAAATTATCGATAAATTCATGACTCACGAAGTGAGGAGTGAATTTATCTAGAGAATTTGGAAATCAAGAGTGGCATTTGTTAGGACTATTTAACGAATAAAAATTAAGCTGTTTACTCACAAATCATTATTTAACTATAGTTATTTTAAAATATTTATATATTTAATGTAAACGGCGATGTTTGAAAACAAATGAGAAACGATAGGTGCGCTTCATCTGCTTCTTTTGTTTATCACTGCAACCAGATCATACTATTTATTGCTAAAGGAACGCAATATTGTAATAATGCTCTCTAGTGGAGAAAAAATGAAACACATCAAACTGTATATTAATTCATTTCTGATGTCGTATGATGTAAATATGACAATTATATTTTTCTGGATTGTTACCTGGGAAAAAATACATTTAAGAAAGTGCAAACGGTGGTTTCTTTTTTTGGTGGTATAATCAATTGCTACAAATGTTTTTATATTAACTCCCGCATGCGGCATGTGTTGACATTCATGCACTATATATAAAATCTGGTAGCCGTATTTCTCGCAGGCTCAGTCACTGCAAAATAATGGTCAGACCTGTTCAGAATATTAAAAAGGAGGAGCTTTCTTTAATATGGTAATTATAACACTGATAAATATTTCGTGAAACACGACTCTGATTGGTTGTAAAACAGAAATCATTGAAACGTGATTGGTCATTGACTCCCATTTGGGGCATGAGTTAAATAGTCTGCAAATATCCATCCACCCATAGTAATTCTGCCCGAGGGCACATCTTTCACTGCAATCATAGTATTTTCATGCTATACTTTGCAGGTTTACCCATGCCGGACTGGTCGAAGGTGATAAGCCAGACGAAAAAAGTACCTTGGTCGAAAGAGTGACGATCTTTCACCGTAAAAATACAACCGTCAAGAAATGCGGACATGGTTCAACTGGGGTAAAATTTTCCGGAGGTCAAATAGTCCCCCATTCGGTTCTCCGGGCGGGGACTACTTCAGGGAACCCATGACAAAGGCTCAAACATAGGGACATGTTCCTAGGAACATGGAATGTTAGGACTTTATTCAATATCGGGGCGCTGGAGGTATCAACCCGTGAATTAGATAAATCACCCTTAGATATAGTCGCTTTACAGGAAGTTAGATGGCCAGGAGACGGTAGTCAGGAATCAGGAAGCTTTGTATTATACTACAGGGGTGCAGAAAGACCTGAATTTGGAACGGGTTTTTTAGTCCGAAGGAGGATCCTACCCGCTATCCGAGTAACTCTAATACTTTGCAGCTTTACTAGGGAATTGTGTAGGTGTGGTAGCTTCCAGTTGGTTTCCACACCGGTGAAGGATGATGATCATAATGATAAAGATGATGATGATGACCGGATGATTTTTGGGGACCGTCGCGCCCTGAGCTTCTTGACGTTTGTCTTATAAGTGAGGAAAACCCCCGAGGAGCCTGTTCCGACCGGGAATCCAACCCGGGCCCGCTGCGTGATAAGGCAGCACGCTACCTCGAGACCACAGCGGTCGATTCTGCAAATATAATGGAATGCAATTATTATTTTGTTTCTACTGGAAAAGTTTAAAAAGTGGAGATAGCCATTTTTCTTCTTCTTCTTCTAGGAAAGTTTATCAAACTTCTTTTTTGTTCAAAATTACTTTTAAAGTGACCAATACAATTATAGTTAAGAAATCAGTGTGGCTAAATTGAGGGGATATGCATATGAGACTTTGACGAACGATCGCTTCCTTCAAATCTGTCACGCGAAAATAATGGTACTGTATAAATACTTACTTACTTACTTACTCACTGGCACTATCGAACCCGTAGGTTCATGGCCGCGTGGACATAAGCTCTCCATACATCCCTATCCTGAGCTAATGTTTTCCAATCATTCCCTGTATAATCTACTTCCTCAAATCATAGTTAATGTTATTCTCCCACCTCATTCTTGGTCTACCAACTGGGCGTTTTCCCTCTGGCTTTCCTACAAGAAGCTTCCATGCACGTCTTTCATTCCCCATACGTGCAACATGCCCTGCCCATCGTAGTCTACGAGACTTAACTGTTCTTATTATATCTGGCTTCCTATAAAGACCATGTAGTTCATTGTTATGTAGTCTCCTCCATTCACCTGTCTGTTCATCTCTCTTTGGTCCAAAAATTTTCCTAAGAACTTTATTCTCAAATACTCGTAATCTCCTTTCCTCCCTTAAAGTAAGAGTTCATGTTTCGCACCCATATAATACAATTGGTAGAATAATAGTTTTATATATTTTCAGTTTAACGTTTTTTGAAAGGAGTTGGGACGTCAAAAGTCTCTGCAATGCATAATAGCATGCATTTCCAGAATTGAGCTTATGTTTAATTTCTTTGTGCATCTCATTCATATTTCTGATTATTGTTCCTAGGTATTTGAATTCAACCACTTCCTCAAAATTTCCCTCATTTGTCATTAGCTGTCCATTTCCATTATATACTGAATTTCTACATGTGACCATATATTTAGTTTTATTGATATTTACTTCCAGTCCTAATTTCTTAGTGTTACTCAATAGTGTGTGAGTGTTGTCCTTTAGTATCTCCTCGCTATCGGCCAATAGTACTATATCATCAGCATAAACTAACAGCTTATTAATACTATTACAAAATGATTTATTTTTTTAATAGAAAGATGGCTACGATGGATGCACCGTGGATGAAGAAGAGTAACCTGGAAGAGTGGCTCAAGACGCCTGTACTGGAAGTAATGCTCAAAGATGCTCAGCTGAATGGGGATAACTACCTGAGTAGCATGTACCGGATGAGAGTGAAGACCAAGCAGGGGGAGAAAGCGCTGATAGTCAAGTGTCGTCTGCAGAACACGGATGCAGCTGATGCATTTGAAGAGACAAGTATTTTTAAAAAGGAAGCTGAAATGTACTGGAACACACTTCCCAAATTGGAAAAATTGTTGACGCTAGCAAATCAAGGTAAGGGGTTTGGCACAACTTTAGATTATGACGTTCTCATGGCACTGTTCCACTTCATATTTTTATCGCTTTTATTTAACATTTCGAAGTACTAGAGCTTTCGATAAATAATGGCAATACTATGATGATATTGAAGAAGATTTTCGGGCTGTAGGGCGTGGTCGTCAGGCTTGTAGTTCACCGACGTTTCGCCAGAGACTGCGTCTGGCATCCTCAAGGATTGTCTTGTTTTCGCCAGAGACTGCGTCTGGCATCCTCAAGGGTTGTCTTGTTTTCGCCAGAGACTGCGTCTGGCATCCTCAAGGATTGTCTTGTTTTCGCCAGAGACTGCGTCTGGCATCCTCAAGGGCTGTCTTGTTTTCGCCAGAGACTGCATCTGGCATCCTCAAGGGTTATCTTGTTTTCGCCAAAGACAGCGTCTGGCATCCTCAAGGATTGTCTTGTTTTCGCCAGAGACTGCGTCTGGCATCCTCAAGGGTTGTCTTCTCAAGAAAATCCTTGACGATGCCAGACGCAGTCTCTGGCGATAAGTCGGGGAACTACAAGCCTCACAACCATGGCCTACAGCCCGAAAATCTTCTTCAAGATCATCATAGCAATTCCGGCCGTGAAAGTCTACGTGAATAAATGGCAACACTGTTGTAAATCAGCGATCCTAGTGGTGACTATTGTAATCTTGTAGTATGTTGTTGAGCTGTCTTTGTTGTATAAATCTATAATATTGAAAGTCTTGAAATTACATTATTTTCTGAATACATTTGCTGTTCCTCACATTCGGTAAGTAACACCGCCCTAAAAAGATGTTCAGTAGAATTTGTTTCAGGTAGAATTGGGAAGTACTCGAACATCCACCAAATTCGCCAGACATGAGCCCCTGGGACTATAACTTATTTTCAAAGATCAAAGAACCCCTACGAGAATTTCGATTTCAATCAAAAGCTGATATCCAGAAATTTGTAGATTGATCAAATGGGAGATATATCCAGAAATGGTGCTGTAGATGGATGCGACATCTTCCAAGGATTTGGCAACATATATGGTATCTTTACCTTGTCGTGGTGGAGTGGCTTACGTGCTTAAATGATCCCGAGAGCTATGCCGGCGGTAGTATTGCTGCCGATAGGGTTACCCATGCCGGACTAATCGAAGGTGATAAGCCAGACGAAAAAAGTACCTTGGTCACCGTCAAGAAATGCGGACATAAGTTCAACTGGGGTAAAATTGTCCGGAGGTCAAATAGTCCCCCATTCGGTTCTCCGGGCGGGGACTACTTCAGGGAACCCATTCCAAAGGCTCAAACACAGGGATATGTTCCTAGGAGCATGGAATGTTAGGTTTTTGGACCAAAAAGATATGAACAGACAGGTGAATGGAGAAGACTACATAACAATGAACTACATGGTCTTTATAGGAAGCCAGATATAATAAGAACAGTTAAGTCTCGTAGGCTGCGATGGGCAAGGCATGTTGCACGTATGGGGAATGAAAGACTTGCATCCAAGCTTCTTGTAGGAAAGCCAGAGGGAAATCGCCCAGTTGGTAGACCAAGAATGAGGTGGGAGAATAACATTAACTATGATTTGAGGGAAGTAGATTATACAGGGAATGATTGGAAAGCATTAGCTCAGATAGGGATGTATGGAGAGCGTATGTCCGCGCGGCCATGAACCTACGGGTTCGATAGTGCCAGTGAGTGCCAGTGAGTAAGTAAGTAAGTAAGGATGCAATATCTCATATGAAGAAGAAAAGGATGTAAATGCAAAAATATTTAAATTTTTAAGAATTTTAGAGTTAATAAATTCTATCTTCAAGCCACAGTTAGTCCAAAAAACATTCAAGACTAAAAGCGTATAAAACACTGCTCTTCCAACTCTTTTGTATGGTAGCGAAGTATGGACGTTGAAACAGAAGGATATATAGAGACTTAGATCTGCTGAAATGAGATACCTTCGGAGGACTGCAGGATACACACTACTAGATCACAAAAAAATGAAGACATCTTAGAAGAATTACACATGGAATCTTTAGAAAACAAAATTTCTGATTATAAGTCAAGATGGATGCAACATGTTCATCGAATGGAAGATCACAGGAGACACAAACAAATGTTTAGATATCAACCTGTAGGAAGAAGAAGACCAGGACGTCCACTCAAAAGACTTCTGGATGGCGTTTCTCTTGAGGCCGAAACAGGTCTACAAATGGCCTAAATTCATAAATGTGCTATGATGAAATGATGATAGATTTAGGGTCCCGGAAGTAACCTCGTTTTAAACCCATGTAACTAACTAACTCATTCACTGGCACTATCGAATCCGTAGATTCATGGCCGCGCGGTCACAAGATGTCAACACACCCCTATCCTGCGCTAATGCTCCCCAAACATCGCCTATATAATCCACTTCCCCCAAACCATGATTAATATTATTCTCCCACCTCATTCTTAGTCTACCAACTAAGCGTTTTCCTTCTGGTTTTCCTACAAGAAGTTTCCATACCCTCTATCATTCCGCATTCGTGCCACATGTCCTGTTCATAGCAGTCTACGAGACTTAACTGTTCTTATTATATTTGTCTTCATATAAAGGCCATGTAATTCACTGTTATGTACTCTACTCCATTCACCTGTCTGTTCATCTCTCTTTGGTCCAAAAATTCTCCTAAAAATTTTCTTCTCAAAAAACCCGTAATCTCATTTCCTCCCTTAAAGTAAGGATCCATGTTTCGCACCCATATAATATAACTGGTAAAAAACAGTTTTATATTTTTTCAGCTTAACGTTATTTTAAAGCAGTTGGGATATCAAGAGTCTCTGCAATGCATAATAGCACGCATTTCCAGGATTGAGCCTATGTTTAATTTCTTTGTGCATCTCATTCCTGTTTGTGATTATTGTTCCTAGGTATTTGAATTCAGTCATTTCTTCAAAATTTCCCTCGTTTGTCATTAGTGTCCATTTCCATTATATAATGTATTTTTATGTGTGAACATATATTTAGTTTTATTGATATTTACTTCCAGTCCCGATTTCTTAGGTTTACTCAATTGTGTGCGTGTTGGCCTTTAGTATCTCCTCGTTATCGCCCAATAGTACTACATCATCAGCAAAAACTAACAGCTTATTAATACCATTGAGTTGTAGGCCTTCTTCTTCTTCTTCTTCTTCTTCTTCCTTTCCAGGATTAGGTCAATGCGACCTGTTCCGGTCTCAAGTCCATCGTTTCCTTGGCCGTTCCAAAGATATTTTTTCCATGTGGTTTTTAGGTGTTGATCTTTTTGGGTAATCTTGTATTGTCCATTCTGTCTAAATGTTCTTCCCATTGGTATTTGTGCTCTTCTTGTTTATCGACTATTGAAAATATCTCCAGTTCATTTCTTATTGATTCATTGTGTAATCTATCCATGCGTGTACATCCTTTTACAGATCTTAAAAATATAATTTCAGTGGCTTGAATGTGTGAGATATATTTTTTGTAAGTACCCAAGATTCAGATCCATATAAAAGAACAGGAACAGCCATAATTTTATAAAACCTGAGCTGAGTTTCTCTTCGAGTCTTTCGGAGGGTTCTTCTTATGGTGCCACACATCATTTGATATCGGTTTAATTTATTGTGTATATCCCAATTGTAGCTATATGTTATATCTGAACCAAGATAGTTAAAGTGTGCTATCTGTTCTATTGTTTCATTATCGATTACTATTTTTGCTCTTACCGGCACTTTGCCCTGAAAAGCCATAATTTTAGTTTTTGAAGTTGAGACTTTGAGATTATAATAGAGTCCTAATTGATTCAACATGTAAATGGCTCTTTGTAAATCATCCTCTGACTTCTGTATAATTACCAGATCGTCTGCTTACATTAAAATATTCATATACATTTCCTTATTAATTTGTATTCCTATGGGACTTGATTTTTTCCATTTTCGTGTAACCTCGTCAAAATATAAATATTAAACAATGTAGGTGATAATGTACACCCTTGTCGAATTCCTTGATTTATTAAAATTTCTTCTCTGGAATGTGAGTGATCCCACAACAGGCCCAGAGGCCCTTGGGGTAGTAGGAGGTTAAGGCTCCCACTTTTTCTAGACAATCGGCACTTTATGTCAGCCGGGTTGTCAGCCCTGCGTATCGGCCGTCTTTACCCCCAGAACAAACGTCTGGTACTCATTTCCGTTAGAGGCTGAGTCGACCCCAGGGCCATAGTGCCGCCAGAGGGTTTGGGTCAGTTTAAAAATCCTGACCCCAATGGGACTTGAACCCTCGACCATCCGGCTTGTAGCTCAGTGCCTTAACCACTACGCTACGGCGTGCCCAATTATCTAAATTAAGGATAATTTTCGTGTCATTATAAAGACTTTTTATTCCTTCTATAAGTTGAGCCGGATACCCTCTTGCCTTCATTATTTCCAACAATTTTCTTCTTATCACCCTATCAAAGGCTTTTTCAAGATCAACGAAAGCTAAATAAGTGACATTGAATCTGTCCGGATTTCGTATTCCCACTTGAGACTTCTGAGTGATTTTTTTTTACCTGCGTGGGTTACCAGCCCAACCGCAAAACCCCCAACCTGGAGGACCAGAGTTTAATTTGGGAGTTGTCTTTCTCCTAGACAGACTGCCTTACAAGGCTACAGAGCTCTGTCTGCCCCGAGCATCTGGTTTTATGGCCCCAGAAACTCGCCATTCACCCTCCATCTTCAGTAAAAACAGTCCCACCACGTGAAGGTAGATGGAAGGATTTGGTAGAGACAGACTATATTTTGCGCTGACTATTTGGAGCCTTTTGTAGAGTCTGAGAGCTCATCCTCAGATCCGCCCCAGTCATTATCTACCCTTTAGGGACCAGGCCTTCATCATCCTCTAAAAATTTATGGCACGCTCAAGTACAAAATGGTTTCAAGCTTTAGCAGTCTACACAAATGATCAGCAGCCTGATATAGATTTATGAAACAGGTTCCTGGAACCACATTTAAACCCTTGTAAGGTAAATAACTGTTATGATTTACAGGTGAAATTGAGCCTCTCGCACCTCAGTGCATTTACTCCTGCAAAGACTTTCTAGTGATGGAGGATTTGTCAGTAGATGGATACAAGATGCTCGAGAGATATCAAGGTCTGAATCTAGAACAATGCCTGACTGTAATGCGCACACTTGCACGTTTCCACGCGGCTTCTGTGGTGCTCCACGAACAAGATCCTCAATCCATGGAAGAGTATGACCTGTCCTTCTTCGTCGAAACCTCCTTATTACAGGGTTGGACGACATATTTCCAAGGTAACTCCATTCATATTTCTTTATTTAACCATACTATAAGAATCAATCAACATTTTACAGATTAAAATCCATTATAATCACAATTATTAAGGTTATGTATTAACATAGACTCTCACTTTAAGGGAGGAGAAAATTATATTTCATCATCATCATCATAGTACATTCACGAATTCAGGTCATTTGTTGACCTGTTTCGGCCTCAAGAGAAACACCATCCAAAAGTCTTTTGAGTGGACGTCCTGGACTTCTTCTTCCTGCAGGTTGATATCTTAACATTTGTTTGTGTATCTTGTGATCTTCCATTCGATGAACATGTTGCATCCATCTTGACTTATAATCAGAAATTTAGTTTTCTAAAGGTTCCATGTGTAATTCTTCTAAAATGTCTTCATTTTTTTGTGATCTAGTAGTGTGTATCCTGCAGTCCTCCGAAGGTATCTCATTTCAGCAGATCTAAATCTCTGTATATCCTTCTGTTTCAACGTCCATACTTCGCTACCATACAAAAGAGTTGGAAGAGTCAGTGTTTTATAAACTTTTGGTCTTGAATTTTTTGGGCTAACTGTGGCTTGAAGATAAAATTTATTAACCCTAAAATTCTTAAAAATTTAGATATTTTTTGCATTTACATCCTTTTCTTCTTCATATGAGATATTGTATCCTAGATATGTAAAATTATTCACCTGCTCCAAAATTTTATTGTCCAGTACAATTTTACTTCTGACAGGATCTACACCTTGAAATGCCATAATTTTTGTTTTCTCTGTAGATATCTTCAATCCATATTCTTCTGTAATTTTGTTAAGTTCATACATACCTTTCTGTAGATTATCTTTTGAATTTGCTTATTTGGTCATGATATTTAAGAATAAATTTCTTAGGAAAATGCATGAACCAAAGAGAGATGAACAGACAGGAGAATCGAAAAGACAACATAACAGTGAGCTATATGATGTTTATAGGAAACCAAATATAAATAAACTGCGTTGGGCAGGACATGTGCACAAACGTGGAATGAAAGACGAAGATGGAAAGCGTACAGTTGGTAGACCAAGAATAATGTGTGAGAATAACGTTAGCAATGATTTGAGGGAAGTGAATTATATAGGATATGACTACAAAACATTATCTCAGGATAGGGGTGTATGTAGAACTTATGTCCTTGCGGCCATGACCTATGGTTTCGATAGTTCCAGTGAATTAGTTAGTACTGTACTGTAAGCCCATGTTTTCCCTTTACAGAGATTTAGGCGCTCTCCCCCTACGGGGAAGAATTTGAACCATACTAATTTAGTTACACTTGTTTTCGTATAGATGTCATTTTGAGTGGTTCGTGGTCATCTAGGAAACCAAGGTAGTACTAGGACGGGAAAATTCGGTAAATTTTGCTTAGAGGCCTTTTCATTCAGGCTTAAGGTTTTTTTTACGAGCCTGAAAATCTTCAGACTCGGCTTAAAGTCCCTCCCGGAGGACTTGCTCCTTGCATTTTTCCATTCTAAAAATCCATCGACCCCGGCTGGGTTTGAACCCGCAACCCTCGGGACCAGAGGCAAGAAGCATAACCACTAGTCCACCGCGGCCGACGAATTAGTTAGTAATAAGAATAAATGTATTTTTGTTTCCAGGAATGATAAACATGTTGATTGAAGAAATGGAAAGTTGGCCAGCTGCACAATGGAAGCCGTACATTGAAAAGTTGAGACACGTTCAGAAAGACTTTATGGAGCGTCTGCTGCAATGCGTTCACAGAGACAATTCCGACTTCAATGTACTGATCCACGGAGATCTTTGGACTAATAACATATTGTTTCGCGGTGATGCGGCCAGATTCATCGATTTCCAGTTGGTACACTATTCTTCTCCAGCGTTAGATCTCAGATTGTTTCTAGCTACCAGTCCTAACATGGACGTTCGCATCAACCATTCCGACAGGTTGATCCAGGTAAGAAAATTAAAAATCACTAAAAATAACTGCATTAATTTCGAGCTTTTATGACAATCCGGTTGATTTCCATGACTCCAAAATAAATAAATTTCAGACGGTGTATGGAACAATACAGAGAACATTCAAAAATAAAATTAAAAAAGAAACAAAGATAAAAATGTATAATGTTATGGCGGTTCCCACAATATTGTATGGATGTGAAACTTGGGCTCCAGTGAAAAAACAGAAGGATAGAATACAGACGGCGGAGATGAGGTTCCTAAGACAAGTAAAAGGACGTACAAGACTTGATAGAATAAGAAATGAGGATATAAGAGAAGAATTGAAAGTACAGCCTTTATTGGATAAGGTCACGAATTACAGACAGAAATGGATTGATCATATGGATGGAATGAGTAAGGAGAGATATCCATTGTTAGCAAGAAATTATCAAGTAAGAGGAAGACGTGATGTTGGAAGACCTAGAAGACGTTGGGCTGATGCCCATTATGAAGCACGAACGGCCCGGTCCTAATTCCCTGGAGTGATGATGATGATGATAATGTTCGAAGCTTTAGCTTCCCCCTGTTTTAAGCCTTCCTTTCCCTGTGGATTATCGTGGGTAGGGAGGCTTAGTACCAATGACCCAGACGATCATAACCGGGAAGCCTTGGCTTGCGGTTAGATAAGAGGAGAGGGAACTAAGAATAATCCACAACGTGGGAGCAACGACCACACTGGAAGCTGCAAACACGGAAGACCACAATGGCAGACACGGTGGAGATAGAAATATCGGAACGGAGAAAATGGCTGTAGTGACAACCCAATCTCTGGGGATGAAATAAGAAACCCAGCTCGGGTAAACAAGAGTGAAGTCCTCAACGGCAGAAGGCGGAAGAGCAACCCTACTTGTGGGAATAAAATACAAGGAAGCAAGTCCAAAGGCTTTAACCCTTAAATTGGCAAACACCACCACCACCACTACTTTGTAATGGAAATTGTGTCATTTCTCGAACATTCATATCCCCTCTATGCCCGCCAGGGAAACATCCATTATTATGGAAGCGTCCCCGGCGACTATATGGGAATTGTTCGATGGTGAACAGCAAACACAATTTTTTTCTGTTAGATATTTAAATGTGGCGGACCGCAGTGAAAACGGAATCTTGTATAACTGTTATTATTAGGTACACTGTATAATTAGACACACAACTAAGTGGTTTATTTTTGTTCATTTTCTTCTGATTTATTTAAAAAGTTAAATTAATTGAACCAACTGACGTGTACAAAAAGATACATTACGAATTTAAGGGTTAAGGAGGCAGCCCCCCCCTCCAAAGGGCTAACCCTGCAGAACGTTAGTAGCGTACTCAGGGGACACTTTAAAATACTTACAAGCTCCAAAGAGATAGCCGGACTGTCCAACGGATAACGACAATCGCATAAAGATGGAAATAGCAGCAATTTGGAGCCGGAACAGGCTAGTAAAGAAGTCTAAACCGTGAAGAAGAAGAAGAAGATTAATTTCGAGCTAAGTTCCAGTTCTAGCTACTGTAAGAACCTTGCATAAGATATTACTCCACCGACTTTGTCTATTGGGGGAAATGTGGTGCTACTTTTACCCGCCATGTGACTGAATTGTGTACGTCAGAAACATTGTTCTTAGGTAACATCGTATTTTACGCGAAATAAGACTGAATACAACGTAAGATGGTGCCAATAATTAGGAACTTCCTTAATTTCTGATATGGGATCATCTGGACGCCAACAGCTTTAGACTCCTGGAAAAAGTGAAATCCACGTATTTGAAAAAGGCAGCGGGTCTGTCAAAGTTCGCACCCTCCCGCACGGTCTATGAACTGACAAAGGAGCTATTTCTCATAGAAGAGCTTCGATTGAAACTGCTCCTTCCATCTACAGCGAGCTATAATACTGTACTAAGAGAGCTGCAGCTGAAAAAAGAATCCATTTGGACCGATTTCTACAACACCGATGCCATGATCTCAGAAGACTGGAAGAAGCCGAACTACGAACTACGACACCTAGTGACCCGGCTAGCAGTACACGGCTTCCATCACAGACTGTGCAAAACGAAACAGTTTCATGACCCGGGACCAGAATGCGTGTGCGAGCGATGCGGCATGTTATGCTAGAGATACCATGTGCTAAAGTGCAAAAACAGAGGGCAATCTCTGACAGGATTCTGTATGGACAGATAAACTAACATAGATTAACTAATCTTTGCACATTGTGCGCTATACATTATTATTAATAATTTCTTATTTATTTATTTATTTATTTATTTATTTATTTATTTATGACAAAAATTATAAAAGGGTGTACTTAATCAGACATTTACGGTTTTTTATATGTTGTCAACAGATAACCCTTATTTACTGGTAAAATTTAATTACGAGCAGAATTTGTTCCATGCTGACTCACTTGTAAATTCTGCTGTTATTTTCAATTATTAAAGTGGGAAATTTTTCACTAAACTTTTAAAAATATTGAAAATTGTTTCTCCCCGTTTTTCAAATGTTTTAATGTTCTATGTTTAAAGAAAGTCAACAGAAATTTTGCCACAATGAAATAATTAAAATTCCAACGTATTCTGCTATTCGTAAGAATAAAACAATGATTATCTACTCTATTAAAATTGTATATTACACGCTTTATATTAGCTTGACCTGTATCTGTCTATGTAACGGAATGTTTCAACATGATTTTCACCCACTTAAAAACATTGGATCGACTTGAAACTTTGTATACTTGTAAAGGACCAATGAAAATACCAAAAGTTTATAAATAATCTACAATATATAATAGGTTGCGGACTTATCGACTTTTTATTCCATCGTTGTAAGAAATTAATATTTTATCCTCTAGTAGCTCAGTTGGTAGAGCGGTGGACTGTAGTGGTATATAATTTCAGTAATTCATAGGTCGCTGGTTCAAATCCGGCCCGGAGGATTTTTTAGAAGAGTATTACTTTTAGCTAATACTACAATATTATCGAATTTAAAGATATTTACATTTTTATCTTATTCTGTAAAATATTAATGACAATTTTGTAAACTTACCTCATTGTAATTCATCCAAAAAATATAAGGATACGATTAACTGTAACTATTTACCTATATTAAAATATTCAAAAATATTATAATAATGTTAGATAATAATAATTTTAAAATAATATAATTATATTCGTGCCTAGACGCTAAAAATATGTTAGCAATTAAATTTGAACTCGCGTTGCCAACGAACCTAAATTCTAACCTAACGCAATTTAAGTACTCTAACCTGTGAAAGAATGCACGCTCATTTTATTTAGTGTAAGTTAATTAGTGCAAACTATATGTTGGCTGCACTGGAACAGAGATTTTCGTTAAAATCAATATGGCTGCCACATCTTCGTGTAGTTCAATATAGTGAAAAAACATATTCGAATAATCGTTAGAAAACATGTAAAAATCATTGTAAACGGTGGGAAATAATTTGAAAAATGAAACTCTGAGAATAAAACTTGACAGGAGTTTATGGAGTAATTTAAAAGTAATGTCACATGTTGTAAAGTTTAGTCATAGCTTCAAATATTAATTCAATTTTATTATCAACAGTATGATATTAGATCCCACAATTCGTTTTGAGACTCATAGTGGCCAACCTGAGGAAGTTGGCTCTGAAAAGAAAGCCATATATGAGCCAACAATTGACTATTACAAAGATAAATACCAACTAGATAGTATAACTGTAACAGGATTGATGATAGGGGCAAGAGGTACTATACCAGGATTCCTAGCCAAATTTTGGAATTCCGTAGATTTTGACAGGGTGTATCTTTCTAAAATTGCCATCGCTGCCATTAGAGGATCAATTTCAATTTTAAGAAACCATTTTTACAAAATTTCTACTTTGTAGTATGTATACTTCAATTAGGCCTAAAATTTGAATTTTTTAAATGTATTTACAAAATGTATTTTATAAATTCAAAAATTAATTGTCTGTATCACTTTGTCCTGGAGGCAATCCTCTAATGAGGAAAGTTGTATATAATAAAAAAAGCCTGTATTTTGATTTTTGCTAAAATTAGGTGTTTGCCTTATTGGTGTATTTTATGGTTGCAGGAATATCACTCCATTCTCTGCAGTACACTGACTGCTTTAGGCTCCAAGAAGTTCATAACTCTGGAAGAACTGTACCAAATGTACCGGGACAAAGGATTCTACGGTATTTTCGGTATAGCTTCAGAAGCAGCAGTAATGACAGCGCATCCCAACTGTGGATTCAACCTGGATGAAGCAATTAAAGGCAGAACTCCTGGACCACAAATGTACAGTGACTTCTTCCGAGATATAGTGAAGTTGGAATTCCCTATTCTGGACAAGATAGGAGCATTCCATTAGAAGTGATGCCATTAGTGTATTTCCAAGAAATATACCTATCTAGATAGTATTCATGAAAAAACTATACCACTTCATAGTTCGTATTCAATAGACAACAAAGTGTATGTATGCGTGGCAATGTCTGAACAAAAAGTGGTCTCGCAGGAACTGCTAAACTAAGCAAATTCGTAAATTCGTCAGCAAGTCCAATTAATAATAATAATAATATTATTATTATTATTATTATTATTATTATTATTATTATTATTATTATTATTCATAATTTGTAGAATTTTCAACCTGTTTACTTCCAAAATCACTCCTAGAAGGAAGACGTATAGGATGTACATTCACTGTCTATCCATCTCTTGGCTGGTCTTCCTCTTGTTCTTCTCCCGTCCATTGGTCTATCTTCTTTAGCTCTTTTTGCAAGCCGGCTTTCTTCCATTCTTTCTATATGACCCTTCGAATGTTTTCGTCTATCTATAATAAATTTGGTTATGTCTTGAATATGACATTTGTCCCTAATTTCTGTGTTGTGTATTTTATCAAATAATGTTTTCCCCTGAATAGTTCCTAAGACTTTCATTTCGCATGTGCTTATTATTTGTTTAGTTTTTATTGTATCAGCTCCATATTCGATAACTGGTGGAACTATCGTTTTGTATATGCGGGTTTTGCTTTCTATTGGCATATCTTTGTTGCACCAAATTAATATTCCATATATCCTGATATTTGTGCTGCTTTATCAGCTTGTTTCTTTGCATATTTTATTAAATTTTTAGTGTTTGTTATTAATATACATAAATAATTAAATTCTGATATTTGTTCTTAATAAATAATAATCTATCTATCTATCTTTCTATCTTCGGGTTTTTACAGCTGCTGCCGTCTTCCCGTGCCAAACCTCCAAAGCCTACGGTCTTGGGCATCTTCGATGCTTAGCCCTCTAGCTTGCATTACTGTCTTCATGTTTTCCTTCCATGTTAACCTTGGTCTTCCTCTTTTCTTCTTTCTGTTAGGATGCCATTCATATAGTTGCTTCGGCCATCGCTCATCTTCCATTCTTAAAAAATGTCCTAACCACTTTAATTCCTTTTCCTCAATTCTTTCAATTATGCTTTCTTCTGCTTCCATTTTGTTTCTAATTTCCTTATTTGTGACACGTTCTAATTTAGACTTTCTGGCACTTCTTCGTAAATAATCCATTTCTAGAGCTATTAGTCTATTTTTGTAGTACTTATTGATTGTCCATACCTCACTTCCGTACATTGCAACAGATTCCACCAATGTTTTACCAATATATTTTTTTGTCTTTCCAAATATGCTTATCCCACCATATGGAATTTAATGATGATATTATTTTGCTACTCAATTCAATTCTATGTTTTATGTCCTCTATAAATAATAATAATAATAATAATAATAATAATAATAATAATAATAATAATAATAATAATAATAGCTTTATTTTAATAATATGATACTAGCCTTACTTTACCTGACAGAATTAAAGCCTCAAACCTTGTCCACTACTCAATCACGTTAGAAAAAATACAAAAAATAATGTTACATATAAATTATAATAAAAATAAATATTATATGTTATATCTGCATTACAAACTAAATATAATCTTCGCACATAGAAACACATTATATAATGGAAATGGACAGCTAATGACAAATGAGGGAAATTTTGAGGAAGTGGCTGAATTCAAATACCTAGTAACAATAATCACAAATAGGAATGAGATGCACAAACCCTCCATGGTATCTTTACCTTGTCGTGGTGGAGTGGCTTGCGTGCTTAAATGATCCTGAGAGCTATGCCGGTGGTAGCATTGCTGCCGATAGGATTACCCATGCCGGACTGGTCGAAGGTGATAAGCCAGACGAAAAAGTACCTTGGGCGAAAGAGTGACGATCTTCCACCGTAAAAATCCAACCGTCAAGAAATGCGGACATGGGTTCAACTGGGGTAAAATTTTCCGGAGGTCAAATAGTCCCCCATTCGGATCTCCGGGCGGGGACTACTTCAGGGAACCCATGCCAAAAGCATTAGCTCAGGATAGGGATGTATGGAGAGCTTATGTCCGCGCGGCCATGAACCTACGGGTTAAATAGTGCCAGTGAGTAAGTAAGTAAGTAATGAGATGCACAAAGAAATTAAACATAGGCTCAATTCTGGAAATGCGTGTTACTATGCATTACAGGGAATCTTATCAAAACTCCTTACAAAAAAGTTAAACTGAATATATATACAAAACTGTTATTCTCCCAGTTATATTATATGGATGTGAAACATGGACCTCTACTTTAAGGGAGGGAAGAAAATTACAAGTAGGCCGTATTTGAGAATAAAGTTCTTAGGAAATTTTCTTGTGTGAAAAAAAAAAGATATGAACAGGAAGATGAATGGAGAAAACTACATAATAGTGAATTATATGATATGTACAGGAAGCCGGATATAAGAACAGTTAAGTCTCGTAGACTGCGAAGGAAGGACATGTGGCACATATGGGGATGAAAGAAATGCATAGAAGCTTCTTGTAGGAAAACTAGAGGGAAAACGCCCTGTTGGTAGACCAAGAATGAGGTGGGATAATAACATTATCCAAAAGTAGATTATACAGGGGATGATTGAAAAACATTAGCTCAGGATAGGGATGTATGTGGAGCTTATGTCCGCGCGGCCATGAACCTACGGATTCGATACAGCCAGTGAATTAGTTATATCTACAATACAATTAATATTTCCAATACAGGGTGTCTCTAAAGACACTATCGATTTCATTGAAGGAAGGAAATGATTGAAAAATCTATGTTATTGTGAAATTTTATACATATTCTACTGCCTTTCTACATGACCGCTATCTGGTGAAAACACATGCTCCATCTTTCAGCTGTGAAACGAAATGTAGACCTTAACATTTAAACCGTAAAAAAAAAAAAAAAAAAAAAAAACTGCTGCTGCTGCTGCTTCTATGATACAATTCCGTAAACCAAGCAGTCGTGATAAGGATGTTTTCGTAGAGTGAAACGTATAATTTTCCACATGAGTTATACGAGGGGCATACAACTCCCTACTGCGGCGTCGAGTTGATGCGTTCGGACTATCACTGGCAATTTGAACCTGCTGCACTGCTTATGCTGGTTGTCCATTACGTACCTCATCACACACACACACACACACATACACACACTGCTGGTATGCTTTAAATTTGTTTACAATCAGACGAATGTGTACCTTTGTTAAGTTAATTTATACTGTGATTTACCAGAGATAATTGTGAAATTCAACAAATTAATGGGAATCATTAATAGAGTTTTAAAACCTTCATTAGTGCAAAAATCAACTCGTACTCGTCTTTATCAAATAATGGCTCGACCAGTCCTGTGTTATGGGAGTGAAGCGTGGACTATAAGGACGAGAGATGTAAGCAGACTAACAGCTTGTGAGATGAGATTTATGCGCCGAACAGCTGGCTACACCAAATGGGATCGAAAGAAAAATGTAGAAATCCTTCAAGAACTTAATGTGTCACCAATACTGGACTACATCTCCAGATATCAGCTAAACTGGAAGGAACATGTCTCAAGAATGGCTAGATCCAGGATCCCCAAGGCAATAATGAACTACTGTCCAAATGGGAAACGGTCACTTGGTCGACCTATGAAAAGATGGCACGAAAACCGCTTTCTCAGGCCGTAACAGTTCTTCTAGGACTAATACCTGGCAGGATGATGATGATGATGATGATGAATTTATTCTGTAAATATTATTATTTTGTACTGGTTGAGTGGAAGAGGGAACCCATGACGAGACTAACAATCAATTCGTCGAAATAAAAGAACTGACAAAATTATATTTCAGAGGTGCAATTGGTAACTCAATTTTCTAACAAGGGAACTGTTAATCATTGCATACCAAAATCTGCCTTCAAATTTCTCCCAGAAAATCGTTGTGATGTACCAAGGGCGTGTCCAAAAATTATTTCCCACCTTAAACTGCAAGACAGAGAAATCGAACCTAGAATTCTGCAATGGCAGCCCACTGTACAGAGCAGATGGACGCCCCTTCTTGAGTAAGAGCTGTGTGGAGTGAGGCGGAACGCGACGCGGACGGCAGGTAGTGATGGTTATCCAATATATCAATTCAGGAGTGGTATTACTTCGCTATAGTTTAAATGAGACATTTGGCCTGGATTTTAGCGCCTTGTAGTTAAAAACGACAGAATTTTTTGTACAGGGCCTCGGTACATCACAACGTGTCAAGGTAGGTTTCGGCATTCAATTGTTGATGGTTCCTTTGAAAGAACATCAGGAACCTGTGAAGAAAATCACCTACATAGGCAGAACCAACAGAAGTTTTTCATAAGTAATGCCACGAGTGATTTCCAAATTATCGATAAATTCACGACTCACGAAGTGAGGAGTGAATTTATCTAGACTATTTAACTCATACCCCAAATGGGAGTCAATGACCAATCACGTTTCAATGATTTCTGTTTTACAACCAATCAGAGTCGTGTTTCACGAAATATTTATCAGTGTTATAATTACCATATTAAAGAAAGCTCCTCCTTTTTAATATTCTGAACAGGTCTGACCATTATTTTGCAGTGACTGAGCCCATGAGAAATACGGCTACCAGATTGTACATATAGTGCATGAATGTGCAACACATGCCGCATGCGGGAGTTAATATAAAAACATTTGTAGCAATTTATTATACCACCAAAAAAAAAGAAACCACTGTTTGCACTTTCTTAAATGTATTTTTTCCCAGGTAACAATCCACAAAAATATAATTGTCATATTTACATCATACGACATCAGAAATGAATTAATATACAGTTTGATGTGTTTCATTTTTTCTCCACTAGAGAGCATTCTTACAATATTGCGTTCCTTTGGCAATAAATAGTATGATCTGGTTGCAGTGATAAACAAAAGAAGCATATGAAGCGTACCTATCGTTTCTCATTGTTTTCAAACATCGCCGTTTACATTAAATATATAAATATTTTAAAATAACTATAGTTGAATAATGATTTGTGAGTAAACAGCTTAATTTTATTCCTTAAATAGTCCTAACAAATGCCACTCTTGATTTCCAAATTCTCTAGATAAATTTGGAAATCACTCGTGGCATTACTTATGAGAATTTGGAAATCAAGAGTGGCATTTGTTAGGACTATTTAACGAATAAAATTAAGCTGTTTACTCACAAATCATCATTTAAATATAGTTATTTTAAAATATTTATATATTTAATGTAAACGGCGATGTTTGAAAACAAATCAGAAATGTGAGGTTATGTTCGATCACTGCTGCTTGATCATATTATTTATTATCAAATAAGATCGCAATATTGTAAGAGTGCACCCAAGTGGAGAAATAATGAAACACATCAAACTATATATCATAATCAACATTACGGGTTATTCATTTATTTTTTTTTTGTAAACAACTCAGTAAAATCAAGGAATCTTTTCATTATTTGCTATATTCAATGTATTTGTTGGAGAAAAATAATGCTTTGGCCTGTTCAGAACATTAAAAAGGAGGAGCTTTCTTTATCACAAAAGCAGGAGCTGATAAAGAGAAATCGATAAAGAGCGAGGTGAAACACGACTGTTATTGGTTGTAAAACAACATTCGTTCAAACGTGATTGGTCATAGACTAACATTTGTGGCATGAGTTAAATAGTCAACATAAGATCAAACAAAACTTTAAAGATATCATATACGCGGGAGGGAAATCTGACTACGCTAAACACGTCATCAGCCGCCTGCCACCACGTGGATACAAGACAAAACACTCATATGATAGTTCATGAAAAAAATCCAGCAAAAATAAACACATTGTAGAAACTTGATATTTTAAAGGAAGTAAACAACGATTTAATTTTAAATGAGAATGCACACAGCTCATACAACTCTCTATTCAAAATTTAAAAAAATAAATAAACTACAATCAGAAGCTACCGACGACGCTGGAAGACTGCTGATGTCAAAAGACTCGCAAAACAACAACAATTATTAGCACTTTTTTCTGCTGATGATGGAAGCCGGTTTCCGAAATACCTAAAGTTTTTAAAAAGTTTTAAACCTAGTTGAGGACGACGCCAGGTAAACATTTTACTTTATAGAATCATATACTCAAATTAACTCCTTTAAGTACCTAGGCACAATACTAAACGATAATAATACTGTTGAAGAAGAAATCAAAACAAGAATATCGCAAGGGAATAAAGCATATTTTGCTAATTTCGATATATTCAAAAGCAAATTAATATCAAAAAATGTTAAATTCAAATTATATACAGCAATAATAAGACCAATCACATGTTATGGAGCTGAAACCTGGGTACTAAAAGAAGCAGATAAATTAAGACTATTAACGTTTGAGAGGAAAATATTTAGAAGAGTGCTAGGTCCAGTAAAGGAAAATGGAAATTGGAGGTTGAGAAGGAATGGCGAATTATACCTCAAGAATAATAAAGAAAATATAGTTAGTTTCATCAAATCCAAAAGATTACAATGGTTTGGACATACACTAAGAATGCCAAAGGGAAGATTGCCGAATGATATTTTGAATTGGAAGCCACAGGGAACAAGACCAAGGGGAAGACCCAAGGATCGATGGGAAGATGACGTAATTGAGGATTTGAGAGAGATGGGGATTTTTGATTTGAAATCTACTGCACAAGATAGGAAGAAATGGCGTAAACTGGTTGAGAAGGCCAAGACATTCCACTGGAAGTCGTAGAGCCTGACGAAGAAGAAGAAGAAATCATATACTGCTCTGTTTCGACTAGAAAACAGCCATGACTGTCTCAACAAACACTTGCACAGAATATGGTTATCATCAAACAAGTTTATTTGCCATCTGCATAGAAAATGCTGTGCTTTCAGCATTCAATTGTTGATGTGTTTTAAATCACAGTTTCCTCCACGGATACGACTTGCATTTTAGACGTTTCTACCATTTTTAAGAGTTAGTTTTAGACACTTTTTCTCATTTTGCGTTGGTAACGCTGCTGGTACAGGAGTAGAGATACGACTATTTACGCTATAGTGAATGGTACACTTTGTTATTATAGGATAAACAGAGGTATCTTACCTTACAGAAGAGGTCCTGACAGGTAGATTCTGCTGGTATATGACTGACATGCTGATCTTTGGATCCGACGGTCGCGGTAGCCGATCGCGATTGAGTGATCAGCCGGGACTCCCTGTAAAACAATAAGCCTGATATACTAGCTGATTAAGGTCGCTAGGATACCTTTCAAAAACATAGGCTCAATTCTGTAAATGCATGCTATTAAGTATTACAGGGACTCTTGTCGTTCCAACTTCTCTCAAAAAACATTAAACCGAAAATATATAAAATTTTAATGTTCCCAGTTATATTATTGGATGTGAAATATGATCAAGTCATTATTACACAAGATATAGATGAAGCATCATATATATATATACAGGGTGTTTCGAAATTCAATGATCAAACTGCTAGGTATGATGCAGAAGGCAAAAACGAATATATTTTGTTAAATAACCATGTGTCGGAAATTCATACGTATTGAGTACTGAGCATGCGAAGATAGTACGAGAGTGGAGGAGATATTAAATGAGCAATTATTTTTACAAATCCATTACACTAAATACTGTACTTGATTTGAAGTGTGCAGTGCATTGTGATGCCATATTTCGACACTGAGTAAGTAAACAGCACTAGTAACTGTGTAACGGACTAAGCATCAACATGGAACGCTACTCATGGAGAGAACTGTGAGACATGCCCTTTGTCTATGGTGCGGCTGAGGGTAATAGTCGGCAAGCCCAGAGAATGTACCGCGTACGTTACCCTGCACGAAGATGTCCGGATTATCGTACATTTACTTCAATCCACGATCGACTAGCACATTTCTGCACTCCCGTATTACTTTCGCATGCTCCGTACTCAATACGTACGAATTTCCGACACATGGTTATTTAACAAAATATATTTGTTTTTGCCTTCTGCATCATACCTAGCAGTTTGAGCATTGAATTTCGAAACACCCTGTATATATATATATATATATATATATATATATATATATATATATATATGGTATGATAAGAAAAATAAATGCCTGGACGGGATTCGAACCCGGATCTCTGAGTCTGTACCTCAGCGTGATATCCATTACACTACCAGGCGAATCCATTCAAACACTTATTTTTCTTATATTTGTATTATACTCTCCATTATTACTAGATGTCGCGAGAACACTGTCTTCACTGCCATCTAGCAGCTGACTATATCAAGTAAGCAAATTAAAGAGACTATTTAACTCATGCCCCAAATGGGAGTCAATGACCAATCCGTTTCAATGATTTCTGTATTACAACCAATCAGAGACGTGTTTCACGAAATAATTATCAACGTTAGGATTATCATATATTAAGCAAAGCTCCTCCTTTTTAATATTCTGAACAGGTCTGACCGTTATTTTGCAGTGACTGAGCCTATAACAAATACGGCTACCAGATTGTATATAATAGTGCTTACATGTCAACATTTGTAGCAATTGATTATACCACCAAAAAAGAAACCACTGTTTGCACTTTCTTAAATGTATACGACATCAAAAATGAATTAATATACAGATTGATGTGTTTATTTTTTCTCCACTAGAGAGCATTCTTACAATATTGCGTTCCTTTGGCAATAAATAGTATGATCTGGTTGCAGTGATAAACAAAAGAAGCAGTAGAAGCGTAGGCTACCTATCGTTTCTCATTAGTTTTCAAACATCACCGTTTACTTTAAATATAAAAATATTTTTAAATAACTGTAGTTAAATAATGATTTGTGAGTAAACAGCTTTATTTTATTCGTTAAATAGTCCTAACAAATGCCACTCTTGATTTCCAAATTCTCTAGATAAATTCACTCCTCACTTCGTGAGTCGTGAATTTATCGATAATTTGGAAATCACTCGTGGCATTACTTATGAATATTTATTTTACTTTATATATATATTTTATATATATATTTTATATATATATTTTACTTTATATATATATATATATTATATATTTATATATATATATATAAATTTCGTGTCACGTTGTTTGTCCGCGATGGAATCCTAAACTACTCAACCGAGTTTTATAAAATTTTGCACACTGTGCGCAGTTTGATCCAACTTGAGACTTAGGGTAGTTTATAACTAAATTTATAGTCGCATTATTTTTATTGCAAATTATTTGTTTATTATTTAACAAAGAGTTATAATTATCTGTGAGTTCCATACGATTCTAACAGATGGCGGTGTAATTATCTGTGAGTTCCATACGATTCTAACAGATGGCGGTGTAAGGTAATTGGTTCATCATTTAACAAAGAGGGATCCAGATGGCTGTGCTTTCTGTTGCAACCGCGAATTTCAATTGAATTACAAATATTGATTATTTCATAATTTAAGTGTGTTCAGTGTTTATTTTATTTTCAATATTATTAATTTCGTGTGTAAGTATTAGTTTTAAGTAATCTGGCTGAAAGACAGCAACTTAATTTAAATTTTTAACGTATACCGTAGCCACAGCAACGCGTGGCCGGGACTTCTAGTATATATATATATAATTCTTGTGTACATGTGTATATAACTGAACTCCTCCTAAACAACTGGACCGATTTTGATGAAATGTGTTGTGTGTGTTTGAGTGGGTCCCGGGATGGTTACAGATTCGCAATTGGATCCTTTAAAACCATTAGATGTAGAAGTTCACCTGAAGTGAAAATTTAAAAATCGCTCTAGCGGTCACAATACTTTTGGATGTTTAACAACGAAACTCAGTGTATGATATTAAAATAAACCGAGGCAGGTATTGGCCAAAAATCATCGAAATCCGGTCGTTAGAAGTGTGGGTTTACCTGAAATTCAAAATTAAAATTGACTCGGGGCCGCCATATTTCATTTGTCGCAGTTTATACCCATATAATTAATCAATCCTTAACATTTCATTTATTTAGGCGTAGCAGCGCACGCCGGGTATTTGCTAGTTTATAATTAAAATATTAATCGACGAATATGAAAAACGAAGATTATAAATTGATATAAATAAAATAATATTTAATCAATTGAGTTGGTGTTTACTTGATGAAAATCCATATTTATTAATTAAATAAAAATAAAACGTAGTTTTATTTGATTTTCATATTTATTATATAATTCAGTGACAGCTGTTTCGGTACACTGTACCTTCTTCAGACATGTTAACAAATTATGAATTGTGTTCCAACTGATCTAAGCAAAAATACAACAATAATTATTTAAATTTTTTAATTTAACAAAGGGGATTCATTCAAATCAAGTTGAGAATTTAACAGTTTTTTACTACTTTTAAATTTATTAATTTCTACAGCTTCCGAAAGATCTAACTTCTTACCCTTATCACAAATATGTAACATTTCAAAATTTGGATCGAAACAATGATTAAATTGTAAATTAAATAGTAAAAAGCTGTTAAATTCTCAACTTGATTTGAATGAATCCCCTTTGTTAAATTTAAAAATTTAAATAAATATTGTTTGTTGTATTGTTGCTTAGATCAGTTGGAACACAATTCATAATTTAACATGTCTCAAGAAGGTACAGTGTACCGAAACAGCTGTCACTGAATTATATAATAAATATGAAAATCAAATAAAACTACGTTTTATTTTTATTTAATTAATAAAAATAATATTTAATAATCAATATTGATGAACAATATCTTAAGGCATGAATGACATTAAATATATCAAGAAATTTAGATATCTAGGAACAATCTTAGAAAAGAAAGTTCACCATAATCATCATCATCATCATCATAGTACATTCACGAATTTAGGCCATTTGTTGACCTGTTTCGGCCTCAAGAGAAACACCATCCAAAAGTCTTTTGAGTGGACGTCCTGGTCTTCTTCTTCCTGCAGGTTGATATCTTTACATTTGTTTGGGTATTCTGTGATCTTCCATTCGTTGAACATGTTGTATCCATCTTGACTTATAATCAGAAATTTTGTTTTCTAAAGATTCCATGTGTAATTCTTCTAAGATGTCTTCATTTTTTTTTGTGATCTAGTAGTGTGTATCCTGCAGTCCTCCGAAGATATCTCATTTCAGCAGATCTAAGTTTCTGTATATCCTTCTGTTTCAACGTCCATACTTCGCTACCATACAAAAGAGTTTGAAGAGCCAGTGTTCTATACACTTTCAGTCTTGAATGCTTTTGGACTAACTGTGGCTTGAAGATAGAATTTATTAACCCTAAAGTTTTTAAAAATTTAGATATTTTTGCATTTACATCCTTTTCTTCTTCATATGAGATATTGCATCCTAGATATGTAAAATTATTCACCTGCTCCAAAATTTTATTGTCCAGTACAATTTTACTTCTGACAGGATCTACACCTTGAAATGCCATAATTTTTGTTTTTTTTTCTGTAGATATCTTTAATCCATATTCTTCTGTAATTTTGTTAAGTTCATACAGACCTTTCTGTAGATTATCTTCGGAATTTGCTATTATTATTTGGTCATCTGCAAACAATAGGGTGTTTAATTTTCTATTTTCTGATATTCTTATTCCAAATTTATATGTTTTGTAATTATAAATAGAAAAAATAGCAAATGGACGAAGAGCAGTCCTGATAGGCACTGTATTCAGTATTATTAACTAAAAACAGCTGACGTCACAAGAACAATCCCAACAAACGTAAATATCTACCTCTATGCAGACGACATGGCTCTGTCATCCACAAATCTTGGGGCCTTCAGCGGTGTAGCGGACTGGGCAGAAAGGAATGACCTAACCCTCAATGAATCAAAGACAGTTACAATGACCTTCAGAAAAGGAGGTAAAGAGGCACACCTAACATACAAAGGGAAAAACCTGACATCAGTAAAACAGTTCAAATACCTTGGAGTAACGATGCAGACGACAGGGACAATGTTCACAGCACATATTAAAGACAGACAGAAGAGCAATGAGCGACATTAGGCACCTCCGGGAGATGTCACTGCAGACAGCATTGAAACTCTTTCAGCTGAAAATAGTCCCAGTAGCAACTTATAGTCTAGAAAATATATGGACGCACCTAAGTTACCAGAATCTAGCAGACCTAGAAAAAATTAAGAGCACGTACCTGAAACGAGCTCTGGGCCTATCGAAGTTCACACCCTCACGCCTAGCGTATGTACTGACAGGAGAGTTACCATTGGTGGAGGACTTGAGACAACAGCTTCTACTGCAATCCACCCCCAACTATGAGAAACTACTGAAAGACATGCAAAGGAAGCGCAGTGAGATATGGGATGACTTCTTTTGCACGGACGCGATGGTACATAAAGACTGGATGGAACCCCTGTATGACCTTCGACACGCTGTGACAAGACTAGCGACTACTTCAAAGTGTGTAAGACCAAGACATATCACCAACCGACGAACGAGTATAAGTGCGAGTGGTGCGGGAAAAGTGTGACAGATACCACGCCATATGGTGCGAGAACAGACAATCATCCCTGACCCAACTGAGTGACAAGTGAGCAAGATAAACTATTTACTAATCATGCATATTTTGTGCTTTACACTTATTAATTAATAAAAATATCGAAAACTCCAGAAATACAATCTAGAGGGCTAGTCAGAGTTTTATAATGCAAAAAATCCGGTTAAAACCAAAAATTTGAAGATCGAGTTATTTTTTTCCAAGGCTATATATAACCTTGGATTTTTTCTCAAGAGTTACATAATTTCAATAATATGGAAAACTGCAAAAATACAATGTAGAGTGGTAGTCAGAGATTTATAATGCAAAAGGTCCGGTTAAAATCAAAAATTTGAAAATCGACTAATTTTTTTCCAAGGATTTTATCTCAAAAATTACATAATTTCAAAATAATCGAAAACTGCAAAAATACAATCTAGAGGGCTTGTCAGAGATTTATAATGCAAAAAATCCGGTTTAAATAAAAAATTTGAAAATCCAGTTATTTTTTTCCAAGGCTACCTTGGATTTTTTCTTAAAAATTACATAATTTCAAAAATATCAAAAACTCCAGAAATACAATCTAGAGGGCTAGTCAGAGTTTTATAATGCAAAAAATCCGGTTAAAACCAAAAATTTGAAGATCGAGTTATTTATTTCCAAGGCTATATAACCTTGGATTTTTTCTCAAACATTACATAGTTTCAAAAATGTCGAAAACTGCAAAAATACAATCTACAGGGCTAGTCAGAGTTTTATAATGCAAAAAATCCTGTTAAAATAAAAAATTTGAAAATCGAGTTATTTTTTTCCAAGGCTATATATAACCTTGGATTTTATCTCAAAAATTACATAATTTCAAAAATATCGAAAACTGCAAAAATACAATCTATAGGGCTAGTTAGTGATTTATAAAGCAAAAAATCCGGTTAAAATAAAAAATTTGAAAATCGAGTTTTTTTTCCAAGGCTATATATAACCTTGGATTTTTTCTCAAGAGTTTCATAATTGCAAAAATATAGAAAACTGCAAAAATACAATGTAGAGTGGTAGTCAGAGATTTACAATGCAAAAAATCCGGTTACAATCAAAAATTTGAAAATCGACTAATTTTTTTCCAAGGATTTTTTCTCAAAAATTATTAATTTCAAAAATATCCAAAATTGCAAAAATACAATCCAGAGGGCTAGTCATAGATTTATAATGCAAAAAATCCGGGTAAAATCAAAAATTTGAAAATCCGGTTATTTTTTCCAAGGGTTTTTTCTCAAAAATTACATAATTTCAAAAATATCTAAAACTGCAAAAATACAATCTAGAGTGCTAGACAGAGATTTATAATGCAAAAAATCCGGTTAAAATCAAAAATTTTAAAATCGAGTTATATTTTTCCAAGGCTATAACGTTCGATTTTTTCTAAAAAAATTACATAATTTCAAAAATATCGAAAACTGCAAAAATACAATCTAGAGGGCTTGTCAGAGATTTATAATGCAAAAAATCCGGTTTAAATAAAAAAAATTTAAATTCCAGTTATTTTTTTCCAAGGCCATAACCTTGAATTTTTTCTCAAAAATTACATAATTTCAACAATATATCAAAAACTCCAGAAATACAATCTAGAGGGCTAGTCAGAGTTTTATAATGCAAAAAATCCGGTTAAAACCAAAAATTTGAAGATCGAGTTTTTTTTTTTTTCCAAGGCTATATATAACCTTGGATTTTTTCTCAAAAATTACATAATTTCAAAAATATCGAAAACTGCAAAAATACAATCTAGAGGGCTAGTCAGAGATTTATAAAGCAAAAAATCAGGTTAAAATAAAAAATTTGATAATCGAGTTTTTTTTTTTTTCCAAGGCTATATATAACCTTGGATTTTTTCTCAAGAGTTACATAATTGCAAAAATATAGAAAACTGCAAAAATACAATGTAGAGTGGTAGTCAGAGATTTATAATGCAAAAAATCCGGTTACAATCAAAAATTTGAAAATCGACTAATTTTTTTCCAAGGATTTTTTCTCAAAAATTATTAATTTCAAAAATATCCAAAACTGCAAAAATACATTCCAGAGGGCTAGTCAGAGATTTATAATGCAAAAAATCCGGGTAAAATCAAAAATTTGAAAATCCGGTTATTTTTTCCAAGGGTTTTTTCTCAAAAATTACATAATTTCAAAAATATCTAAAACTGCAAAAATACAATCTAGAGTGCTAGACAGAGATTTATAATGCAAAAAATCCGGTTAAAATCAAAAATTTTAAAATCGAGTTATATTTTTCCAAGGCTATAACGTTCGATTTTTTCTAAAAAATTACATAATTTCAAAAATATCGAAAACTGCAAAAATACAATCTAGAGGGCTTGTCAGAGATTTATAATGCAAAAAATCCGGTTTAAATAAAAAAATTTTAAATTCCAGTTATTTTTTTCCAAGGCCATAACCTTGGATTTTTTCTCAAAAATTACATAATTTCAACAATATATCAAAAACTCCAGAAATACAATCTAGAGGGCTAGTCAGAGTTTTATAATGCAAAAAATCCGGTTAAAACCAAAAATTTGAAGATCGAGTTTTTTTTTTTTCCAAGGCTATATATAACCTTGGATTTTTTCTCAAGAGTTACATAATTTCAAAAATATAGAAAACTGCAAAAATACAATGTAGAGTGGTAGTCAGAGATTTATAATGCAAAAGGTCCGGTTAAAATTTAAAATTTGAAAATCGACTAATTTTTTTCCAAGGATTTTATCTCAAAAATTACATAATTTCAAAATAATCGAAAACTGCAAAAATACAATCTAGAGGGCTTGTCAGAGATTTATAATGCAAAAAATCCGGTTTAAATAAAAAATTTGAAAATCCAGTTATTTTTTTCCAAGGCTACCTTGGATTTTTTCTCAAAAATTACATAATTTCAAAAATATCAAAAACTCCAGAAATACAATCTAGAGGGCTAGTCAGAGTTTTATAATGCAAAAAATCCGGTTAAAACCAAAAATTTGAAGATCGAGTTATTTATTTCCAAGGCTATATAACCTTGGATTTTTTCTCAAACATTACATAGTTTCAAAAATGTCGAAAACTGCAAAAATACAATCTACAGGGCTAGTCAGAGTTTTATAATGCAAAAAATCCGGTTAAAATAAAAAATTTGAAAATCGAGTTATTTTTTTTCCAAGGCTATATATAACCTTGGATTTTATCTCAAAAATTACATAATTTCAAAAATATCGAAAACTGCAAAAATACAATCTATAGGGCTAGTTAGTGATTTATAAAGCAAAAAATCCGGTTAAAATAAAAAATTTGAAAATCGAGTTTTTTTTTCCAAGGCTATATATAACTTTGGATTTTTTCTCAAGAGTTACATAATTTCAAAAATATATAAAACTGCAAAAATACAATGTAGAGTGGTAGTCAGAGATTTATAATGCAAAAAATCCGGTTAAAATCAAAAATTTGAAAATCCAGTTAACCTTGGATTTTTTATCAAAAGTTACAAAATTTCAAAAATATCGAAAACTGTAAAAATACAATCTAGAGGGCTAGTCAGAGATCTATAATGCAAAAAATCCGGTTAAAATAAAAAATTTGAAAATCGAGTTATTTTTTTCCAAGGCTATAATCTTGGATTTTTTCTCAAGAGTTACATAATTTCAAAAATATCGAAAACTGCAAAAATACAATGTAGAGTGGTAGTCAGAGATTTATAATGCAAAAAATCCGGTTAAAATAAAAAATTTGAAAATCCAGTTAACCTTGGATTTTTTCTCAAATGTTACAAAATTTCAAAAATATCGAAAACTGCAAAAATACAATCTAGAGGGCTAGTCAGAGATTTATAATGCAAAAAATCCGGTTAAAATAAAAAATTTGAAAATCGAGTTATTTTTTTCCAAGGCTATAACCTTGGAGTTTTTCTCAAGAGTTACATAATTTCAAAAATATCGAAAACTGCAAAAATACAATCTATAGGGCTAGTTAGTGATTTATAAAGCAAAAAATCCGGTTAAAATAAAAAATTTGAAAATCGAGTTTTTTTTTTCCAAGGCTATATATAACCTTGGATTTTTCCCAAGAGTTACATAATTTCAAAAATATATAAAACTGCAAAAATACAATGTAGAGTGGTAGTCAGAGATTTATAATGCAAAAAATCCGGTTAAAATCAAAAATTTGAAAATCCAGTTAACCTTGGATTTTTTCTCAAAAGTTACAAAATTTCAAAAATATCGAAAACTGCAAAAATACAATCTAGAGGGCTAGTCAGAGATTTATAATGCAAAAAATCCGGTTAAAATAAAAAATTTGAAAATCGAGTTATTTTTTTCCAAGGCTATAATCTTGGATTTTTTCTCAAGAGTTACATAATTTCAAAAATATCGAAAACTGCAAAAATACAATGTAGAGGGGTAGTCAGAGATTTATAATGCAAAAAATCCGGTTAAAATCAAAAATTTGAAAATCCAGTTAACCTTGGATTTTTTTCTCAAAAGTTACAAAATTTCAAAAATATCGAAAACTGCAAAAATACAATCTAGAGGGCTAGTCAGAGATTTGTAATGCAAAAAAATCCGGTTAAAATAAAAAATTTGAAAATCGAGTTATTTTTTTCCAAGGCTATAATCTTGGATTTTTTCTCAAGAGTTACATAATTTCAAAAATATCGAAAACTGCAAAAATACAATGTAGAGTGGTGGGGAATGAAAGACGTGCATGGAAACTTCTTGTAGGAAAGCCAGAAGGAAAACGCCCTGTTGGTAGACAAAGAATGAGGTGGGAGAACAACATTAACTATGATTTGAGGGAAGTAGATTATACAGGGAATGATTGGAAAACATTGGCTCAGGATAGGGATGTATGGAGAGCTTATGTCCGCGCGGCCATGAACCTACGGGTTCGATAGTGCCAGTGAGTAAGTAAGTAAGTAAGAGTGGTAGCCAGAGATTTATAATGCAAAAAATCCGGTTAAAATCAAAAATTTGAAAATTATTATAAGCTTCTGCTATCTAGTGAGGAAATTCGGAACTTCTTACAGGCCTGAACTGTAGCTGGTCGGTAGTGCAGCTATCTCCCATCGACGATATTTAAATAAGTTGGATAGCTACTAACGCTATAAGTATAAGCTTCTGCTATCTAGTGAGAAAATTCGGAACTTCTTACTGGCCTGAACTGTAGCTCGTCGGTAGTGCAACTATCTCCCATGGATGATATTTAAATAAGTTGGATAGCTACTAACGCTATAAGTATAAACTTCTGCTATCTAGTGAGAAAATTCGGAACTTCTTACTGGCCTGAACTATAGCTCGTCGGTAGTGCAACTATCTCCCATATCATTTTGACTTCATACCACTGTATTTAATTTTTTTTGTTTTTTGTATTGTAAGCCTATGTTTTCCCTTTACATAGATTTAGGCGCTCTCCCCCTGCAGGGAAGCATTTGAACCATACCAATTTAGTTACACTTGTTTTCGTATAGATTTCATTTTGAGTGGTACGTGGTCAGCGTTCCGCCTCATACTGACATCTAGTAAACCAAGGTAGTACTAGGACGGGAAAATTCGGTAAATTTTGCTTAGAGGCCTTTTCATTCAGGCTTAAGGATTTTTTACGAGCCTGAAAATCTTCAGACTTGGGACCCACGGCTTGAAGTCCCTCCCGGAGGATTTGCTTTTTGGATTTTTCCGTTCTGAAAAACCCATCGACCCCGGCCGGGTTTGAACACGCGACCCTCGGAACCAGAGGCAAGGAGCATAACCACTAGCCCACCGCGGCCGACAATTTAATTTTTTTTTTTGTCGTCAAGCCGGTCAGATCCTGGTTAGGCAACCAGAAAGCGGTGGATATATGCTGTCAGCATTAAGTGATTTCCTAGTAGTTTAATTCATTAACCGTTTAAGTTCTCGCAAAGGGACTATCAATCATAGCATGCAATTTTTTTCCACAGAAGTGTTGTGATGTAAAAAGGGCGTGTCTAAAAAATCTACCGTTTTTATTTGCAAGGCATTGAATCCAGCGCCAAATCTCTCATTTAAATTATAAGGATATGATATAATATAACTCCCGCGCCGTAGCCGAGCGGTTAAGGTAGGAAGCCTTGGCGCAGAGCTACGGGACTTGCGCTGGTTCGAGTCTCCATGGGGGAAGAAATTTTCTCATGGTATTTCGGCCAGTATGGGACCGGTGCCCACCCAGCATCGTGAGGCAATTGGGTAGCTACAATAAGTAGCGGCTCCAGGTTGAGGAACCAGCTATAACGGCTGGGGGACTCGACATGCTAACCACATGTCACCCCTACACTGGCTGTTGATCATCTACCTCTGTGATTGACACATGTGGATGTGAAGGGCCAGCAGCCGGCTGGTAAAAGGGCAACCGCTGAAAAGGGCAACCGCTGAAAAGTGGAAAGACCCTCAATCGGACTTATACAGTCGGGGGATATAATATAACACCTGAATTGGTAGATTGGACAGCCCTCACTACGTGCCGCCCACTCTGCGTCCGGCCACACTTCACTCCGCTCTTACTTACGCAGGAAGTCCATCTGCTCCATTCTGTGGGTTGACATTGCTCTGGTTTGTGGCTTCGATTTCTGTTCCTTGCTCATACTCGCACTATCGAACCCGTAGGACATAAGCTCTCCATACACCCCTATCCTGAGCTAATGTTTTCCAATCATTCCCTGTATAATCCACTTCCCTCAAATCATAGTTAATGTTATTCTCCCACCTCATTCTTGGTCTACCAACTAGGCGTTTTCCCTCTGGTTTTCCTACAAGAAGCTTCCATGCACGTGTTTCATTCCCCATTCGTGCCACATGTCCTGCCCATCGCAGTCTACGAGACTTAACTGTTCTTATTATATCTGGCCTCCTATAAAGACTATGTAGTCACTGTTATGTAGTCTTCTCCATTCGCCTGTCTGTTCATCTCACTTTGGTCCAAAAAATTTCCTAAGAACTGTTCCTTGCAGTTTATTTTATTTATTTATTTATTTATTTATTTATTTATTTATTGACCACGGCCTTGGTTCACACAATGCTTCTATGAGAGAAATTTCTTGTTAGACAAGTCAAGGCATCCTAGATTCATCGAGTACGCAAACTTTCCTGTTGGCGGTAACGACAGCTCTTGTTACTGGTAGAAAGGATCACCGACGAGCCAACGTGAACTGGTGGACAACCTGTGGCCAACCTTGGCGACTTGAGCGCTACTGCTCGGGCTTTTGCCTCTCTCCACTCCAAGTTGCAGATTGAAATTATTATTTTCTTCTGATTGCTGGCTGAAAATAGTGAATTGGTGAATAGTGTTGTGCAGCATGTCGCTTTTTTCCGGGTGGGGCCTGGCGGCCACACTCACTTAAGAGTATTCAGTGTTTTTCAGTGAAATTTTTTCAGTGTTGTGTTTATACAGTGGTGTTTGGTTCCTGCAAAGCAACTCTATTAACTGCGAGTGCTTTGTTAAGCCTTATCTGCTGGCTTATTGTGTTCAGTTTTTTAGTTCAGTTCAATCAAGCCAAGTGCTAGTGTAGTAATAAGTAATTAGTGCTGAACAGTCTTACCATGGCTGCTTCACTAAAAGCGTGAGTGCCGAGCAGGCTATGGACCTTGAGTATGAGGAGCCCTCGGCCTACGAACTTTGGGAAACTGCGCTCAAAAATTTGAGAGATACGTAGATAATCAAAAATTTCCATCTGAATCAAAATTCCTAGAAGTAGCTAGAGAGGTGCGTGGTGCCATCGTTATAGTTATCAATTTCATAAGCGCGTTCCCAGATTTCGGTCAGTCCGATTTTGCTCGTGATGTTACACATGATTGCCTAAAAAGATTAAGTGAGATTAAGCTCAATATGAAATCTAACCAAGATTATTTTGAAAAAATGCTTCATGAATTGAAAACAATACTTATGGAACTTCCTGTATCCTGTTTTTTCAAAGGTGCGGATCAAATTCCTATAGCGAATACAGAATATGTACCTGAACCTAAAAAGATTAAAACACATGAGAAAGAGAAACCATCCCAAAATAGTTCAAATGACAACATGAATACAGTTTCAAATAAAGAGAAACCATCCCAAAATAATTCAAAAGTTAACATGAATACAGTTTCAAATAAAGAGAAACCATCCCAAAATAATTCAAAAGGTAACATGAATACAGTTACAAATAAAGTGAAACCAACCACAAATAAGGCAACTAAGGTCACATCACGACAAAATGAGGTGTCGACTGTGCCAATGCAAAATAAATTTTCAATTTTATCCGAATTACCGGAACCAATGGACACTGTCGACCCTCAGGCTCCTCAACTTGGATCGTCACGGGACAAGCAAACTACTGCAGCTACCAGGCGTAGTAGCCAACCGTCCAGGGAGCCTCAAGTAATGCCGCAGCCGAAAAGGGAACCACGCCCACCACCCATAACGGTGATTGGACATGGTGACCTTTTCAGGATGAATCGGGAATTAAAAGGAAAATTCGAAAAAGACGTGAAAGTAGTAAAAACCCAGGACGGTTTGAGATACTACGCTACCTCGGAGGCAGACTTTCAGCTACTCAAAGAGTACTTCAAAAATGCAAAGAAAGAATTTTATACATTTCAACTCAAAAAAGATCTGCCTCTGAGGGCTGTTCTAAAGAGGCTTCCTTCCAGCATCACTGCTGATGAAGTCAAGGAAGAACTTAAAGAACTAGAATATCCAATAATATCGGTAAAGCAAATCACCAAAAAAGAAGGAGAAGTTTATACTCCCTTACCATTATACATCCTGGAACTTCAGAACAATGATGCTGGTAGGGAAATATATAACTTAAACCGCCTCTGTTTGACAGTGGTGGCTGTGGAACCATACAGACCTAGAGCTGGCATGAAGCAGTGCTTCAGATGCCAGAAGTTTAACCATACTTTCATGGGGTGTTCCTTAACCCCATCTTGCGTAATTTGCGCTGGTACTCATAGTCATCGTGAGTGTCCGGTGAGAACCGAGGCACTCACGGACAAGAGCCTGCTGAAGTGCGCGAACTGTGGGGAAAAGGGACATCCCGCTTCCTACCGGGGTTGTGAAGCCTATAAGAAAGCAAAAGAAATTTATGAAAAAAGAAAACCAAACCAAAGTCCAACAACCCCGGCGTCCCAACCTCGAACTTTCACATCAAAATCTGTTAATCCTACAGTCTCATATAGTTCTATGGTAAATTCTGGCATCACAGTTAAACCTACTACAGGCACTGTCCCATGTCAGCCAGGGTCTGTGGCTGCTATACCAATGACGGATCAGGGACAACAACTTTTCCATAACATTCAGCCTCTGCTGAGTGGTCTGTCGACACCTATGGAAAGGTTTGTGTTCCTGACAAATCTAGTGAACTCATGTTTCATATCATCCATACCTGCTACGGTAATGAACACATAAGCAGCGAGACAGCAAGGCTAAGGAACAAAACCCCTACTGAATAAACACAATGGTGTTTGGCTGCCAAGGGACTTCAACTGGTTCCCAAAAAGCGGCACACTGGGCAATGCTAGTCATTGCCACAAAACAGACAGACAGATTGCACATACTGAATAAGAATATATAATTACATATAAATCTGGTTTCTACAAATTGCGTAATAAATGATGTAATTATGAAGAGTCATGAAGCTGTTAACATGATTTGAAATGTTAATCACGTGATAAGATAAGTTGTTGTTTTGATTAAACACAAATTGCAACTTATATGCGCAGTGATACTTTGTTCGTTCTTCCAACATAATTTCAAAATGTCACATTCTTGGCTTGACAAAGATTTTATAGAAAAAGCTCTAGGAAAAGAAATAGTTAACTTCGAAGTAAAACCGTTCGACGCTATAAATTGTACGAGTAGTGTATTTGCAGTCCAAGTACAATTAAAAACAAATGCGAAAGAACATCTTTTTGTTAAGAAGTTAATAGACACACAAGATGGCCAACAATCTGTGAAAGAGACATCTATGTTTGAACGGGAGACTCACATGTATCGAGTCGTACTGCCTAAAATGTCAGCTTTGCTTGAAAAAGCCATTCCTGGTAAGATATAAAAAAAACAATGAATAATTTGACAGTTCCACAATTTTATTAATAACTAGTTGATAGCCGCGTGCACTGTTACGCCTAAATAAATGAAAATTAATGTGTTTTTTTTGTTTAGTTGAATAATTGAAAGGAAATTTAATTAGAAATTTATATCGTAATTATTTTTAGATATCCCGTGCTGATTACCCGGCGTTGCCCGGGAATCTACTTATCCCGATCTTCTAGGCATAAATGAGCTGAAAGACGAATATTAATGTGTTTTTATCTTTAGTTGAATAAGTGGAAGGAAAAATTTATATCGTAATTATTTTTAGATACCCTCTGCTGATTACCGGTGTTGCCCAGGAATCTATTTATCCCGATCTTCTTGGCATAAATGATATGAAACACGAAAAATAATGTGTTTATTCTCTTTAGTTGAATAAGTTTAAGGAAAAATAATTATAAATTTATATTGTAATTATTTTTAGATACCCGTGCTGATTACACGGCGTTGCCCGGGAATCTATTTATCCCGATCTTCTTGGCATAAATGATATGAAAGACGAAAAATAATGTGTTTATTCTCTTTAGTTGAATAAGCGAAAGCAAAAATAATTATAAATTTATATCCTATTTTTTTGGATATCCCGTGCTGATTACCCTGCGTTGCCCGGGAATCTACTTATCCCGATCTTCTTGGCACAAATGAGCTGAAAGACAAAAATGGTTATTGAGAGTTATCCGTAAAAGAATACCCGCCGAGCGCTGCTACACTTGCCCGGAAATCTAATCTCCCGATCATTTTGGCATCAATGAGCTGAAAGATAAAATGAGCTATTATGAGTTATCCATAAAAGATAGACATATGGTGTTGGGGACTTCTTTGTAGATATTCAATTATATGTACATTAATTTTGTGTATTTTGTATAGTTTGGGTAATGTAAGCCATTTAATCATCCAAAAAGCGACTTTTTCACGTTTTTCACTACAAAGGGTGAATGGAATTGAGTATCACAACTCTCTTATAGCCTATAACATTCCCCAAAAACTCAACATTTCGCTAAAACCCCCATCAAAATCGGTAGCGCATAAAGTACGAACAAACAAACATTCATTTTATATTTTTTTAGATGATAATAATAACAATAGCTTTATTTTACCTGGCACAGTTACGGCTTGTCTGCCACTAAGGGTGGAAATAATATAAATGCGCAGATTTTAAGTATGAATCCCTTGGGGTTAGTAAGTTATCCTACTGGAATTCGGAATTCCTAAAAAAAGTTCAGACTTATTTGAATGTTTCTAAATGACACGAAGATTAGGGTGCGTTTAGACAAACAGTTTTCAGTTACTTTTGAAATTCACAATGGATTAAAGCAAGGAGATAGACAATCTCCTCTGCTATTCAATTTTTATTACAGCATGTCACCAAATCTTTAGAGGATGAAGAAGGCCAACAACTCAATGGTATTAATAAGCTGTTATTTATTCTGCTAATGTAGTAAGCCTATTATTAGAATATAGTATAGCAGGATTTTAATACCATAATAAATATGAAAGTTTAAATTAATAATTTTGTATTTTAAAATTAAACCTAGAAACACATTTGTTATTTATAGACCTAGATAAAGCATTTGATCGAATAAACAGGGAAATATTGTGGAATGTCCTAAAAGAAAAAGGCCTCCCTATTCAGATTATAGAAACTGTTAAGAGCTTGTGCTATGGAACAAATATTTGTATTGACCCTCAGTTGACTAAAAATAAGAATTTTTTTCAAATAAACCAAGGAATACGGCAAGGGTGTTCACTCTCACCTATATTATTTAATATTTATATGGACGATATCCTAAAAGAATGGAAGAAGGTTTTAACTAATGAAGGAATATTAATTGATAACAAAGATAAAATAAATGCTTTATTATTCGCTGACGATGTTGTACTTTTAGCAGAATCTGAAAATGAGCTCCAAATGTTAGCATATAAATTTAAATTAATAGCCAATAGATATAATTGTAAAATATCAATAAATAAGTCAAAAGTAATGGCGTTTATTGGTAAATATGGAATTAGGTCAAAAATTGTACTGGATAACAAAATAATAGAACAAGTATCACATTTCCAATATTTAGGATGTGATATAACTTATAGAGAAAATAAAGATATAGAAAATAAAGTAAATCAATTTCAGGCTATTTGTGGAACCATAAAAAGAACCTTAGGTCGGAAAACAAGGAAAGATACGAAACTTAAATTATATAAAACAATGCTGTTCCTTTGTTGTTGTATGGAAGTGAAAATTGGATAGTGAAATCAAGGGATAAAAGCAGGATACAGACTGCGGAAATGCTGTTTTTACGTAATGTGAAATGATGCACAAGAGCGGATAGAATAAGGAATGAAACTATACGAGAAGAATTAAATATATATAAAATTGAAGATAAAATCAGCGAAAATAATAAGAAATGGACAGAACACTTAATGAGAATGAACAACGAAAGAATACCAAAAAGAACCTTCCTGTATAATCCCAGAGGAACAAGAGATGTTGGCCGACCACGTAGAAGATGGACTCCACTTTTAACTTCGCCGGAACAGGCTGCATAGCCTAAACCTTGTAGTAGAAGAAGAAGAAGGAGAAAATTATTTTAATATTTAAATATAACTTAAATAAAGAAAAACATCTAAATAATTAATTGTTCTTCATTGTTGAATAAAAATGTCTCAGTAACAATTAAAGAAATTGTATTACATAACAGTTTTTGTAAATAATGCTTTTAAAAATTGTTTAAGTTATTGTTGTCAGAATTATAAATCTTTCTGTTATAACTGTAATAACTTCATATTTTTAAATGAAAGTAAACTAATCTCTGATTGGATGTTAAAACAATTAACTTATTTGTTTAACAAATAAATTTAAACCTTATCTTTTAAGAACTATTAAGCAATAGAATTTAAATATAACATCATGTGATGTAATAATGTTCTTTAAAATTATAAAAGAATTACACTAGTCATTCTGCATACAACTTTCCACAAAGATAGATCAAGAAGAGTTCTCAAGATAAAATGTAATATTCAATACAAGAATAATTGATTCCAGAAAAGAAAATAATTTATTTTAATTGATAGTGAAGAATAATACCACTTACATTTACTTAATCTGCTGGGAACCTACAAACTGAATAAATTTGTAATTATTTCTACAAGAAACATTTTTTATGATTGTGAAGTGTTTTCCTATCCAGTGTACCAACTTCCGACCTTGAGAAGAGAATCCGGCTCTACCGAAAATTAAACTTAACCTGAACCAGTTTTTCTTTTTGGGACACCAATCCTTCTTCAAAATGTTACTACAACATCGGGCATGAAGAGAATTACTTCTTCAAAACGTCGCCATAACGTGTGACACAGCAATTTACTTCTTCAATAGTGAGGAGATACTAAGAGCCAACACGCATACTGTATTGAGTAACATTAAGAAATTGGGACTGGAAGTAAATTTTAATAAAACTAAATACATGGTCACACATAAAAATACATTATACCCTATATTTGAAATGGACAGTTAAGGACAAATGAGGGAAATTTTGAAGAAATGGCTGAATTCAAACACCTAGGAACAATAATTATATACAGGTAAGAGGTACACAAAGAAATTAAACATAGGCTCAATTCAGTAAATGCGTACTATTATTCATTACAGGGACTCTTGTCGTCCCAACTTCTCTCAAAAAACGTTAAACTTAAAATATAGCCTATAGGTCTAAAATGTTATTCTCCCAGTTACAGACTAATATATGGATGCAAAACATGGACTTTCTCTTCAAGGAAGGAGAAAACAATACAGGCATTAGATAATCAAGTTCTTAGGAAAAATTTTGGATCAAAGTGAGATGAACATATAGGGGAATGGAGAAGACTACTTAACAGTTAGCTACATGATCTTTTTGGAAAACCAGATATAATAAGAACAGTTAAGTCCCGTAGGGACATGTGGCACGAATGATGAATGGAAGAGGGGCATAGAAGCTCTATAGGTAAACCAGAGGGAAACCGCCCAGTATTTTGAGTCCTTTCATAGAATACTTTTATCAACTATTAATTTTAGATCAATTTGGCCTCCAGATACGTCAAGAATAAGGTGGGAGAATAACATTATCTATCATTTGAGGGAAGTAAATTATACAGAGGATAATTGGAATAGGATAGGGATGTATGGAGAGCTTATTTGTGCGCCGCCGTGAACCTATGTGTTCGACAGTGCCAGTGAGTTAGTTATATTTCCAGTATAACTTTTTTTGTGATAGACCTATGTTGAGATATATATATATATATATATATATCAATAAAATAATGTATTAAATTATACAGAGTGCTCTAAAATTCCCCTTACAAACTTCTAGGACTTGTAGAGGGGACGGAGTTAATAATATCTAGAATTGGAAACCGTGTCTGGAAACTTACTGTTTCCATGCTACAGCCGTTTGAAAACATGTTTTTAACGAGACCAATTTTTATACAAGTAATTTATTATGAGGTGTGACACAATACATCACTTGTTTTACAATTCAACTCATTAATAACCAAAGAAGCAAAATGGAAACTGAATCATGGCTTGCATTAACAATCCCGGATACACCCTCCACAATTATTTTTTGCAGTTTTCAAAATTTCGAAAAATGTTGGGTATTTTTTTAAAAAGAAACACCCAAGTCTTGGAATAATCGATACCAGAAATGTTCTATTCAGACGAATCGCGAAGCTATCACTTGTTGAGACACGTGACGTACGTTCAGGCAATGCTTGTTTTCAAACGGCTGTAGCACGGAATCGGTGAGTTTCCGGACACAGTTTCCAATTCTAAATATTATCAACTCAGTCCCCTCTGCAAGTCCTAGAAGTTTGTAAGGGGAATTTTAGAGCACTCTGTATATGGTGGTATGTACTGTATTATTAGGATGTGAACCAATAGCACCACGCCACGTGTACTCCAACGCTGAAGTGCTGGTGCTGGAAGACCTGTCGGCATCTAATTTTCGAATCATGGACGTAAAGAAAGGACTTGACTTGCATCAGAGCCTCCTGGTAATGAAAACACTTGCAAAGTTTCATTCTGCGTCAATCATCCTACATGAAGAGGACCCACAGTGTTTTAAAATATACGACCATCACCTCTTCATAGAACCTGCCATGAAGCAGTCTGTGGGACAGTTCTACACAAGTAAGTCACTCCAAGTATAGCCTATACCGTAAAACGGGGCTACTTTGACATATTTTTGAAGATTTTTAAGGTCTAACTCGTATGATTTTTGCCGAAAAATTGAATATATGATTTATTGTAGCAATTTAACCTTAGACTACAAATCCCATTTGGTACTGTTTTCTTCAAATAAAAACTTAGTAGGGCAACAATGAGTTTTGTTTAGGTCTGTTTTGCCCATGTGATGGGGCTACTTTGACATCACATTTGTTTTCACTATAATACAAAGTAGACCCACTGTAGGTACTACTTTGACACCAATTTATCTTTTGATAAATATTTTTATTGTAAACAACCTCACTACAAATGTTTTTATGACTGTAATTTGACAAAATAAACTTAAACTTCTTTATCAACTCTGACACTCAACAGAACACAAACATTATATAATTATTGTAGTTGACAATCAGGAATTAATTAGAAAACATGAATTTTTTAAACAACAGTAAAAAAAAAGCAGATTTTGACATCTCATCTTCACATAGTTCACATTCATATTGAGAATTGTTGGATCCTCTGTTACACGCACCACAGACCCAGAGCTTGCATCTTACACAACAAATCCAGTCCTTACTCCTGTAAAACCGAAAATCACAATTTTATCCTTGCTGGGAATTCATTGTTGTTGAAAGTGACGCAGATGTGTCTCCAACAATTAACATCCTCTTTTAAAACAACTTAATTATTCCTGCGCCTTCAAGGAAATGTCTACACCGTTGAATTGTTGTCAAAATAGCCCAAAACACGCAAGAAATTTAAAATGTCAAAGAAGCCCCAATTCTGTCAAAGTTGCCCTCGAGTCAAAGTAACCCCGTTTTACGGTACCTATTGTGGGCTGCTGCTAAGCCTAAATATATGAAATATGTGTTTTTATTTTTTACACGCTTTATATTAGCTTGACCTGTATCTATCTATCTATCTATCTATCTATGTAACTGAATCTTTCATCGCGTTTTTCATCCACTTAAAATAATTGGATCGACTTGAAATTTTGTATACTTGTAAAGGACCCGTGACAATACAATAATTTCATATTTATTTTCTAAAATCCTGGCCAGAATCATCAGAAAATCAAAAAAAGTGTCTTTGTATTTATGTAACGGAATTTTGAACACGATTTTCACCCACTTAGAGACATTGGATCGACTTGAAACTTTGTATACTTGTAAAGGACCCGTGACAATACAATAATTTCATATTCATTTTCTAAAATCCTGGCCAGAATCATCAGAAAATCAAAAAAAGTGTTTTTGTATTTATGTAACGGAATCTTTGAACACGATTTTCACCCACTTAGAAGCATTGGATCGACTTGAAACTTTGTATACTTGTAAAGGACCCGTGACACTACAATAATTTCATATTTTATTTCTAAATTCCTGGCCAGAATCATCAGAAAATCAAAAAAATTAAAACTGGTATAATAGGTTACGGACTTGTCGACGTTTTAGTCAATCGTTGTCAGAGCTCAGTTGGTAGAGCAGTGAACTCTTAGTAGTATATAATTTCAGTAATCCATAGGTCGCTGGTTCGAATCCGGCTGGGGAGTATTTTTGTTTAGAAGAGTAATACTTTTAGCTCATACTACAATAGTATGGAATTTAAAGATATTTACATTCTTATCTTATTCTGTAAAATATTAAAACTAAAAAATAAAAAATAAATAATAGTTTTAAAAAACTAAAACGGCACGCTTTATTAGAAAACCGAACTCAAAAATGAAAAATAATTTTAATTTCCAACACGCTTGGGATAAATTTAAAGTGGTCAACAAAAAATCATCTCCAACACATATAGAATAAAACTAGAATTATCAACAAAAAGAAAATAATTTTACCATCAAAAGCGTGGGGTGCTTTTTATGATTTTTACATGTTCTTCTTAGAGACTTTACTTTTACCAATATCTGTTTATTATCAAATATATTAATTGATATAGAGCACCCCACGCTTTTGATGGTAAAATTATTTTCTTTTTGTTGATAACTCTAGTTTTATTCTATATGTGTTGGAGATGATTTTTTTGTTGACCACTTAAAATTTATCCCAAGCGTGTTGGAAATTAAAATTATTTTTCATTTTTGAGTTCGGTTTTCTAATAAAGCGTGCTGTTTTAGTTTTTTAAACGTGTTTTTAGATACCCCGTACTGATACTCAGCGTTTCACGGGAATCTACTTATCCCGATCTTCTTGGCATAAATGAGCTGAAAGACAAAATTCGTTATTGTGAGTCATCAGTAAACTATTAACGTTTGAGAGGAAAATATTTAGAAGAGTGCTAGGTCCAGTAAAGGAAAATGGAAATTGGAGGTTGAGAAGGAATGACGAATTATACCTCAAGAATAATAAAGAAAATATAGTTAATTTCATCAAATTCAAAAGATTACAATGGTTTGGACATACACTAAGAATGTCAAAGGGAAGATTGCCGAATGATATTTTGAATTGGAAGCCACAAGGAACAAGACCAAGGGGAAGACCCAAAGATCGATGAAAAGATGACGTAATTGAAGATTTGAGAGAGATGGGGATTTTGATTTGAAATCCACTGCACAAGATAGGAAGAAGTGGCGTAAACTGGTTGAGAAGGCCAAGACATTCCACTGGAAGTCGTAGAGCCTGACGAAGAAGAAGAAGAGTTATCAGTAAAAGAATGTCTGCCATGCGCTGCTACGCTTGCCCGGGAATCTACCTATCCCGATCTCCTTGACATCAATGATAGATAAAAAAAATTGCTATTGTGAGTTATCCATAAAAGATAAACATATGCTGTCGCGGAAAAGTAGAGCTTTTTGAGTTATTCAATTCTGTGTACATTAATCTTCTTCTTCTTCCTCTTCTTCTTCCTTCCAAGTATTAGGCCAAGGCCTGTTACGTTCCTATGGAAAATTTTCCCTCCAGCGTCTTCCGGGAAATTCTCGTATAAGACTTGAAAGCATAATAATAGTCCCTTCGATTGGTTGCTGGCCAAAGGAAGGCAAGACCAGTGATGGGGATGTCATCTTATAGCCTGTGGTCAGGTTTTACTGGAGAAGAAAAGAAAATAAAGGAAAGAAGAAATGGAAGAAAAGAAAGACTCCCTAGCCCTCGGATGCCCCTAATAGCTTCGGGGTCGAAAAAACAAGAGTTAAGCAAGAGAGGTTAGATAGTAAAGTTAAAAGAGTCTGGTATAAGTAAGTGGAAGAAAGGAAGAAATACCAGATCGGTTAAAGATAAAAAGTAAGGAGCAAAACACAAGTAAGTGGAAGCAATGTTTTGCTCAGCTTGGGCACTTTGTGGTCGCCATTTACATATCCCCTAGATGGAGACCCCTGAAGGACGTGTACATTAATTTGTTGTATTTGTTATGGTTTAGGCAGCGTAAGCCATTCAAGCATCCAAAAAGCTACTTTTCTTCACGTTTTTCACTAAAAAGAGTGATTTTAGGGGTGAAGGGATTGAGTATTACAACTCTCTTATAGCCTAAAACCTTCGCGGGGAACTCCGAACATTTTGCAAAAAGCTGCATCACAGTTGAATGAACGGTGTGGCAGTGCATAAAGGACAAACAGACAAAGACATTCTTTATATATATACAGTCCAACACTGTGGTCTCGAGGTAGCGTGCTGCCTTGTCACGCAGCGGGCCCGGGTTCGATCCCCGGTCGGGAGTTTTTCTGGGTGAGGTTCTTATCGGGGAATTTCTTCACGTGTAAGACAAACGTCAGGAAACCTTTAAGGTCCCAGAAATCATATGGCCATCATCATCATCATCCTTCACCGGTGGAAAGCAAGGGGAAGCTATTACACCTACAATTTCCTAGTAGAGCTACAAGCATAGCATGAAAATTCTATGATTGCAGCGAAGGACCTACCTTCGGGCAGAATTACTATGGATGGATATATATATATATATATATATATATATATTCTCTATCATGAGAGGTAGCGGGAACTCGGTCTCACTGCCCTCTATTGGCTACTATAACAAGTAAGCAAATTGTGGTAAGTGGTAGCGCACTGAAGTATCAATTCAGAGGTCTGGGTTCAAATCCCCATGCAGGCGTTTATTTTTTTTCATGTCATATCAGGCTAGCATTGCTTAACGTGAAAACTGAATAATAACACACACACATGTATCCATCCATCCATAGTAATTCTGCCCGAAGGCAGGTCCTTCACTGCAATCACACCATTTTGATGCTATGCTACTAGGGAATTGTAGGTGTGGTAGCTTCCCGTTGCTTTTCACACCGGTGAAGGATGATGATCATGATGATGATGATGATAATGATGATGATGATGTTGGCCATATGATTTCGGGGGACTGTTTTAGCCTTAAAGTTTTCCTGACATTTGTCTTACAGGTAAGGAAAAAACCCGATAAAAACCTCACACAGAAAAACTGCCCCGACCGGGGATCGAACCCGGGCCCGCTGCGTGACAAGGCAGCACGCTACCTCGAGACCACAGCGTTGGTGGACACACACACACACACACACACACACATATATATATATATATATATATATACACCGTGATTCAAAATTGACTTTACAACTTTACAAGCTTATAGTAATTTATTTAGAAGACCTACAGAATTGGTTTAAATACCATATGATAGCACAACTCATCAAGTTTTGAAGACCTACAGAATTGGTTTAACTGTCATATCCTAGGGCTCCGAGCAAAGCTATCCCTCACTTGTTCAACCACAGCCAGTATGCTTGGAATGACTAACAGAACAGCCAGTCCTAACATATGTTTGGTGCCAAGAATAAATTGTTGGCCTGCTAGGAGGATCCTTACCATACTGGGTACGAAATCTACGCTGAACAATTGTCGCAGATTTAGTTTCTTCGAACAAAAACACACAACGAGCACGCTCGGCACCTGTGAAAGCAGCCATTTTGATATGAACTACGTTAGCGCACGCGGTGAGAGAACTAGGTACTATAAAACTATGTCGGTGAAAACTTGATGAGTTGTGCTATCATATGACATTAAAACCAATTCTGTAGGTCTTCTAAAAAAAATTCTATAAGCTTGTAAAGTTGTAAAGTCAATTTTGAATCACCCTGTGTATATATATATATATATATATATATATATATATATATATATATTATAAATATATTTTTGACATTTGGCAATGAAGGCAAATATGATATGAAAAGAAAAAAGAATGCTTGAGTCGGGATTTGAACTCGAGTCTCTAAAGTCCTAAAAAGTCCTAACTTTAGAGACTCGAGTTCAAATCCCGACTCAAGCATTCTTTTTTCTTTTCATATCATATATATATATATATATATATATATATATATAAACAGAAGGCATTCTCTAAAAATCAGCGAAAACCGACCATTAAGAACGGAAAGCTGCAATTTTAAAATCGCTCTAGCGGCAACCATGTTTGTTTTCTCGCAACAAAACTCGATACAAACGATTTAATTAAAATAAAGATATATTTCGTAAGTCATAAAAATCTAACTCTAAACTCGATTTACTTAGGAATTTGCTTAGATTTAGAGACGTTTAATAAATATCTTTCTTATAATAATTGTAAAATATATGTTGCAGGTATGACACGGATGCTGGCAGATGACATGGTAAATTGGCCAGACATCGGAGAACGTTACTCTAAAAAGATAAGAGAAATATCTGGGAAGATGATCGAACTCGCCGCTGAAGCTGTAAGGCGAAGAGAAGATCGCCTTAACGTCCTGGGACACAACGATCTGTGGGTCAATAACATATTGTTTAGGTCTCCAGACGGCGTCAGATTCATCGACTTTCAAATGTCACATTACGCATCACCAGGCAACGATATTCAGAGTTTTATGTATTCAAGTTTGAAACCCGAGGTTCGTAGGAATCACAGAGGTGACCTGCTCAAGGTGAGATACAGTACTTTGCACCATCTTAATACAATGCGTTCCTAGCGCGCCTTCCGCCAGAGTTACACGTACATCACCGAAAAGTCATTGGTACGGAGCATTAACTACTGTGCTAAAATTATTATCTTCTTCTTCTTCTTCTTCTTCTTCTTCTTCACTTCTCCACTTCTGCTAGGCAAATTGCCTGTTCCGCCTCACAGTTGTTCTGTCCATCTTTTCACTGGCCTTCCTACATTCCTTGAACCTCTTGGCTTGTAGTTGAATGCTGCTCTTGGTAATCTTTATACATTCAATCTTTCCACGTGTGTAAACCATTTCTCTCTATATTCTCTGATTTTTCCTTGAACCTCTTGGCTTGTAGTTGAATGCTGCTCTTGGTAATCTTTATACATTCATTCTTTCCACGTGTGTAAACCATTTCTCTCTATATTCTCTGATTTTCTCATCCAATGGATATATTTTTAAATCTGTTCTTATATCCTCATCTTTATCCGATCCAATCTTGTGCAGCCTTTTGTTCTTCTAAGGAAGTTCATTTCTGCGCTTTGTATTCTACTTTGCAATTTTTTGGTCATTGCTAAAATTATTATTATTATCATCATCATCATTATTATTATTATTATTATTATTATTATTATTATTATTATTATTATTATTATTATTATTATTATTATTATTATTATTATTATTATTATTATTATGGGGGCACGCCGTAGCGTAGTGGTTAAGTTACTACGCTACAAGCCGGATGATCGACGGTTCGAGTCCCGGTGGAGACGGGATTTAGACACTGACCCAAACCTTCAGGCGGCACTATGGTCCTGGGTTCGACTCAGCCTCTAATGGAAATGAGTATCAGCCGCTTGTTCTGGGGTAAAGTCTGTTGTCAGGCAGGGCTGACAACCCGGCTGACATTAAGTGCCGATTGTCTACGAAAAATGGGAGCCTTAACCTCCTACAACCCCAAGGGCACCCTAAGTTCTGTAGTGGGAGCGCTTTACCTTTATTATTATTGATGGGTCCACCACTGTGGTCTCGAGGTAGCGTGCTGCCTTGTCACGCAGCGGGCCCGGGTTCGATCCCCGGTCGGGATAGTTTTTCTGGGTGAGGTTTTTATCGGGGTTTTTCCTCACCTGTAAGACAAATGTCAGGAAAACTTTAAGGCCCAAGCGGTCCCCGAAATCATATGGCCATCGCAATCATCATCATTCATATTCATCTTAGAATAAGCGTACGATTAGGATTAGGGGCTCTCCTGACGCACCACTATCATTATCATCATCATCATCAGTATCCATCGTATCATCGGGGCAACGTAACCCCGCCTTCCAGGTGCCCCAATCTCAGAAGTGGGTTACAATTACGCATTGCCAGGAGAGAACACCAGAAATGTTAAAGGACAAAAACTGGGGGTATTAAAATATATATATATATATATATATATATATATATATATATCCATCCATAGTAATTCTGCCCGAAGGCAGGTCCTTCACTGCAATCATAGCATTTTCATGCTATGCTTGCAGCTTTACTAGGGAATTGTGTAGGTGTGGTAGCTTCCCGTTGCTTTCCACACTGGTGAAGGATGATGATGATAATGATAATGGTAAGGATGATAATGATAAGGATGATGGTCATATGATTTCGGGGACCATTTGGGCCTTAAAGTTTTTCTGACATTTGTCTTACAGGTGAGGAAAAACCCCGATAAAAACTGCCCCGACCGGGGATCGAACCCGGGCCCGCTGCGTGACAAGGCAGCACGCTACCTCGAGACCACAGCGGTGGACATATATATATATATATATATATATAATGAATGTATGTCTGTCCTTTATAGACTTCTAAACCGTTCAACCGAGTATATACAGGGTTTCAGATGCGGCGAATGTTTAGCCGTTATCAATTATGTTCTAAAATAATTAGGCGTAGGAGTTCAGCTGAAACGAAAATTTCAAAACGGCTCTAGCGATCACAATTTTCGATGTTTCACAACAAAACTCGGAATATCCTATTAAAATAAACAGAGGTATGTATTAACAAAAAATCAGCTAAATCCAACCATTAGAAGTGGGGGTTTACCTGAAATTTGAAATTAAAAATTTAGTCTAGCAACCGCCATGTTTGGTTCGTCGCAGTGTATACCATAATATATTAACCCTCAATATTTAGGCGCGGCAGCGCACGCCGGGTATTAGCTAGTATCAACATAAAAATCAAGATTAACATTGAGTCAGTCCTAATATGGGTGAGTTTTAATTGTTCACAGGAATACCACAAAACTTTCAACGATACATTAACAGCTCTGGGTTATGAAGGAAGGATGTTAACATTTGAAGAATTCCAAGAACAAGTGAAGAAAAGTGCACCTTACGCTTTATTAATGTGTATTGTATTTGTTCCGCTCATGTTTGTACAACCTGACGCCGAGATTTCTTTGTTTGAAACAAAAATTGATCAAACAATAGGAAAACTGAACAATGTGAAAGCGAGAGAGATGTTGATGGAAATGTTACATGAACTGGAGGAACAAGGGGCGTCTGTTTTTGATTTTTAAACATTACAAGAGTATCACTGTGTTATAGAAATTATACCTCCTTCGAGCTAAGTTCCTCTTGTTACGATCCGAGGTTGTGAAACGGTTTTAACAGAAGCCAGGATGTGATTAAAAACCGAGCGATGGCGAGGTCTTTAATTTCCGGGATTCTGTAAAACACTTCACAAACGTGCGTTGTACATTATTTTTTTGCGCGATGGTGTTTCCAAAGTAATAAATAATAGTAAAATAATAACATATTTATTGGAAATATTCGCGTTCATTATAAACAACCGACTAACGTTGACAGTGTGGACAATGTTTATACGGTAAATGCCGAAAATAATTTAGTAGAGACTACAGGAGGCCGTGACATCAATTAGTGATAAAATGTCGGCAAGTACGTATTTATTGCTTTATATTGTTTCAAATAATGTTTAGTCCATTTAAAATTCAGTGATTTGTTCCGTATAATGTATATAAACACTACCTTTTGGGTATATTTTTGTATATACATTGTACTTAGTATATGTATAAAGGGCACTGGTTTTACTTCCCGCATGAGGTAGGTAATATGTAATATTACAGTATAGTTATTTAGGTTGGCAAACCCGAAATTTGAGAAATTTCAATCATGGTCGTCATCGCTGTAAGTACGACACAGGACGCTCTTTCGTGCAAAAAAATATTATCTAGCTAGCATATGTCTTTATAAATTATATGGGAGAATCTTAAAATACATGGTGCAGCATAAGTCAGTTAACCGAGTATGCAATTATATTATTGACTTAGGCTTTCACGGCCGGAGTTACTATGATCATCTTGCAGAAGATTTCCCGGACTGTTGGCCGTGGTCTTGAGGCTTGTAGTTCCCCAACGTTTCGCCAGAGACTGCGTCCGGCATCCTCAAGGGTTGACTTGAGACTGGCAATTTTGTCGACTACCTGCTCTATGTATACATTTATCCGCGACGTGTTCTCTGCGCGGTCCGCTAACGTCAACCAGGGCATTCTTACCTTTCATCAAGAATGTAACTGACCGAATTGGAAAACTGCTAAAGAAAGAAGACATAAAAAAAGTATATAGGCCTACCAGGAAAATAAAAAACCTCCTCAGACCGATTAAGGATCAACTTCATCCTCATCAATCAGCAGGCATATACAGGATCCCGTGCAGTTGCGGCCAAGTGTATATAGGCACCACTAAACGCAGCATCACAACCAGACTTAAAGAATACGAAAGATACAGCCGTCTTCAACAAGTGGAAAAGTCGGCAGTAGCAGAACACTCTCTACTTGAAGGCCATACAGTACAATACAACAACACAGATATATTATCTAACTGCACACACTATTTTACCCGTCTGCAATGAGAAGCCATTGAAATATTCAAACATCAAAATAGTTACAATAGAAAAGAAGAATCATCAAAAGTCAACAAAGCATGGATACCAGTCTTAACAAAAGCCAGATGTAAACCCCTACGAGAAATATCTACTAGAACATCAGACAGCAACCTCATTGGTGCAATGGAAGACCCTAATGCTAACAAACCAGAAGGCAGATACAATTTACGAAGTAACGGACCGCACAGACAACACGTCGCGGATAAATGTATAAATAGAGCAGGTCATCATCATCATCATGAACAAATTCGTTTTAGGCCATGTGGCCTGTACGGTAAACCTAGCGAAGATGGTCTTGATCTTTCCACCGATGTTTTGGTCTTCCTTGGTCCCTATGTCCAGTTGGGGTATATTGGAATGCCAATTTTGGAAGTCTAGTTGACAAAATTGCCAGTCTCAAGACAACCCTTGAGGATGCCGGACGCAGTCTCTGGCGAAACGTTGGGGAACTACAAGCCTCAAGACCACGGCCAACGCCCGGAAATCTTCTACAAGATCATCATAATTATATTACTTTCTGTAGCATACATAAAAAAAAATTACTGAAATTGTTCCCCAGTTGGCAAATTACCTGAAGCAGTAGTGTTTGAGATTATATCAAAAAAGTACCTCATTTTAAACCCCAGTTTCAACCAGTCTGCTTATTTTCCTTGCAACCACTGACTTATGCCGCACCCCATATAATTACAATTTTAATACATTAAATATGCATAATTTTATTATTACGAATGTGCAATGTAGAATTAGTTGAAATCTGATTTTTTTTAAAATGGCAAAATTTCTGTAGAATTTCTTAAACATTTGAAAAGCGGAGAGAAATAAATTATTTTGAATATTTTTAAACAGTTTAGTGAAAAAAATCTCGCATTAGCCATTGAGGATGTGGTGAAAATAACAGCAGAATTTACAGGTGAGTCAGCAAGGGACATAAATTCTGCTCGTAATGAAATTGAACCGATAAATAAAGAATATCTATCGACATCATAAATATAATTTTTTCTCGTGCATAAATAAGAAATGTAACAAGTTCCTAATTATTGGTACCACCTAATGTTGTATTCAGTCTTATTTCCGTAAAATGCGATATCGCCTAAGAACAGTGTTTCTATCGTACACAATTCAGTCATATGTCGGTTAAAAGTAGTATCACTGTTCCCATAATAGACGGAATCGGCGGAGTAATATATTTTGACTACACATGGAACTTAGCTCGGAATTGGTATTGAAATTATGAGTAACTGTGATTTTGGACGTGTTCATTTTCGTGAACTAAAATTTCAAAATTATTTATATTATTCCAGTAGCGTCACTCACTGTTATGAGTAGAGGCCAGATGTTAGGGAGAATGCCTACAGTTATTTATTATAGATATTGTAAAAGTGACTTCATATTAGTTCATACTGATGACCCTAGAGTTGTTTTCCATGATGTTAATTATGCCTATAAATGCCTATTTCAGCTTACAATCCCTATAAATGCCTATTTCAGCTTACAATGCCTTTAAATGCCTTTTTTTACCATGTTTTCTCCAAATTAACTTAGTATTTCAATTAAATTAATTGAAATGGACAAACTTCATGACACATATTATTGCATAGAAACATTTAATTGACTGACAATATTATATTTGATGTTGATAACACTGAATTCAGTCCTGTAGTCCCTCGTTTCACACGCAGGTGTCTTCAAAGATAAAGTGGTGCAACAAGTGTAGGTTGGCATCCTCCCCACCTTTAGAACACTTGTTTCACGATGCCTAAAGAATGGACAGCAGCAAAACAGTAAAAGACAAACTGACCAATTTCGTGAAAGAATTTGGTGCGGAAATATTCTCAAGTGACGATTCAATATGGTTTTGCAAAGAGTGTAAAATGTCAGTGAACTGCGCGAAGAAGTGCCATGTTTCGCAACATGCAAACACTGCATAACATATGTATTATCTTTGTAAAAAGTCAAAACAAGTTCCAAAATCATCTCTGATATCTTCGTATGCTATTGATATGATATGTTTATATTCTTTACGTAAGGCTGTAAAAATGTATGTTGTAGTCCATTTTTTGTAAGAGCCTATTTTGATTTTTAGTGCCTATATTAATGATTTTTAGTGCCTTTTTGACTGCCATTTTGAACTTTTTAAGTGCCTAACATCCAGACTCTAGTTATGAGCCATCTTTCAGTTTTTATAAATCTCTCAAAAACAAGAAATCCTAAATTGGAAAATTGTGCATCAACCGGCTATGGGTCATTTTTTTAATTGAGATTTTGATGCCATCTGTTGCACTGGTTCATGGAGTAAGTGTACGCACACTTTTAGCACCAAATCTTTAAATATAGCCTTGTTATTAAACAAAATGTAAACGCCATCAGCCCTATCAAAGATTCTAAAACCAGATCTTCATAGATGCTAATCTAAATTTTGCAGCATGCAGCTAAGCGCCAAATGTTCCAACTCTCAGATTGTTGATGCATAACTGTAAAACAAGGAAAATAACTTATAATATCCAGTATTGTTAGTTTGGCGCTACAATAAATAGTAAAGATTGATTTAAACTTTAAACGTATTTTTCTCGAAACTTACATAATGACGCATAGCCGGTTGATGCATAACGCCATACAATTGTAACTAACTCATTGTCACTATCGAATCCGCAGTTCCATGGCCATGCAGACAAAAGCGCCCCATACTTTTATATCCTGAAATAATGTATTCCAAACATCCCCTGTATAATTTACCCCCTCAAATCATAGCTAATATTATCCTCCCATCTCATTCTTGGCCTGTCTACTGGGTGTTTTCTCTCAGGTATATCTACAAGAAGTTGCTTTCAATCCCTATTCCTGCCACATGCCCTCGCTATCCCTGTATAATTTACAAGCATCAAATCGTAACTGACTAACTCACTGACACTATCGGAACTACAGGTTATAATCATGCCTATCCTGAGAATTAATGTTTTCCAATCATCCCCTGTACTATATACCTCCCTTAAATCACACACGCAAACATACAGGGTGATTCAAAATTGACTTTACAACTTTACAAGCTTATACAAATTTATTTAGAAGACCTACAGAATTGGTTTTAATGTCATATGATAGCACAACTCATCAAGTTTTGACCGACATAGTTTAACAGTACCTCTCACCGCGTGCGCTAGGGCTCCGAGCAAAGCTATCCCTCACTTGTTCAACCACAGCTTCAGCCGTACGTGGACGGCCAGTATGCTTGGAATGACTAACAGAACAGTCAGTCCTAACAAATGTTTGGTGCCAGGAATAAATTGTTGGCCTGCTAGGAGGATCCTTACCATACTGGGTACGAAATCTACGCTGAACAATTGTCGCAGATTTAGTTTCTTCGAACAAAAACACACAACGAGCACGCTCGGCTCCTGTGAAAGCAGCCATTTTGATATGAACTACGTTAGCGCACGCGGTGAGAGAACTAGGTACTATAAAACTATGTCGGTGAAAACTTGATGAGTTGTGATATCATATGACATTAAAACCAAGTCTGTAGGCCTTCTAAATAAATTTCTATAAGCTTGTAAAGTTGTAAAGTCAATTTTGAATCACCCTGTATATATATCCATCCATAGTAATTCTGCCCGAGGGCAGATCCTTCACTGCAATTATAGCATTTTCATTCTATGCTTGCAGCTTTACTAGGAATTGTAGGTGTGGTAGCTTCCCGCTGTTTTCCACACCGGTGAAGGATGATGATGATGGTGACTATTTAACTCATGCCCCAAATGGGAGTCAATGACCAATCACGCTTCAATGATTTCTGTTTTACAGCCAATCAGAGTCGTGTTTCACGAAATATTTATCAGTGTTATATTTACCATATTAAAGAAAGCTCCCTGAATATCTGTGATAAATGGATTAATATTGTTATGAGGATCTATAGTAATACAAAAGCTAAAGTAAAAATACAGAATACTTTAACAGAGGAATTCACAGTGAATAAAGGCCTTAAGCAGGGATGCAGTTTATCACCAATTCTTTTTAACATTTATTTAGACCAGGCTCTTAACTTGTGGTATAAAAAAATGTTCTGAAATGGGTATTCCTATAGGAGGAAAAGTACTGCATTCATTGTTGTTTGCAGATGATCAAATCATTTTTGCAGGGGATGAAGATGATATAAAATATATGATAAATAAACTAATGGAAGAATATAACAGGACATGTTGCACGTATGGGGAATGAAAGACGTGCATGGAAGCTTCTTGTAGGAAAGCCAGAGGGAAAACGCCCAGTTGGTAGACCAAGAATGAGGTGGGAGAACAACATTAACTATGATTTGAGGGAAGTAGATTATACAGAGAATGATTGGAAAGCATTAGCTCAGGATAGGGATGTATGGAGAGCTTATGTCCGCGCGGCCATGAACCTACGGGTTCGATAGTGCCAGTGAGTAAGTAAGTAAGTAAGTAATGGAAGAATATAAAAAATGGGGACTGAATATAAATTTCCAGAAAACAGAATATATGTGTTTGGGAAAGGATGTGGATGACCTCATACTTGAAACAGGGAAAATAAAAAAGTGTGAATTTTTTAAATATCTTGGGTCAATAATTACAAGTTTAGGTACCTGTGAGAGAGATGTACAGGCTAAAATTGCAATGGCAAAAAATGCAACTAACACATTACATGGAGTAATTTGGAACAAAAATATTACAAAGGAAACTAAAATGAAAATTTATAAGAGCATAATACAGAATATTTTGTCATATGGAAGTGAAACTTGGTCTTTTACGGAATTACAAAAGAACAAAATTAGAACAGTTGAATTTGATTATATTAGAAGAAGCCTCCAAAAAACAAGACAGGATAAAATATGAAATGAATTCCTTTGGAGAGAAATGAATGTCACCACATCTGTTGTTAAGAGGATTGAAAATCAAACGCTTAAATGGTATGGCCATGTACAAAGAATGGAAAATGAAAGATGGCCAAAAAAATATATACCAATGGTCACCCCCTGGAAGAAATAAACGTGGCAGACCAATGTGGAAATGGAAAACCTACGTCAGAACTATAATGGATGATCGGAATTTGGAATGATAGAGATACATGGAAACTGAAGACGGCAAACCTATAAGTGGGGGAAAGCCGAAGAAGAAGAAAGAAAGCTCATCCTTTTTAATATTCTGAACAGGTCTGACCATTATTTTGCAGTAACTGAGCCTATAAGAAATACGACTACCAGATTGTATATGTAGTGCATTGATGTCAACACATAGCGCTTGCAGGAGTTAATATAAAGAAAATTTGTAGCAATTGATTATACCACAAAAAAGGAACCACTGTTTGCACTTTCATAAATGTATTTTTTCCCAGGTAACAATCCAGAAAAATATAATTGTCATATTTACATCATATGACATCAGAAATGAATTAATATACAGTTTGATGTGTTTCATTTTTTTTCTCCACTAGAGAGCATTCTTACAATATTGCGTTCCTTTGACAATAAATAATATGATCTGGTTGCAGTGACGAACAAAAGAAGCGAATTAAGCGTAGCAATCGTTTCTCATTTGTTTTCAAACATCGCCGTTTACATTAAATATATATACATATTTTAAAATAACTATAGTTAAATAATGATTTGTGAGTAAACAGCTTAATTTTATTCGTTAAATAGTCCTAACAAATGCCACTCTTGATTTCGAATTTATCGATAATTTGGAAATCACTCGTGGCATTACTTATGATAAACATACCTCAATATACCACCTCACATCCTTGTCGGAATTTTTTGCAACACCCTGTATAACTTGAAATAAGCATATTAAAACAGCCTTGTAAATGTATAATCTTTTCTTCAAGATCATATAATTTCGATAAGATAAGACAGTTTAACATTTTGTTAAATCACCTGTTAAAGTACCCACCAGTGGTGTTCTATTAACGTGCGTTTGAAATGACACCTTCTTGGCTGGACAAGGCTTTCTTACAAAATGCACTTGACAAGAAAATGGTGAACTTTGAAGCAAAGCCCAAAGGAGGTAAAAATGAAAATTTCACCAGCGACCTATTGGGAGTCGAAGTGCTATTAGAAACAAATGAGAGAGTACATCTTTTCATTAAGAAGATAATAGATACACATGGCGAAGGACAATCTGTGAAAGAGACATCTATGTTCGAACGCGAGAACCACATGTACAGTGTTATGTTGCCTAAGTTATCAGCACTGCTAGAAACAGCTGTTCCAGGTAAGAAAAGTATTACTTACTCTTACCAACTGGCACTATCGAACCCGTAGGTTCATGGCCGCGCGGACATAAGCTCTCCATACATCCCTATCCTTACCTAATGCTTTCCAATCATTCCCTGTATAATCTACTTCCCTCAAATCATAGTTAATATTATTCTCCCACCTCATTCTTGGTCTACCAACTGGGCATTTTCCCTCTGACTTTCCTACGAGAATCCTCCATGCAAATCTTTCATTCCCCATACGTGCAACATGTCCTGCCCATCGCAGTCTACGAGACTTAACTGTTCTTATTATATGTGGCTTCCTATAAAGACCATGTGGTTCATTGTTATGTAGTCTTCTCCATTCACCTGTCTGTTCATCTCTCTTTGGTTCAAAAATTTTCCTAAGTACTTTATTCTCAAATACGTGTAATCTCCTTTCCTCCCTTAAAGTAAGAGTCCATGTTTCGCACCCATATAATATAACTGGTAGAATAATAGTTTTATATATTTTCAGTTTAACGTTTTTTGAAAGGAGTTGGGACATCAAGAAACTCTGCAATGCATAATAGCACGCATTTCCAGAATTGAGCCTATGTTTAATTTCTTTGTGCATCTCATTCCTATTTGTGATCATTGTTCCTAGGTATTTGAATTCAGCCACTTCCTCAAAATTTCCCTCATTTGTCATTAGCTGTCCATTTCCATTATATAATGAATTTCTACGTGTGACCATATATTTAGTTTTACTAATATTTACTTCCAGTCCTAATTTCTTAGTGTTACTCAATAGTGTGTGCGTGTTGGCCTTTAGTATCTCCTCGCTACCGGCCAGTAGTACTACATCATCAGCATAAACTAACAGCTTATTAATACCATTGAGTTGTAAGCCTTCCTCGTTCTCTAAAGATTTAATGGCATGCTCTGGTACAAAATTAAATAGTAGAGGAGATAGTGCATCTCCTTGCTTCAACCCATTCTGGATTTCAAAAGTGTCCGACTGTTTGCCTACACTCACCCTACTCTTTGTACCATTTAGACACATTCATATAAGTCTAACTAACTTTTTAGGAATTCCGAACTCCAGCAAAGTATTTGAGAAAATAAATTCCGTTCTATTTTGTTGTATGTCGTGCAAGAGAAAATAATTACGCGTGAATAAGTATTGCGGCACTTGCTGTAAATAAAACAAAGCAAAACAAATATAAGAAAACAAAATGAATTCAAATAAGGTTGAAAGAGAGAGAAAAGCATGACAGCAGGATAGAACACGCGACCTCATGCACGGAAAACAGACGTTTCCACCACTACACCACGACCGTCGCTGCTAAAAACAGTCAGTCAGTCAGTTGTTGACAGCTATTGGTGCTGTCCAGTTGTGCCTTTTTCTGGGACTGTTGTTTGTCCATTGACGGCGAATTCGCGTAGGTGTGTGCAGTATTGGGTTTCGCTGTTTTGTCCTAGCCTATAGGGCGGTTTTATGGGGATTGATTCTATTTTAGCATGTGCTATTGATATAATGTGGATGTTTGATTCCAAGGCAGATAGACTCGCTTTATTGGGGCATCGGAAACCGTGTCGCTGATAACTTTCAGGACCGGAATGAGCCACGCCAATCTGCGCTGACCTCTCTGATCTTGGTTATTTCATGCTGAATACTATAGGTGGTTTAAAAACAATCTGTATGAAGGATGGAATAATCCAGGACATACTTATATATTACAATCAGATATTAACTAGACGTCGGCCGTGGTGGACTAGTGGTTATGCTCCTTGCCTCTGGTCCCAAGGGTCGCGGGTTCAAACCCGGCCGGGGTCGACGGAAAAATCCAAGGAGCAAGTCCTCCGGGAGGGACTTTAAGCCATGGGTCCCGAGTCTGAAGATTTTCAGGCTCGTAAAAAATCCTTAAGCCTGAATGAAAAGGCCTCTAAGCAAAATTTACCGAATTTTCCCGTCCTAGTACTACCTTGGTTTCCTAGATGTCAGTATGAGGCGGAACGCTGACCACGTACCACTCAAAATGGCATCTATACGAAAACAAGTGTAACTAAATTAGTTTGGTTCAAATTAACTTGGCTTGACTTAATTTAAATTAATCAAACGCGTTTTGCATTAGTTTTGTCGAAATAAAACAATCCTGTTATGTCTTGTGTTTTGTAAACGAAGCAATGAGATGTTACAATCGTAATTCATTTTCTACACATGATCTATTTGCTTCAATTAATTTATTTCCCTATATATATATATATATATATATATATATATATATATATTTGCAATAACTGATAAAATACATACATATAGACACAAATGGAAGCAACACATAGACAGAATGATTGAATGAAGATCAGCATCATCATCATAGTACATTCACGAATTTAGGCCATTTGTTGACCTGTTTCGGCCTCAAGAGAAACACCATCCAAAAGTCTTTTGAGTGAACGTCCTGGTCTTCTTCTTCCTGCAGGTTGATATCTTAACATTTGTTTGGGTATTCTGTGATCTTCCATTCGATGGACATGTTGCATCCATCTTGACTTATAATCAGAAATTTTGTTTTCTAAAGGTTCCATGTGTAATTCTTCTAAGATGTCTTCATTTTTCTTTTGTGATCTAGTAGTGTGTATCCTGCAGTCCTCCGAAGGTATCTCATTTCAGCAGATCTAAGTCTCTGTATATCCTTCTGTTTCAACGTCCATACTTCACTACCATACAAAAGAGTTGGAAGAGCCAGTGTTTTATACACTTTTAATCTTGAATGCTTTTGGACTAACTGTGGCTTGAAGATAGAATTTATTAACCCTAAAATTCTTAAAAAATTAGATAGTTTTGCATTTACATCCTTTTCTTCTTCATATGAGATATTGCATCCTAGATATGTAAAATTATGTCTGTCCAGAGACTAAAAGGTAGCAGCCCTACCACTGGACTACTTAGCGTCGGGCCAGTAACCTGTCCTAAGGAACTTCAAAACTACTTTCAAGTCTCAACATGAATGAAGATAGATATCCAAAACAAATAACAAAATACAAACCTAAAGGCACCCGAGATGTGGGCAGACCTAGAAAGAGATGGGCTGAAGTCGTAACGGGTCAACAGACCTAATCCATGAATGCAGATGATGATGATGATGATGATGTATACAAATCTATTTATTTAACGAAGCCTGGTAAAGTATAGGCAACGACGTTAATAATAATAATAATAATAATAATAATAATAATAATAATAATAATAATAATAATAATAATAATAATAATAATAATAAGACGGACACTGAAAAATAAAACTTTGAGGAGCGCACAACTAAAATTTTACAAAATTATGGCAGTGCCTGTCTTAACATATGCAAGTGAAAATTGGACTCTTAACCGTTCAGACAGAAGGAAAATAGAAACTGCAGAAATGAAGTTCCTACGTTCAGTAGCAGGTGTGACAATTTTGGACAAGAAAAGAAGTGAGGATATTAGGAAGGACTTAAATATTTTTAATTTAACAAATAGAATTGACAACATGAGAAACAACTGATATGAACATGTCAAGAGAATGCCTACAGATAGAATCCCTCAGCTGTTACTAAAGTACAAACCAATAGGACATAGAAATGTTGGACGCCCATTTACTAGATGGGAGGATTCATTAAATCCCACTTGATGTGAAAACAGGTCAAAAGGCCTAATTTCATGAAGCAGAATAATAATAATAATAATAATAATAATAATAATAATAATAATAATAATAATAATAAATCTCCCTGACCAGAATCGAACCTGGGCCCGCGTCTTCGCAAAAAAAAAGCATCTTACCGACTGCTCTACTGAAGCGAACAATACGAATGCTGCATGAAGGAAGACTTACGTCGACCGATTTGAACCCAAAGGATACAGCACACGTAACAACTTAGGGCCTACTGGTGTGAATCGCTCTTTAAAACTTAAAAACTTTCATTCATCAAGATTTGCGCCATCAATTTTTTCAAAGGCTGTACATCGGTATAAGTGAATTCGATAAATAATTTATGGTATTTTATCATGGCTTCGGTGTTATTGTAATCATCATCTGAGGTTGGGGCGCCTGGAAGGCGGACTTATGCTACCCCGATGGTATATATGTGACGATGATAGTGAAGATGCGCCAGGAGAGTCCTTAATCCTAAACTTATTCTAAGGCGAATATGGTAATGATGACCAAATTATGTTCAGGGACCGTTTGGGTGTTATGAATATATATAGTCGTTTATAGCCTATAGATATTTAATTGCTTTTGTAGATTATTTTAATTATTCAAGCAAAGTCTGTTGGAATAGAGTTTAGACATTATACACCGTGATTCAAAATTGACTTTACAACTTTACAAGTTTATAGAAATGTATTTAGAAGACCTACAGAATTGGTTTTAATGTCATATGATAGCACAACTCTTCAAGTTTTCACCGACATAGTTTTATAGTACCTAGTTCTCTCACCGCGTGCGCTAACGTACTTCATATCAAAATGGCTGCTTTCACAGGTGTCGCATATGCTGCAACGTGTGTGGGAGGAGATTGATTTCAGGTTGGATGTTTGCTGCATGACCAATGGAAGCCACATTGAACGTTGACTGAATAGGTGAAAACTTGATGAATTGTGCTATGACATGACATTTAAACCAATTCTGTAGGTCTTCAAAACTTGATGAATTGTGCTATGACATGAGATTTAAACCAATTCTGTAGGTCTTCAAAACTTGATGAATTGTGCTATGACATGACATTTAAACCAATTCTGTAGGTCTTCAAAACTTGATGAATTGTGCTATGACATGACATTTAAACCAATTCTGTAGGTCTTCAAAACTTGATGAATTGTGCTATGACATGACATTTAAACCAATTCTGTAGGTCTTCAAAACTTGATGAATTGTGCTATGACATGACATTTAAACCAATTCTGTAGGTCTTCAAAACTTGATGAATTGTGCTATGACATGACATTTAAACCAATTCTGTAGGTCTTCAAAACTTGATGAATTGTGCTATGACATGACATTTAAACCAATTTTGTAGGTCTTCTAAACTTGATGAATTGTGCTATGACATGACATTTAAACCAATTCTGTAGGTCTTCAAAACTTGATGAATTGTGCTATGACATGACATTTAAACCAATTCTGTAGGTCTTCAAAACTTGATGAATTGTGCTATGACATGACATTTAAACCAATTCTGTAGGTCTTCAAAACTTGATGAATTGTGCTATGACATGACATTTAAACCAATTCTGTAGGTCTTCAAAACTTGATGAATTGTGCTATGACATGACATTTAAACCAATTCTGTAGGTCTTCAAAACTTGATGAATTGTGCTATGACATGACATTTAAACCAATTCTGTAGGTCTTCAAAACTTGATGAATTGTGCTATGACATGACATTTAAACCAATTCTGTAGGTCTTCAAAACTTGATGAATTGTGCTATGACATGACATTTAAACCAATTCTGTAGGTCTTCAAAACTTGATGAATTGTGCTATGACATGACATTTAAACCAATTCTGTAGGTCTTCAAAACTTGATGAATTGTGCTATGACATGACATTTAAACCAATTCTGTAGGTCTTCAAAACTTGATGAATTGTGCTATGACATGACATTTAAACCAATTCTGTAGGTCTTCAAAACTTGATGAATTGTGCTATGACATGACATTTAAACCAATTCTGTAGGTCTTCAAACTTGATGAATTGTGCTATGACATGACATTTAAACCAATTCTGTAGGTCTTCAAAACTTGATGAATTGTGCTATGACATGACATTTAAACCAATTCTGTAGGTCTTCAAAACTTGATGAATTGTGCTATGACATGACATTTAAACCAATTCTGTAGGTCTTCAAAACTTGATGAATTGTGCTATGACATGACATTTAAACCAATTCTGTAGGTCTTCAAAACTTGATGAATTGTGCTATGACATGACATTTAAACCAATTCTGTAGGTCTTCAAAACTTGATGAATTGTTGCTATGACATGACATTTAAACCAATTCTGTAGGTCTTCAAAACTTGATGAATTGTGCTATGACATGACATTTAAACCAATTCTGTAGGTCTTCAAAACTTGATGAATTGTGCTATGACATGACATTTAAACCAATTCTGTAGGTCTTCAAAACTTGATGAATTGTGCTATGACATGACATTTAAACCAATTCTGTAGGTCTTCAAAACTTGATGAATTGTGCTATGACATGACATTTAAAACCAATTCTGTAGGTCTTCAAAACTTGATGAATTGTGCTATGACATGACATTTAAACCAATTCTGTAGGTCTTCAAAACTTGATGAATTGTGCTATGACATGACATTTAAACCAATTCTGTAGGTCTTCAAAACTTGATGAATTGTGCTATGACATGACATTTAAACCAATTCTGTAGGTCTTCAAAACTTGATGAATTGTGCTATGACATGACATTTAAACCAATTCTGTAGGTCTTCAAAACTTGATGAATTGTGCTATGACATGACATTTAAACCAATTCTGTAGGTCTTCAAAACTTGATGAATTGTGCTATGACATGACATTTAAAAACCAATTCTGTAGGTCTTCAAAACTTGATGAATTGTGCTATGACATGACATTTAAACCAATTCTGTAGGTCTTCAAAACTTGATGAATTGTGCTATGACATGACATTTAAACCAATTCTGTAGGTCTTCAAAACTTGATGAATTGTGCTATGACATGACATTTAAACCAATTCTGTAGGTCTTCAAAACTTGATGAATTGTGGTATGACATGACATTTAAACCAATTCTGTAGGTCTTCAAAACTTGATGAATGTGGCTATGACATGACATTTACCCAATTCTGTAGGTCTTCAAAACTTGATGAATTGTGCTATGACATGACATTTAAACCAATTCTGTAGGTCTTCAAAACTTGATGAATTGTGCTATGACATGACATTTAAACCAATTCTGTAGGTCTTCAAAACTTGATGAGTTGTGCTATGATATGACATTTAAACCAATTCTGTAGGTCTTCTAAATAAATTTCTATAAGCTTGTAAAGTTGTAAAGTCAATTTTGAATCACCCTGTATAGTTCAGAAAAGTTCCTTGGCCTAACTGTAAATCTCTACTTTTAGAGTGAAGGACTACTGTTAGGGCAGTGGTATGTGAGTACAGTTAGTCAGTGGAAAAGTTTAGTCAAGTCGAGTATATAACCCTGGGGTAGTGAGGGTCTCGGTCTGTTGATGTGTGACAACCAGAGGTGTTGATGGCTGAGTAAGCTAACATTTTTCTTAATATGTGTCCGGGACTTTGTGAAAGGGAATCAATTACCTTAACTATTTTAATACATGCTTTTCAAGGGATAGTAGAATTCTAAACAATGTATACTGTTTTAATACATATTTTCAAGGGATAATCGAATTCTAAACAATGTAGATTAGGGTAGATTTATTATCCCACATCTCCCGTTCTCAAACACCAAGGAAGTTAGGTATAAGGTTTCATATATAAGCTTAGAGTAGTTATTTAGGGCTAGAATACTTAGGGATTGTAATTATTATACTTTAGTAATAAAATAGCTTAAAATAAGACTCCATTTGTTTATTTCAACACATGTATAACTGTACATCCTCATACTAACGCTCGGATAGATAAACGCTACCAGATTTTCCAAGTCCCGAAGGTCCTTTAAGCCTAAGAAATCCAGGGGGCATAACATTGGGCCTTAATCTTTCCTGATACTTTTCTAACAGCTGAGGAAAAATCCCAAAAAAGAAACCTCACCCTAGAAACTTGTCCCGACCGAGGATCGAACTCCAGACCACAGCTACATTTGTTAAAGTTACGAACGTTGTTTTGTCAGGATGTGAACCAATTGGACCACGCCACGTGTTCTCCACAACTGGAGTTATAGTGCTGGAGGACTTATCCGCATCAGGATTTCGTATCTTGGACAAGAGCATTGGCTTGGATTTAGAGCAAGGCCTTCTTGTTATGAGAACGCTGGCCAGGTTCCACTCCGCCTCGTTCGTTCTCCACCAACAGGAACCTGAGATCTTCAAGATGTACGACCAACACATCTTCACAGAACCAGCCATGCAGGAGAGCGTCAGTCAATTCTTCACAGGTAAGCAATACATGAACTAATCAATTGAGTCGATGTTTACTTGATGAAAATCCATATTCATTAATTAAATACAAATAAAACTTACAGTTATATATATAAATTAATAAGCAATTACTGTTACTTAAAAGGTGGTGGGAAAATGAGCGGAAATTTTATTGATATTGGAAACAACTTATTTGTAAAACCTACAATTGATGATGATGATGATGTGTTTGTAAATAGCGTAAAAACAAAAATAATAAAAAAAGTATGTAAAATACCAAGTTATAAAACTTTTGATTAGTAAACTACATATAACATAAAATTAAAGTAACAAATGCAAAGGAAATAAACCGCTTAGCCATCATAAATTTTATAATTCACATTGAACTTAAAAAAAAGAATGAAATCAAAAAGAAATAAACATAACTCTAATTCTGAATGCGGGTTAGATGCATTGCAGAGACTCTTGAGGTCCAACCCTTTCAAAACGTAAACCTGAAAATATATAAAACTATTATGCTACCATTATATTATATGGGTCAAACATGGATCTTCTTTTAAGGAGAAGGAGATTACGTATTGAGAATAAGTAACGTAGGAAAATTTTTGGACCAAAGAGAGATGAACAGACAGGTGAAATGGAAGAAGACTACATACAATGACTACATGGTCTTTATAGCAACCAGATATAATAAGAACAGTTAAGTCTCCTAGACGCGATGGGCAGGACTGTGGCACGTAGGGGAATGAAAGACGTGCATGAAGCTTCTTGTAGAAAGCCAGAGGGAAACGCAGTGGTAACAAAGAATGGCTGGGAGAATACATAATATGATTTGGGGAAGTAGATTATACGGGTGATTGGAAACATTAGCTCAGGATAGGGATGTATGGAGAGCTTATGTCGTGCGCTGACCTACGGTTCGATAGTGCCAGTTATTAGTAAGTTAGTTAGTTTGTGTTGTTTGTTTGTTGTTGTTTAGGTTAGTAGTTCGTTAGTAGTTAGTTAGTTAGTTAGTAGTTAGTTAGTTAGGTTAGTTAGTTAGTAGTAGTTGTTAGTTAGTAGTTAGTAGTTAGTTAGGTATTAGTTAGTTAGTTAGAGTTGTTAGTTAGTTAGTTAGTAGTTAGTAGGTTAGTTAGTTATTAGGTTAGTTAGTTAGTTAGTTCGTTAGTTAGTCGTGAGTCACTTAGGTAGTTAGTTAGTTAGTTAGTAGTTAGTTAGTTAGTTCGTTAGTGAGTCGTTCGTTCGTTCCTTCGTTCGTTCGTTCGTTCGTTCGTTCTTCGTTCGTTCGTTCGTTCGTTCGTTCGTTCGTTCGTTCGTTCGTTTCTTCGTTCGCTCGTTCGTTCGTTCGTTCGTTTGTTCGTTCGTTCGTTCGTTGGTTTTTTGGTTCTTTCTTCGTTTGTTTGTTTGTTTGTTTGTTGTTTGTTTGTGTTGTTTGTTTGGGTGTTAGTTAGTTCGTTAGTTAGTTAGTTCAGTTAGTTAGTTAGTTAGTTAGTTAGTTAGTTAGTTAGTTAGTTAGTTAGTTAGTTAGTTAGTTAGTTAGTTAGTTAGTTAGTTAGTTAGTTAGTTAGTTAGTTAGTTAGTTAGTTAGTTAGTTAGTTAGTTAGTTAGTTAGTTAGTTAGTTAGTTAGTTAGTTAGTAGTTAGTTAGTATGCATACGAGAACGGAACGAAAATGGACGTGAAACAAACCTTAAATTTGATAAAGAAACGTATGTAAACCTTTTTAAAAATGGGAGGAAAACAAATTCGAGTGTGAAATATCAACATTTATTCTTGTTGAAAACATGCGTACAGAATGCGACTGTTCACATTTACACTCAGTTAATGACACACTCACGTAATATGAACACACGCTGCATCTCAAAAATCAAAGTGGAAGTTGTAAGTACATGAAATGAATAACCAAAATAATAAAACGTGCAAACACGTTGTACAACATCCTCAACCCCCACCACCACAACATTGAAAGTGTATATATATGAAGACATATACGCTGCAACATTAAACAAACAAAAAATTGAGTTTTTGTTTTGAAGACGGTGTACACATAAATTTTGTTTCACGACGAAGACTGCAACAGCGAGGTTCACAATCATCAAATGCCATGCACACAATCGTGTGCCACTTTTATGAAATGGGTAAATGAGGTATGTAAACTGCTTATGTATTATAAAACAAAGTGTTAAATTGTGTTATGTTTTATGCATGATACAAATATATATGTAGTAAAATACCATTCATTGTTAAAACCGTTGAGGTGGAGAGTCATAAAATAAAATAAGTTAAAATATAACTTCATAGGTAAAATCCGTCGTCCTCAAAATTTCCCTCCTTTGTCATTAGCTGTCCATTTCCATTATATAATGTATTTATACGTGTTGACCATAGGCTATATTATTTTTATTGATGCTTACTTCCAGTCCCAATTTCTTAGTGTTGCTGTACACTTTTATTCTGGAAGCTCCTCTACCCCCTTCAAAATTGCTGAGAAACAGTTTGATTCTTTTTTTAATTCGCTACATATTTTATTTTAACTTCATTCGCTAACAGTCTTACTAATAAAAATCTCTTATACAGGCTTTCATCAGTTGTTTAGTTATACAATGTATAAGCCTTATGTAGATCATGTATAATTTCCTTACTAATAAACGTTGTGCCGGAGCTGTATAACAATACAACCGTTATACACAATATGTCACATATTCGTCATCACTATGACGTCAGAACAATATTACGCGCAGTTTGTAACAGAAATAAAACAACATCAATTAGTGATTAATTGTGTAAGAAATGAGTATGGATAAGAATTAATAGAGATTCCCTAATTGGGAGGTACGGAAAAAATAAATGTGTTTTAATTTATTTACAATTTCCTTTACACAATGTCAAATATATCGAAGAATTAGTTTCAAAGGTAATGTGCTGCCATCTAACGTCAAGAATTTCAAACAATTCTTGGAAACTAATAAAAGTTTTTCCCATTATTTATGAATTATATGCAGTGTTTTAAGATGCGTTTAGAAACCGTTCAAAATAGTAGAAAATGTTACTGACAACAGAATAACGCTGTAGGCGAAAAAAAAATCATTGGTATTTGACCGGGAATCGAACCGTGGACCCCACGCACTGCAGTCAGAAGCTCTAACCACAAGACTATCAAGCTAACACGTGGTTTGCTGCAATAATAGTACCTCTATAATTAAATACATTTTTATATCGGTATGCCTATTAAGTATTAATGATGCAAGAGAGTTTTGTTAAAGTAATATTATGAAGCATTTAAACTACATTCAAGTTAAATCTTGTCTACAGTAACTATTGTAGAACATATTCTTTGTGAATCAATGTTCAATTTAAAAATATTATTAGGCTTAATCAAGAATGAGTGTAACAAAAGGCATTTTAGGATGCCATTATTTTCCTACCCAGAGCTTCATTAATATTATTTATGTCCTGTGCATCCATCAAACAGTCGTTAAAGTGTTGCATTTTGCGTTAAATTTAAGGAAACTTTCATCAATATCATAAGAAAACGATCAGTTGATCTTGAAGTCCTACATTTTGTCTAGTTATACAATCCTTAAACAAGGTTGGAGGCATGTATAACGATTCCCATGTAAAGTTGTACACCTCTTATACACTGAACAGCTAATGCAATGTTTATTAGTAAGAATTTTCAACTGAGATGTGTATAAACCTTGTATAAAAGTTATATATGGATTATTAGTAAGAGGGTAAATATCTTCCAAAATACTAGTCGAGTTTTCTTCTGGCTTTAAATTTGCAAACTGTTGTGGGGTATTCCGTGTGTAAGTTCTGACGTACTAATTACAGGTATGGCGCAACTTCTAGCGGATGAAATAATGAGCTGGCCAGGTTTTGGAGAACGTTACTCTAAAAAGATTGGAGAAATGTCCGGAAGAATGGTTCAACTTGCTGAAGAAGCTGCTAGAAGAAGTGAAGACCGTTTCAACGTGTTAACGCACAATGACCTGTGGCTAAACAACATGATGTTTCGATCTCCCGACAGCGTTAGATTCATCGACTTCCAAATGCCTCACTTCGCATCAATTGGAAACGATCTTCTTTATGTTATCACATCCTGTATGAGTTCGAATGTTTTTCGAAATCACAAAGAAGACTTGTTAAAGGTAAGATGGCTAACCTTTACAAAATGTAACGCGATTTTTTTCAATTCCTTCATAAACTCCTGTCAAATTGTATTCTTAGGGTTTCATTTTTCAAATTATTTCCCACCAATTACAATGATTTTTAACGATTATTTCAATATATTTTTCATAAGTAACGCCACGAGTGATTTCCAAATTATCGATAAATTCACAACTCATATATACATGCAATGGTTGACAGTTCCTTTGAAAGGAAAAGAGAGAGATGATGTTACCCTCTGGTCCACCGCTGTAATCACGAGGTAGCGTGCTGTCTTGTCACGCAGCGGGCCCGGGTTCGATCCCCGCTCGGGACAAGTTTCCTGGGTGAGGTTTTTTTCGGGGTTTTTCCTCACCTGTAAGATAAATGTCAGGATACTTTCAGGTCCAAACGGTTCCCGAATATAATCTGGCCAACATTATCATCATGTCATATTCACCTCATTAGATTAAGTTTAGGTTTAAGACCTCTCCTGGCGCATCATTACCCATCATATCATTGGGGCAGCGTAACCTTGCCTTCCAGGCGCCCCAACCTCAGAAGTGGGTTACAATACGCCAATGCCAGGAGAGAATACCTGAAATGTCGAATGACAAACAGGTGGCATTGAACAAAAAACAAAAATGTTACCATCTCACTTATGCTCACGACTCCCTACTGGACTTTTTCCTAAAGTTTCAAAATATTGCAGTTTTAATTGTTGTGTTCGCAGGAATATCACAAAACGTTTAATGGTATACTGACAGCTCTGGGTTACAAGGAAAAGATACTGACATATGAAGATTTGCAAGAAGAACTCAGAAAAAGTGCACCTTTGTGTTTGATATTGTCTCTTGTATTTGTTCCTTTGATTTATATGACTTCTGATTCTGATGTCGTAATATTTGAACCGAAAGGTTCGCCAGCAGCACGCAGTCTTTATGACGATGTCAGAGTCAAAGATACTATGATAGAAAAATTAAATTATTTAGAGAAACTAGGAGCCTTTGTCCTGGATTCTTAAAGAAACCAGAGAAGGACATATGCGGTCCATAATCCGATTTCAAGACCATGTGCGGCCGCAAAAGTTTTAGTCGCTCGTCGATCTATGGCCCTGGATTACTTGAACACAAGCAATTTTCCTTCCCATTTTGCAGATTCTGGGTTCAAACACAGCCGGGGTCAGAGAATTTTTGAGGATAGAAAAATCCGAAAAATAAAAGCTCCGAGTAGGGTTTTAAGCCATGGCTCCAAGTCTGAAGATTTTAGGCACGTAAAAGAACCTCAAGCCTGAATAAAAAAGGCCTCTGTGCAATTAATCGACCTTCGTCTATCCAAGCAATACCTTAGTTGCTTACTAGATGTGTCATTCAGGCGATATGTAACTACTGTGCATGTCATCTGTAGGAAAATAAACGTAACTAAATTACCTAGGTTAAGACATTCCCACTAGGGAGGACCCATATGACGTAGAATGTTAAAGTTTTTTTGTTAACTTGTTTAAGATTAAGACGACAAATACAAGGTTAGTTTTTTAGGCCAAACTTATTTACTCTTACTAACTCACTGGCACTATCAAACCCGTAGGTTCATGGCCGCACGGACATAAGCTCTTCACACATCCCTATCCTGAGCTAATGTTTTCCAATCATTCCCTTACAATCAAATCATAGTTAATATTATTCTCCCACCTCATTCTTTGGTCTACCAACTAGGCGCCTTCCCTCTGGCTTTCCTACAAGAAGCTTCCGTGCACCTCTTTCATTCCCCATTCGTGCCACATGTCCTGCCCACCGCAGTCTACGAGACTTAACTGTTCTTATTATATCTGGCTTCCTATAAAGACCATGTAGTTCATTGTTATGTAGTCTTCTCCATTCACCTGTCTGTTCATCTCTCTTTGGTCCAACATTTTCCTAAGAACTTTATTCTCAAATACTTGTGATCTCCTTTCCTCCCTTAAAGTAAGAGTCCATGTTTCCCACCCATATAATATAACTGGTAGAATAAAAGTTTTTATATATTTTCAGTTTAATGTTTTTTGAAAGGAGTTGGGACATCAAGAGTCTCTGTAATGCATAATAGCACGCATTTCCAGAATTGAGCCTATGTTTAATTTCTTTGTGCATCTCATTCCTACTTGTGATTATTGTTCCTAGGTATTTGTACTCAGCCACTTCATCAAAATTTACCTCATTTGCCATTATTATGTTTAAGGCCTACACTTTTAAATTTTCATCACACCAAGCCTCTCCATGATACTGCACGACATAAGCAAACACAAGGGTAAGCCTGCACCACGTGTCATGTACGCACTGGCGAAGGTGAACACATCTCTGATCCCTAACTAATTCACTGGCACCGTCGAACACATAGATTCAAGACCGCGCGGGACATAAGCTCTCTATATATCCCCATCCTAATGTTTTCCTATCATCCCCTTAATAATATATTTCCCTTAATTCTTGATTACACTGGTCAACATGATTTTTGTCTCATGAGTACCAATAGTTGTACTTAATGCAGTTTTTTTATCGTGTTTTCAAATATGTATTCGGAATTCCTCCATCACCCACAGTTTTTTATTTCAATTTTAATTAATGGATTTAAATAATTATTTGTAATAAACGTTTTTTCGTCCATTTGTCCATTGTAAAATAAAACCAAATGAGCTAACCCAGGAGATTCAGCTATGGAAAAGAGATATCAAGGCAAATGGAATCCTAATATGCTGGCCGATTATTGTTGGACCATCAAGAGGGATGCTCCACAGGCGAAATATAGCAGAAAACCGTCATTTCTTACTTTCTAGGCGAGTCCGAATGATCGAATATTATGTAGTTACGAATGGAGAAAATATTAAAGTGTTTGAAATTATAAATTCCTGTCTCTCGGAAACCTTGCGTGATGGAGAAAACCCGATATCATATTTGAATTCAGGAGAAAAAATACTATTAGAATCACATATTTTTCTTTCTGAGACAAAAGTTTATTTTTTGTTGCTCAGTGTTATTATTCTCCCACCTCATTCTTAGCCTACCTACTAGGCTTTCAGTCTGGTTTTCCTACAAGTAGTTTCCATGTCCCTCTTCCATTCCTATTTGTACCACATAACTTTAAGGGAGGAAAGGAGATTACAAGTATTTAAAAATAAAGTACTTAGGAAAATTTTTGGACCGAAGAGAGATGAACAGGCAGGTGAATGGAGAAGACTACATAACAATGAACTACATGGTCTTTATAGGAAGCCAGATATAATAAGAACAGTTAAGATTCGTAGGCTGCGATGGGCAGGACACGTTACACTGACGGGGAATGAAAGACTTGCATGGAAGCTTCTTGTAGGAGAGCCAGAAGGAAAACGCACAGTTGGTAGACCAAGAATGAGGTGGGAGAATAACATTAACTATGGTTTGAGGAAGTAGATTATACAGAGAATGATTGGAAAGGATTAGCTCAGGATAGGGAAGCATGGAGAGCTTATGTCCGCGCGGCCATAAACCTACGGGTTCGATAGTGCCAGTGAGCAAGTAAGTAAGTGGTTACGAAATAATGAGCAATGTTAAAAATGTTTTTTATTGTTCTCCTGAATTGTTTGTTAAATTAGACTTACGAGGTTTTAGAAGTAAGGTAATGATATATTTTAAGGTAAGATTATATGTAATACTTCTTTATACAATTAAATAAGGGAAGCCGCGCATGCGTCGAATACGGCTGATGCGGGCTTTGTAGCGGAGAGTGAAAACAACGCACGTGCGGTTACAATGTATAATGTAGATCCTGTATATATATTTTTTTCTTTCTTTTACCAGTTAAACCTGTGGTACTTTTTACGTACCACACGCCACCTGGGCCTTGCAGTGGAAGAAGAAATTTAAACTAAGGGTAACACGCCTTTTTGACCAGATAAGGACATTGACAGCTTCCCCGAACGAATGACCATCTCAATGTTAGCGCCTCCTCCAAGACAACACAACATTATGACGAAACACACCATTCACACATACATTCACACTAAACATGGCGAATATGATAATGATTATGGTCAAATGTTATTCGGGAACCATTTGGGTCTTACAGATTCCTGACATTTGTCTCACAGGCGATGAAAAATCCGAAAAAAAAACTATCACCCAGGAAACTTGTCCCGACCGAGATCGAAGACTCTGTATAAATCTTAGCACTGATTGTTTATTATTATTATTATTATTATTATTATTATTATTATTATTATTATTATTATCTTTGGAGCTTGTAAATATTTTGAAGTGTCCCCTGAGTACGCTACTAACGTACTTCAAAGAACAGACAAAAAACATAACACAGAAATAAGACAACTAAAAATAGAGGAATTAAACTCAACAATAGAGAAATACAGAACAAACTGGAAAGAACACTTGGCAAGGATGACTGAGAATAGAATACCAAAAGCAGCATACAACTATTCACCACGAGGAAGAAGAAGCTTGGGAAGACCAAGGAAAAGATGGAAAGAGCAGCAATTTGGAGCCAGAACAGGCTAGTAAATAAGCTTAAGACCGTGAGGAAGAGGAAGATTATTATTATTATTATTATTATTATTATTATTATTATTATTATTATGTCCCAAGCCAGGTTAGAAAAGGGTGAGGGGGAGGAGTAACAACCTCGTTAAAAACGAGGGTTCAGTACGCCCGGCTGATAGTACCCTGTGAGGGCCCTTTATCTAGGGTACACATACTGCTGCCTTGCATTTCGTCATTAGTTTGACAAAGACTAGAGGAAGAAAACCTTGACCAAAAATCACCTGGTCCTCCAGGTTGGGGGTTGATGCAACAGGCCAGCTCCCTGTTCGTCACAAAAAACATAACAATGCTAAAATCCCACCTGGAAGAAGGAGGAGAGGAAGACCTCGAAACTCGTGGATGCAGGAAATAAGAACTGGAATGAGAGCAAGAGGACTGGAGGACATGGATTGGATGGAGAGAGACGAGTGGAGAAGAAAAATAAAAATTTAGGCACAGAAAGATGTGTAAACATTAAAATTCTGTATATAAATAAATAAAGTATTAATTATTATTATTATTATTATTATTATTATTATTATTATTATTATTATTATTATTTATTATTATTATTATTATTATTATTAGTGATAGTAGTAGTAGTAGTAGTAGGAGTAGTAGTAACAACAGCCATAACACTAGCCTTATGGGCTAGTGGTCAGAGCTTCTGACTACAGTTCGCACAGTCACGAGCTCGATTCCCGGTATAACCACAGGATTTTTTTTTCTTTAAAGGGAACTATTCATGCGGTCTCCCTTAGTCTGGATTTAGATTAAATTTAGATTTCAGGACTCTTCTGGAGCATTGACATTTTATTATTATTAATTATTATTATCATTACCCCATCTCAATCGGTATGGCAGAGCACGTTTGCCCGGGAATCTACTTATCCCGATCTTCTTGGTATCAATGAAAGACAAAAATGGTTATTGTGAGTTATCCGTAAAAGATAAACATATGCTGTCGCTGACTTTTTTGTAGAGCTTTGTGAGATATTCAATTCTGTGTTGATTAATGTGGTGTATTTGTTATGGTTTAGGCAGCGTAAGCCATTTAAGCGTCAAAATAGGGACTTCATTTCACGTTTTTCACTACAAAGGGTGATTTTTAGGGGTAACGGGGTTGAATATCACACCTCTCTCATAGCCTATGTTCATCCCGGGAATCTCTGAAAATTTGGCAAAAAACTTTCAAAATCGGATCAACGGTATGGCTGCGCATAGAATACGAACAAAGAAACAAACATTGATTTTTTTATATATTGGATTAAGAGCTTGTGATAATATTGCATCATAAATTAAACGACAACTGGGAGCAGCAAAATAGTTATATCATTACGCAAACAAACAATATATTGAATAAGATTATATAAGTCACTATCAGCCAAAGTACGTCTATATAAAACAGTAATAAGACAAATAGCTTTGTATGGATCTGAATTTTGAACTCTGGCAATTAAATGAAACATTTCTTAAGGACGTGGGAAAGAAAGGTTTTTGCACGCTTTATATTAGCTTGACCTGTATCTATCTATCTATGTAACGGAATCTTTCAACGCGATTTTCATCCACTTAAAATCATTGGATCGACTTGAAACTTTGTATACTTGTAGAGGACCCGTGACAATACAATAATTTCATATTTATTTTTTAAAATCCTGGCCATAATCATCAGAAAATAAAAAAAAAGTGTTTTTGTATCAATGTAACGGAATCTTTCAACGCGATTTTCACCCACTTAGAAACATTGGATCAACTTGAAAATTTGTATACTTGTAGAGGACCCGTGACAATACAATAATTTCATATTTATTTTCTAAAATCCTGGCCATAATCATCAGAAAACCAAAAAACGTGTTTTTTGTATCAATGTAACGGAATCTTTCAACGCGATTTTCACCCACTTAGAAACATTGGATCGACTTGAAACTTTGTATACGTGTAGAGGACCCGTGACAATACAATAATTTCATATTTTGTTTAAAAAATCCTGGCCAGAATCATCCGAAAATCAAAAAAATGAAAACTGGTATAATAGGTTGCGGACTTGTCGAGTTTTTAGTCAATCGTTGTAAGAGCTCAGTTGGTAGAGCAGTGAACTCTTAGTGGTATATAATTTCAGTAATTCATACGTCGCTGGTTCAAAACCGGCTGGGAGGGTTTTTTTTATAGAAGAGTATTACTTTTAGCTCATACTACAATGGTATCGAATTTAAAGATATTTACATTTTTATCTTATTCTGTAAAATATTAAAACTAAAAAATAAAAAATAAATAATAGTTTTAAAAAAACTAAAAGAACACGCTTTATTAGAAAACTAAAAAATGAAAAATAATTTTAATTTCCAATACGCTTGGGATAAAATAAAGTGGTCAACAAAAAAAAATCATCTACAATACATATTGAATAAAATTAGAGTTATCAACAAAAAGAAAATAATTTTACCATCAAAAGCGTGGGTGCTTTTTTATGATTTTTACATTTTCTTCTTAGAGAGCTTACTTTTACCAATATCTGTTTATTATCAAATATATTAATTGATATAGAGCACCCCACGCTTTTGATGGTAAAATTGTTTTCTTTTTGTTGATAACTCTAATTTTATTCTATATGTGTTGGAGATGATATTTTTTTTACCACTTTATTTTATCCCAAGCATACTGGAAATTAAAATTATTTTTCATTTTTTAGTTTTCTAATAAAGCGTGTTCTTTTAGTTTTTTAAAACTATTATTTATTTGTAAAATAAATGAAAGTGAAATTTGGATATTAAGAAAATCAGACAGGAGCAGAATTAAAGCACGGAAATGAAATTTCTCAGAAGGACAGCAGGATGCACTCTTTTGCATCGAAAAAAGAATGAAGAAATGTTATAATTAGAAGAAGAATCAGTAGAAAAAAAACTCAACAGATATAAATCAAACTGGCTAGACCACGTAAAAAGAATGGATAATTCAAGAATCCCAAATATGATGGTGAATAAACCCAAAGGAGATAGTCGACGAGGAAGATCTCTTAAGATACTGCTAGATGGGGTCGAAACAAGTCTACAAAGGCCTAATTCGTGACGTATGATGATGATGATGATGATGGAAGGTGAAGAATTGGCATAAATGATGAATTAGAAAATAAATGTAATTCATCTAATATTGTAACAATTATTAGGCCTAAATGTCGCAGATTGTCACTCTCTGACATCTATTATGGAAATAACAAACTCACTGACACTATCGAACGCGTAGATTCATGGCCGCGCGGTAATAAGCTCTCCATACATTCCTATCCTGCGCCAATGTTTTCTAATCATCCCCTATATAATCTACTTTCCTGAAATCGTAGTTAATGTTATCCTCCCATCTCGTTTTTGGTCTACCAACTGGACGTTTTCCTTCTGATTTTCCTTCAAGAAGCTTCCATGCCCCTCTTTCACTCCCCAATTGGTGAAAGTCCTGGCCATCGCAGTCTACGAGATTGGACTGTACTTATTATATCTGGTTTCCTATAGCTCACTGTTATGTATTGTTCTCCATTAGGCGGACTGTTCAATTTTCCTGAGAACTTTATTCTCTTCTTCTTTTTATTATTCTTCTTCCTCTTCTTAAACTTAATTTGTAGGATTTTCATCCTGTTTATTTCCAAAATCACTCCTCGGAGGAAGACGTATTGGATGTGCATTCACTGTCTATCCATCTCTTGGCAGGTCTTCCTCTTGTCCTTCTCCCGTCCATTGGTCTATCTTCTTTAGCTCTTTTTGCAAGTCGGCTGTCTTACATTCTTTCTATATGACCTTCCAATATTTTCGTCTATCTATAATAAATTTGGTTATGTCTTGAATATGGCAGTTGTCCCTAATTTCTGTGTTGTGTATTTTATCAAATAATGTTTTCCGTTGAATAGTTCTTAAGATTTTCATTTCACATGTGCTTATTATTTGTTTAGTTTTTTGTTGTATCAGCCCTAGTTTCTGCTCCATATACAATAATTGGTCGAACTATCGTTTTGTATATGCGGGTTTTGCTTTCTATTGACATATGTTTGTTGCGCCAAATTAAATCTTTCATATACCCTGATATTTGTGCTGCTTTATCAGCTTGTTTCTTTACTTCTTTTATTAAATTTTTAGTGTTTGTTATTAATACACCTAAATAATTAAATTCTGACAGTTGTTCTATAATTTTTCTTTCCACTTCTACTTTGCATCTTACTGGTTATTTTGATATTGTTAAGCATTTTGTCTTATTCGTGTTAATTTCCATATTGTATTTTGTGGCATTTATATTAAATTGATGTAAGAACTTTATTCTCAAATACTTGTAATATTTTCTCCTCCACGTCCTTGTGTGCTCAAAAAAGTATGTGTATGATCTACAGTTTAAAATCCCTGTCCCGACAGGCCGCGCCACTGTAAGGCCCGGGTGACATGTGACACATGAAAAGTACCTATAAGGTTAGAGCTTAAACCGAGTTAATGGAATGGAAATTGTGACGAATAAACTGCCGCAAAGGAGCACACTTTCCCACACGCGGGGATGCACTACGTCACCCGCGACGTACCTAATCCTGATCGATCCCGAGAATCTCGAACCCAAAGGTAAACATGGTAACCAGTTTGCAACGATAATAGGAATAATGACGTAAATATCTTTAAGAATGAGTTGCTTAATATCAGTTCCTGTGAGTGCAGTGATTGTGGTTGATTACGTAATAGATAATTGAGGAAAAGAGAGGGGGGGAGGGAAGTAGCATTGTCACTTGTGCAGATTGAGTTACAAGGTCAACATCCTTCTCTAACGTAAGCAAACATCTAGTTTGAAACTGCAGCATTTTGTTCTGAGAGCAAGAAACCGTTTTATCCGGGGAACAGGTAGGATTTTCTTATACTCACTTGTTGGCTATTTGAGTCTACAAATACATTCTCCTTTGTCATAGAGAAACTTCGAATAGAGGGAAAACTGAGTACAGTGACATCTAAAAAATTTCGGTCGTTTTCGATTAACTACAATGAGCAAACTACAATGGTAGCGCTGTTTCGTAGTAACAGAATATGTAACTAAATAAAACAAATGCAAGGCACACGGCGTGTTCACTCGAGATTATGGGAAATTAGCCATTTTGTAAATTTTTAGCTGTTATCCTTTCGTTCTATGTAGACGGTACTGTAAAAATTATATATTATCGAAAGTTAAAATCATTACTTAGATTTTTATTTTACTCTAATTTGTAAGTAAATTCAAGCTTGTTTAGTTTTTTAATGTGAATCTATTTTCAAAGATAAACCTACTAGAAGTGATAAAATTCTAAGATTTGTTAGGTTAGGAAGAGTGATGTTAGTGTACAGCCATTTCTAATAAACATTTTAAAAATGTGACTTTATAATGGATTTCAGATGTACGACATGGCTAAGGTTATTTAATAAATATTGTATAAAATATGTATGTGAGAATAAGGGGGTAGGTCAATTGTACGTATTTATTAAAGGAGCTCATAATGCACGTTTTAAAATTTTAATAAACGAAAATAAATTAACATGTTTTATTTATTTCCATTCTTCCTTTCTGTTAAAATTAAAGAAAATCTGTAGGTCTGAGAGACTGGCTATACATAATTCCACAATTTAAGATTAATTAATATGTTATTTATTCCTACAAAAGTTAAATTACATGATTATTCACCAGATCGTGTTATATAATTATAATTCATAATTTTACCACCAGACGGTGCTGAATTTCATATTAGTACCAAAAAAAGAACCGAAAAAATTTAGGTGTCGTTAGTTGTTCTACACTTGTGGCATGTACGCGAAACTTGTCCACTTTCTTCTCTGGTACTCTGTGCTCCTTTGTTACGAGTTGCTCGATCAAGCTGATTTAGTTAGGATTATTTCCCTACAGATGGCATGAATGTTACCGATCCAATGAAACATCTACAGTAAAACTTGCTCAAAGCGGAATCGCAAGGGACATTTTTTTTTTCACATTAGACAAGATTCCGCATTATAAACAAAAACTGTAACTTATCAATAATCTTAGATTATAAAATGTCGGTCGCGGTGGACTATGGTTATTCTCCTTGCCTCTGGTCCCGAAGGTCGCGGGTTCAACCCCGACCGGGGTCGATGGATTTTTTTAGGATGGAAAAATCCAAGGAACAAGTCCTCCGGAAGGGACTTTAAGCCGTGGGTCCCGAGTCTGAAGATTTTCAGGCTCGTAAAAAAAATCCTTAAGCCTGAATGAAAAGGCCTGTAAGCAAAATTTACCGAATTTTCCCGTTCTAGTACTAACTTGGTTTCCTAGATGTCAGTATGAGGCGGAACGCTGACCACGGACCACTCAAAATGACATCTATACGAAAACAAGTGTAACTAAAATTAGTATGGTTCAAATTCTTCCCTAAAGGGGAGAGCGCCTAAATCTCTGTTAAGGGAAAACATGGGCTTACAAGAAAACAAGAAGAAGATTATAAAGTACCTTGTATGTCTTTTTACATATTTTGGCTTAATTGTGGTTCCGCTGCCGTTGAAAAGTGAATTATAGTATGCATGAACGACTTCTACGGTAACGCGCGAAAAAAAAAAACAGTCCCGTTTCGTCACCGTTAAAAATGTATCTTACGCGTATCCTGAAATTAAAGTAAGCAGTTTCAATTCCCGCTCACTAACTACACTTTCGTCCGTATCATTTGATTCCTCACAAATTTCATTCCACACTACATTGTATCGTCTTTTATAACACTCCATCCAACCTAAAGATGCCTTGAAATCGTTATTCCCTAGGGATTTAGCAACAGCTAGAGCTTGACTTTGGAGCATCGCAACGGTCCGGAAATGTTTGGAGATTTATCTTGAATCATTTTCACTTTTTCGTTTAATTAGAATGCGTTTTAGCCATCTTTATTCCGTAAATTCAGAACGCTACCTGAAAGATCGGTCTCAGAACTAATTTAAGAATTTACAGTGCAATAGTTATTTGTAAGACAGGTATCTGTATTTCGCATAACGGGTGTGCAGTGAGGCCGAAAGAAAATTTCTGGTACATGTAGAATTTCTACTTCGCCCGGCAGCAGGAATCACAACCTTATTGTTGTCCCCCCCCTAACGGGAATTCACTGAAGTGGAAACTTATGTATTTCTCTGTCTGTCTTTCCGCTTCATAAAAACTTTTTTCATCAATTGTGTAGAATTATCCTTCCGTTTCCGCGTTGGAGAGATGCCGTTTTATGCAAAATAAATACACGTGAAATTACTATTATTTCGCCGGGACCAATAAATTTGTTCACATTGAACTGATTTCCGCATTATTCACGTTCCGGATTAAACAAGTTTTACTGTAGTAGGCAACTAAGATATTAAGATTAAATGAAAATGCTTCATATCCAGTAGATCGCGATTTCAAAGCCTTGGCGGCTTCATCTTCAGTACTTTCTTATCGATCAGAAGGATCGACATAACATCAGTCGACAAGAAAGTACTGAAGATGAAGACGCCAAGGCTTTGAAACTGCTGTCTACTCAGAAGACTGGATATGAGCAGAGTTATTAAGCATTTTAGTTTAATGAAAAAATTAAATTTCATAGTGATTTATTCCTATAAAAGTTCAACTAACAAATTACGTGGATAACGAACGTCCGTAAATTTTGTTTCAAGGCCTCGGCTATTCTGTTACCGTACCACCAGTGAATATTCGATTTAGAAGTGACTGCTAGTGTCATGCTGGTCAATGTGATAACACACGTTCCCGCTAGAGCCACTTGCCAAAATGTTCATTCACATAATAAGGATATTCTATCTCAGGAGTCCCCCTACATAAGTGGGTAAGACAGGATGAGAAAATGGGTCAGGTAGTACACCAGATTATTTAACGTTCAGTTGTTTGTTAGCGGGTTTTTGTGATAAGTTGCCTACACTGTCTGAGCAATGACTAATACATATTTTACATTGTAAATATGCTGATTTTTAGATTACTTTGGTCTCAATTTCTCACTTCAAGGCATTTATCATATTTTTATTTAATTAATGAATATGGATTTTCATCAAGTAAACACCAACTCAATTCATTATCATATTTTTGTTGGGAAATTTTTTTCTCGGGTTATTTTAGAATAATATTATACTGCAACACTAAATTGGATGTTTTTCATATTAATTTAGTTGAGGACGACTGACTTACCAGGTACCAATTTTATATTTAACATCTTATTACATAACCTCAACGGTGCTTTAACATGAATTTTAACCCTTAAATTCGTAATGTATCCTTTTGGATACATCAGTTCGTTCAATTAATTTGATATTTTAAATAAATCAGAAGAAAACGAACAAACATAAACCACTTAAATGTGTGTCTAATTATACAATGTACGTAATAACAGTTATACAAGATTCCGTTTTCACTGCGGTCCGCCACATTCCAATAACTGACAAAAAATTTGTGTTGCCATGGCTCCTCTAACTAACAGTAGGCCGGTTCAAACTAACCTCACTAAAAGAGATTGTCTAATCACTAATGAAATATTAGACAAACTAGTTAAGGAACTAGTAAATGATCCTAATTCGATAATATTATCTATCGAATTGGATCATAAATCACACACTTTTCTAATAGAGTGCATGTGTACTTATGATGAAAATAGGAAGTGCCCTGTTACATCTTAAATTGTCTCCAATTGGAGCAAAAAGCTGTTCAATTTGGATCTAATTCATTAAATTCAAGCCACTCTATTAAGCTTTTTAGTGGTTTCCCTTGATGTTAAGGCAAATGCCGGAGTGGTCCCCTAGCATCCACTAGTAAAGTCATTAAAGTCCAATAAATCTTCAAAATTACAAAATTAGAACAGCTAAATCCGAAAAGAGCCGTTTCTGATTGGAATGCCGATTTGACTTCCCGCTCTTGCCCTTTTGAGGGTTGGCGGCTTCTGTGGTTGTGGCGGTCTTCCTGTTGGCAGCTCAGTGAATCAACTAGAACATCAAAATAAACTTTACCAACAGTCAGCGTCTGCAGGCTTGATAACGTCCGACCACTAGGCCTTTGCTACTAGACTACTACCAGATGTAGTCGGCAGATGATATATCACCAAACACAACGACGAAATACTTAACTCACAAGGGCTAAAGAGGGTCGGAAATCACTAGAGATAGCCGGAAGTTGTTCACCATCGAACAATTCCCATATAGTCGGCCGGGGACGCTTCCAAAAAATGGATGTTTCCCTGACGGACATAGAGGGAAAATGAATGTTTGAGAAGTGACACAGTTTCCAATACATAGTGGTGGTGGTGGTGGTGTTTTTGCTAATTGAGGGTTAAAAGTGTGATTTTTTCTTATATGTATCTTTTTTAGGCTTAATGTTCTTTTATGAGTCTTGAAATCTTCATACTCGGGACCCAGGTATAAATTCCCTTCCAGAGGTCTTGTCCCTTGGATTTGTGCATCCTAAAAACCTATTTGCCCGGCCTTCGGGACTAGAGACTAGGAACACAATCAATATATAATTATTAGAGTCCGGATTCATACGTAATTACGTACACATTTTTTCCTTGATATGTTCTTTCGTAATAATCGAAAATGTTGGCGATTCACATAAATCTAGACATTATACTCAAGTTTGACATTACATATTTTTACATATTTTACCCATTACTACATATTTAATTGAATATTACATTTTTTACATAATATGGTCTTCAAATGTAAATTTGCAAAATTGTTGTATACAGTGCTAGGAAACAGGTAAAATTTCTGTATGATTTGTTCTCAACTCTGTTCGGAGGCTCAGATGACTGACAGGTCAAGGTCATATCAGATATCACTACACTTTGTCTAGCACTCGAATAGAGGGAAAACTGAGTACAGTGACATCTAAAAAATTTCGGTCGTTTAGGATGAACTACAATGAGCAAACTACAATGGTAGCGCTGTTTCATAGTAACAGAATACGTAACTAATTAAAACAAATGCAAGGCACACGGCGTGTTCACTCAGAATTATGGGAAATTAGCCATTTTGTAAGTTTTTAACTGTAAAAATTAGATATTATCGAAAGTTAAAATCATTACTTAAATTTTATTTTACTCTAATTTGTAAGTAAATTGAAGCTTGTTTACGTTTTTAATGTGAATCTATTTTCAAAGATAAACCTACTAGAAGTGATAAAATTCTAAGGTTTGTTAGGTTAGGAAGAGTGATGTTAGTGTACAGCCATTTCTAATAAACATTTTAAAAATGTGACTTTATAATGGATTACAAATGTACGACATGGCTAAAGTTCTTTAATAAATATTGTACAAAATATGTATGTGAGAATAAGGGGGTAGATCAATTGTACAATTTATTAAGAGAGCCCATAATGCACGTTTTTAAATTTTAATAAACGGTAATAAATTAACATGTTTTATTTATTTCCATTCTTCCCTTCTGTTAAAAGTAAAGAAAATCTTTAGGTCTGTGAGGCTGGGTACGAATAATTCCATAATTTAAGATTAATTAAATAAATATTGTTGTATTGTTGCTTAGATCAGTTGGAACACAATTCATAATTTGTTAACATGTCTGAAGAAGGTACAGTGTACCGAAACAGCTGTCACTGAATTATATCTTAATAAATATGAAAATCAAATAAAACTACGTTTTATTTTTATTTAATTAATTAATATGTTATTTATTCCTATAAAAGTTCAATTCCATGATTGCTGACCAGATGGTGTTATATAATTATAATTCATAATTTTACCACCAGACTGTGCTGAATTTCATATTAGTACAAGAAAAAATCGAAAAAAATTAGATGTCGCTAGTTGTTTTATACTAGCGCCGCTTGTGGCATGTGTGCGAAACTTGTCCATTTTCTTCTCTAGTGCTCTGTGTGTCTAGTCAATCCTGCCCTACAAAAAAATGCCTCTAAGTGCAAACCCTTCATGGTTTTCTAGGGGGGAAATGACATGGAATATCTCACAATTAAACACAATGCAAACCTTCATTAAGGTATGTACTACTCCACCAAGTAATCTGCGCAGGCGGAAAATATGTTTACTAACATGCTGTCCTTCTCTTCCTTACTATGTTGCCACTTCCTGTCATCTGTATATGTTCTTTGTCTGGCAGGTAGAGAGCTGACAAATACTATGGATTTTGATGGTCCGTCCTTCTAGGCAGTCATTGGCAAAATTACTAATTTGACAACCCTGTTACTATTGGGGCTACGTGTAGGAATGGGCTGTCCCTTCTCATTACATGTTGCCACTTGTGATTTATTGTGAGGCTGGTAACGGAGAGACGACAAATACTGTGATTTTAAATGATCCGACCGCTTGAGCGTTCTGTGCTTAAATAACTAATTTGACAACCATGTTAAGATCTTTCACACGTGTTTAGGGATTCTCCGCCCAAACTTAAAGTTGAACCATTTCAATACGTGATCGGATATACAGTCTTCTAAATCCCTTCCATAGATTCACTAGTTCGGCGACACAGCGCTAAAACTCTTCCCCTCCGCCCGTGCGAAGTTAACTTGGTGATATAATAGTTTTCTTGGAGAACTTTAGCCTCAGTTTTTTTTTCGTATCTTACAAAATCGTACCAAGTTAAAAGAAGTTTGCCTCCTCCTCCTCCTCACCAATCACCATGAGTGTGAGGTAAGTGAGTGGTTGAATAGTTTCTACTATTTTTAACTATACCAGGATAATACAAACATAAAAAGTAAAGTGATCCCACAACAGGCCCGGAGGCCCTTGGGGTAGTAGGAGGTTAACCTTTACACTGCTACGAACGGGTATATCCGTTGACAAAGAAAATGCTTGCCGTGCTATAGGTGTGTATATCCATTCTCAACTCCAAACGCCTGCTAGTTATATAATACGCATTGCATTGCTTTCAAACTATCATCATCATAGTACATTCACGAATTTAGGCCATTTGTTGACCTGTTTCGGCCTCAAGAGAAACACCATCCAGAAGTCTTTTGAGTGGACGTCCTGGTCTTCTTCTTCCTGCAGGTTGATATCTTAACAATAGTTTGGGTATTCTGTGATCTTCCATTCGATGAACATGTTGTATCCATCTTGACTTATAATCAGAAATTTTGTTCTTTTTTCGTGTTGAGACTTGAAAGTAGTTTTGAAGTTCCTTAGGACAGGTTACTGGCCCGACGCTAAGTAGTCCAGTGGTAGGGCTGCTACCTTTTAGTTTCTGGACAGACATTAGGATACCGCATTTACTCAGTACCTGATGGAACGGTTATACCGCCGTGACTCGGTCCTCAGAGCCTCGTTTGTGAAAACGGGTTGTACCACGAGAAGGTGAGGATGAGAATTGGGTAGGAGAGGTTATACACACGTCACTACCCCTTACAACCCCTTACCTTTCAAACTAAGCAGGCATATACTGCCATCTCTTAGGAACCTAAATAAACTTTTTCCATATTTCTCCCTGCATTGAGCAAGGAGGGTTTTAAAGGCTGGAAATATCTCAGCAGTGAAAATGTTAAGGCTCTCACTTTTTCTAGACAATCGGCACCTTATATCAGCCGGGTTGTCAGCCCTCCGTGACGGCCGCCTTTACCCCCAAAACAAGCGTCTGGTACTCATTCCCGTTAGAGGCTGAGTCGACCCCAGGGCCATAGTGCCGTCAGAGGATTTAGGTCAGTTTAAAAATCCTGACCCCAACGGGACTTGAACCCTCGACCCTCCGGCTTGTAGCTCAGTGTCTTAACCACTACGCTACGGCGTGCCCCATATGATGTTCCATCATCATCATCATCATCACTCCAGGGATTAGGCAATTGCCCGTTCCGACTTCATAATGTATCAGCCCAACGTCTTCTAGGTCTTCCAACATCACGCCTTCCTCTTGCTTGATAATTTCTTGCTAACAATGGATATCTCTCCTTACTCATTCCATCCATGTGATCAATCCATTTTTTGTCTGTAATTCGTGACTTTATCCAATAAAGGCTGTACTTTCAATTCTTCTCTTATATCCTCATTTCTTATTCTATCAAGTCTTGTACATCCTTTTACTTGTCTTAGGAACCTCATCTCCGCCGTCTGTATTCTATCCTTCTGTCTTTTCACTGGAGCCCAAGTTTCACATCCATACAATATTGTGGGAACCGCCATAACATTATACATTTTTATCTTGGTTTCTTTTCTAATTTTATTTTTGAATGTTCTCTGTATTGTTCCACACACCGTCTGAAATTTATTTATTTTGGAGTCAATATCTCTTTCCACATTGTAGCCAACATCACAGTCCAAATATTTGAAACTAGACACCTGTTCTATACTTTGATTTTCTAAAATAATTTTGGATCTGTTCCACTAAACTCTAATATTAAAATCGAATGCAATTTAAGGATATGAAAGAATTTTTTCCAGTGCTTTCATATTTTGGGGTGGAGTGAGGAATATCAGGGTAGTTCACACACATGGTGCACGGTATTAAGTGTGGAATATTATGATTTCGTCATGGCTTCGACTGCCTCATCGTTATCTGCAAAAAAAAATATCGGTCGTGGATAAATGACACTTTTACCAGACGGTAAAATAGAGTTATAGACTTATGCACCTTGAAGTACACTAAGCAACAAATAATTGTTGAAGTGCAAGAAAACTGTAAGTACTGTATTTTGAGTTGTACATAAATAACACTCAGCAACAAAAAAGAAACTTCTTTTTATCTCAGAAAGAAAAAATGTGATTCTGATAGTATTTTTCTCCTGAATTCAAATATGATATCGGGTTTTCTCCATCGCGCAAGGTTCCTTCATTTATAATTTCAAACACTTTAACATTTTCTACATTCGTAACTACACAATATTCGAACATTCGGACTCACCTAGAAAGTAAGAAATGACGATTTTCTGCTATATTTTGCCTGTGAAGCATCCCTCTTGATGGTCCAACAATAATCGGCCAGTATATTAGGATTCCATTTTCCTTGATGTCTCTTTTCCATAGCTGTAATCTCCTGAGTTAGCTCATTTGGTTTTATTTTACAATGGACAAATGGACGAAAAAACGTTTATTAAAAATAATTATTTCTTCTTTCTTCTTCTTCCTTTCATGTGATAGACCTAGTGGTCTGTTACGGTCTCAATCCAACGTTTGAAGGGTCTGCCCAAAGATCTCTTGCCTGGTGGCTGGTAATTTAAGATCTGACGTGGTATTCTTGTTCTGCTCATTCTTCGTACGTGAGATTTCCAGTTGTTTCTGTATTTTTGTACATATTCCATGACTGATTCTGTTTTAATTCTTTGAGAATCTCATAATTCCTTTTATGGTCTGTCCTTGAATAGCCCGCCGTACGTCTCATACATTTCATTTCTGCCGCAATTAGTCTTTGTTCATCTACACTGCGAATTGTCCAGGCCTCACTGCCGTAACATAATATGGGTGTGGCCAGCGTTTTATAAATTCTAGTTCGTGTGTGTTGCTGTACTGTGTTTCGCTTGAAAATATTATTTATAATTCCTGTTACTCTGTTAAATTTTATAATTTTTTGACTAAAATCTTTTTCTTCTTCGTATGTAACTTGGTATCCGATTCCGATTGAGGGTCTTTCCACTTTGCAGCGGTTGCCCTTTTACCAGTCGGCTGCTGGCCCTTCACATCCACATGTGTCAATCACAGAGGTAGATGATCAACAGCCAGTGTAGGGGTGACATGTGGTTAGCATGTCGAGTCCCCCAGCCGTTATAGCTGGTTCCTCAACCTGGAGCCGCTACTTATTGTAGCTACCCAATTGCCTCACGATGCTGGATGGGCACCGGTCCCATACTGGCCGAAATACCATGAGAAAATTTCTTCCCCCATGGAGACTCGAACCAGCGCAAGTCCCGTAGCTCTGCGCCAAGGCTTCCTACCTTAACCGCTCGGCTACGGCGCGGGACACTTGGTATCCAAGATAGTTAAATGTGTTGGTTTCTTCATTTAGAACAGTCCTTTTACAATATAATTATTTAAATCCATTAATTGAAATTGGATAAAAAATGTGGGTGATGGAGAAATTCCGAATACATATTTGAAAACACGATAAAAACTGCATTAAGTACAACTATTGGTACTCATGAGACAAAAATCATGTTGACCAGTGTTATATAAACATCTAAAAATATAAGTAAATTTATATGAAAATAACTGCAAGGTTATACATGTGTTCCAAAATGATGTACGGGGTTTTGAGCAGTTGTTATAGCTTTAGAAACGAAATTAGATGCGTGATTATTTGCTATAATGAAATAAAAACTGTAAAAGTTTCACATTCTATATGCAGAAACTTTTTTCTTGTCATTACGGCACAGCGTTTAAACTTGCGAAAATGGCAACTCCTGTACAGAATTAATTCTGTGTGCTGCAATTTGCGAGGACTGTTGCAGTGCAGTGAGCTTTCCTACGGCAATTTGGAATTGATCCTCCGACAGATAATCGATGGTATAGACAGAAACAACTGGAAGTATCTATAAAAGCAAAAGTCCAGGACATCCACGAACACCCAATGAAAGAATCGAGAACGTCAAGAGTCCGGATGACATGGTTTAGGGCTACGTGCATGGAAGCTTCTTGTAGGAAAACCAGAGAGAAAATGCCCAGTTGGTAAACCAAGAATGATGTGGAAGAATAACATTAACTATGATTTGAGGGAAGTGGATTATACAGGGAACGATTGGAAAACGTTAGCTCAAGATACGGATGTATGGAGACCTTATGTCCGCGCGGCCATGAACCTACGGGTTCGATAGTGCCAGTGAGTTAGTTGACTACTAGATGTCTCCTCGAGACATGACACTAGTTGATATATTTAGTTAAATAAGGGTAACTAAATTAGTCTGGTTAAAAAACTCCCGGTGGCGAGCACCTGTCCCACGCCGTAGTCGAGTGGTTAAGGCAAGAAGCCTTGGCGCAGAGCTACGGGACTTGCGCTGGTTCGAGTCTCCATGGGGGAAGAAATTTTCTCATGGTATTTCGGCCAGTATGGGACCGGTGCCCATCCAGCATCGTGGGGAATTTGGGTAGCTACAATAAGTAGCGACTCCAGGTTGAGAAATAACGGCTGGGGGACTCGACATGCTTACCACATGTCACCCATACACTGGCTGATGATAATCTACATCTGTGATTGATACATGTGGATGTGAGGCCAGCAGCCGGCTGGTAGGCTAAGGGCCTTCTAGGTCTGTCGCGCCAGGAGTAAATAAAAAGGAGCACCTGTGTCCTCACGCGAGACAAATCGTGTCAATATCCTCTCCTCGTTATTGATCTACCTAGTGTGCGCTTTCCCTCCGGGTTTCCAAAAAAGAGTTTCCATGCCTCTTTTTCGTCCCACATTTGTGGCTCATGAATATGGAATGAAAGAGGTGCATGGAAACTACAGGTAGGAAAACCAGAAGGAAATCCCCCAATAGATAGGCCAAGAATTAGGTAAATTAGTTTGAATTTTTATAGGAAAAATCACTATGAAATTTAATTTAAGATTAAATTAAAATTATTCATACCTCTGATTAGACCGCGGTTTCGAAGCCTTGGCGACTTCATCTTCAGTACTTTCTCGTCGTCTGTTTTTATGTCGATCATTAGAACTACTTCTTCATCCCTCTGTTGGTGGACCAATAAACCTCCGGTTCCAATCAGAATCCGCGGGAATTTCAAAAAAAGAAAAAGAACACAGTATGGGAAAAAATCCACATTCAAAAAAACAAAAAAGAAAAACTTATGAACTTCGAAATTCACGTAGATTCTGACTGGATTCGGAGGTTTATCGGTCCACCAACAGAGGGAAGAAGAAATAGTTCTTCTGATCGACATAACCAGTGGGTTATATCTGGACATAACATCAATCGAAGAGAAATTACTGAAGATGAAGCCGCCAAGGCTTCGAAACCGCGGTCTAATTAGAAGACTGGATATGAGGTGAGGTACAAAGCATTTTAATGTAATCTTAAATAAGTTAGTGTACATTTTTTAATTTGAAAAATCACCATCATCATCATAGTACATTCACAAATTTAGGCCATTTGTTGACCTGTTTCGGCCTCAAGAGAAACACCATCCAGAAGTATTTTGAGTGGACGTTCTGGTCTTCTTCTTCCTGCAGGTTGATATCTTAACATTAGTTTGGGTATTCTGTGATCTTCCATTCGATGAACATCTTGTATCCATCTTGACTTATAATCAGAAATTTTGTTTTCTAAAGGTTCCATGTGTAATTCTTCTAAGATGTCTTCATTTTTTTTTTGTGATCTAGTAGTGTGTATCCTGCAGTCCTCCGAAGGTAAAAATTGACGTGAAATGTTTCCGATATTTATAAATGTAAAGGGAATTGACTGAAATATTGTTTTACAAAGTTTATTTTGTATTATTTCTTACAGAAATAGAAATCTTGTATTTTGTGTTGAACACACTGAATAAATTGTATGAAAATGCCATCATCTTGGCTTGACAAGAAGTTTTTAGAAAACGCTCTGAATGAAGAAGTAGATAGCTTCAAAATAAGATCAATAGGAGGTAAAAATGAAAACTTTACAAGCTCTCTGCTCGGAGTAGACGTGCAACTAAAATCAAATGAGAAAAAACACCTGTTTGTCAAGAAGATAATGGACCCAAAAGGAGATGGACAATCTGTGAAAGATTCATCCATGTTTGATCGTGAGAAGCACATGTACAGTGTTGTGTTGCCCAAGATGTCAGAACTGCTGGAAGCTGCCATTCCAGGTAAGAATACACGTACGGTATTACGTATCAACCGGCTAAGCGCCATACTTACTTACTTACTTACTTACTTACTCACTGGCACTATCGAACCCGTAGGTTCATGGCCGCACGGACATAAGCTCTCCATACATCCCTATCCTGAGCTAATGCTTTCCAATCATTCCCTGTATAATCTACTTCCCTCAAATCATAGTTAATGTTATTCTCCCAACTCATTCTTGGTCTACTAACTGGGCGTTTTCCCTCTGGCTTTCCTACAAGAAGCTTCCATGCACGTCTTTCATTCCCCATACGTGCAACATGTTCTGCCCAACGCAGTCTACGAGACTTAACTGTTCGTATTATATCTGGCTACCTATAAAGACCATGTAGTTAATTGTTATGTAGTCTTCTCCATTCACCTGTCTGTTCATCTCTCTTTGGTCCAAAAATTTTCCTAAGTACTTTATTCTCAAATACTTGTAATCTCCTTTCCTCTCTTAAAGTAAGAGTCCATGTTTCGCACCCATATAATATAACTGGTAGAATAATAGTTTTATATATGTTCAGTTTAACGTTTTTTGAAAGGAGTTGGGACATCAAGAGTCTCTGCAATGCATAATAGCACGCATTTCCAGAATTGAGCCTATGTTTAATTTCTTGTGCATCTCATTCCTATTTGTGATCATTGTTCCTAGGTATTTGAATTCAGCCACTTCCTCAAAATTTCCCTAATTTGTCATTAGCTGTCCATTTCCATTATATAATGAATTTCTACATGTGACCATATATTTAGTTTTACTAATATTTACTTCCAGTCCTAATTTCTTAGTATTACTCAATAGTGTGTGCGTGTTGTTCTTTAGTATCTCCTCGCTATCGGCCAATAATACTACATCATCAGCATAAACTAACAGCTTATTAATACTATTGAGTTGTAAGCCTTTCTTATTCTCTAAAGATTTAATGGCATGCTCTAGTACAAAATTAAATAGTATAGGAGATAGTGCATCTCCTTGCTTCAACCCATTCTGGATTTCAAAAGTGTCCGAAAACTGTTTGCCTACACGCACCCTACTCTTTGTGCCATTTAGACACATTCGTATAAGTCTAACTAACTTTTTAGGAATTCCGAACTCCAGCAGGATACTATATAACTTCTCCCTCTTAATTGAATCATATGCTTTTTTGAAGTCTACATTAAAAAAATGAGATTTTGATGTCATCTGTTGCACTGGCTCATGAAGTAAGTGTAGGCACACTTGTAGCGCCAAATCTTTAAATATAGTCTTATTATTAAACAAAATGTAAACGCCATCAGGGATAAGGTGTACAAACCGTCGCACGTGAATTCTAAGTTCTATAGAATCGCAGTGCGCGAGTTGCAGGAGTTGTTGTAATGGTTAATGTAGCTTCCGGTAGATGGCTCTGAAGTCGGCGTTACCAACTTTGGAATAAAAGTTCCCAATCGCTAAAAAAAATGGACGTAAACTAACTTCCCATTTCCTAACCTAACAAAACAAAACAATTCACTTACATACTTACTTACTTACTCACTGGCACTATCGAACCCGTAGGTTCATGGCCGCGCGGACATAAGCTCTCCATACATCCCTATCCTGAGCTAATGTTTTCCAATCATTCCCTGTATAATCTACTTCCCTCAAATCATAGTTAATGTTGTTCTCCCACCTCATTCTTGGTCTACCAACTGGGCGTTTTCCCTCTGGCTTTCCTACAAGAAGCTTCCATGCACGTCTTTCATTCCCCATACGTGCAACATGTCCTGCCCATCGCAATCTACGAGACTTAACTGTTCTTATTATATCTGGCTTCCTATAAAGACCATGTAGTTCATTGTTATGTAGTCTTCTCCATTCACCTGTCTGCTCATCTCTCTTTGGTCCAAAAATTTTCCTAAGAACTTTATTCTCAAATACTCGTAATCTCCTTTCCTCCCTTAAAGTAAGGGTCCATGTTTCGCACCCATATAATATAACTGCATGCATATTATTTAAGAAACTATAAACTAATTTTTACGTACACTAACACTAAATATGGTTTCGAATTATTTTCAAATGTTGGTAACTGCGATGTGAGAGTCTCCTAGCGGATGTTAAATGAAGCATTTCCGCGCCTGTAGAACTCGATGTACAATATTCGCGTAATTTAGAAATATTTAAAAATCGTAAGAAATGTTTATAAAATGGTACCAAAATGTTTAAAATACCAAACGTTATTGTAAATTGTTGAAAAGTGTTTAGTGCATCAGTGGCATAATATTATATAGAAAATTGTGTGTGAAGGTTTATACGCCACAGCCGCCATCAGTCCTATCACAAATTCTGTGTTTTGCAAAAAACGGGTATGAAACCAGATCTTCATAAATGGTAATCTAATTGTTGCATCATGCAGCTAAGTATTGTAGCCTCACTATGATAGTTGTCCAGCGGCTCGCTTTGTTATAAATAAATACAAAAATGCCGACTACCGCCACTATAATAATTCCGCATGTTAATCATTGTACGAATGCAAGAAAAAAGGTTACTCAGGAAAACAATTGGAATGGTGTCCACCTGGAAGAAGAAGGAAAGGAAGACCTGGAAACTCGTGGATGCAAGAAATAAGAACGGGAATGAGAACAAGAGGACTGGAGGACATGGAGTAGATGGATAGAGACGAGTGGAGAAGAAAAATAAAACTTTAGGCACAGAAAGATGTGTAAACATTAAAAATCTGTATATAAATAAAATGTTAATCGTTGTCAAGCAGTCACGCGGCACCCGCTTATATAAACGGACAACCATCATAGTGAGGCAATAATATAAGTCTTACATAATCCCGCTCTTAGATTGTTGATGCATAACTGTCAAACAAGGAAAATAACTTATAATAACCAGTATTGTCACAATAAATAATAAAGATTGACTTAAACTTTAAACGTATTTTTCTCGACACTTACATAATGGCGCATAGCCGGTGGATGCATAACGCCGTCCACATATATGAATGTGAGTGTATGTGTGTGTGTGTTTGTCTTTGTGTGTGTGTTTGTGGGTATGTGCGCGCGTGTGTTTGTGGGTGTGTATGCGCGTGTGTTTGTGTGTATTTGTGTGTGTTTGTCTTTGTGTGTGTATGTGTATGTGTGTGTGTGTTTTTGTCTTTGTGTGTGTGTGTTTGTGTGTTTGTCTTTGTGTGTGTGTTTGTGTGTGTGCACGTGTATTTGTGTGTTTGTCTTTGTGTGTGTGTGTGTGTGTGTGTTTGTCTTTGTGTGTGTGTTTTTTGTCTTTGTGTGTGTGTGTGTTTGTCTTTGTGTGTGTGTGTGTTTTTTGTCTTTGTGTATGTGTTTTTGTCTTTGTGTATGTGTGTTTGTCTTTGTGTGTGTGTGTTTGTCTTTGTGTGTGTGTTTGTCTTTGTGTGTATGTGAGTTTGAGTGTGCGCGTGTGTTTGTATGTGTGTATTTGTGTGTGTGTGAGTGTTTGTATTTGTGTGCGTGTTTGTCTTTGTGTGTGTTTGTGTGTGCTCGTGTGTTTGTGTGTTTGTATTTTGTGTGTGTGTTTGTCTGTGTGTGTTTGCCTTTGTGTGTGTGTGTGTGTGTGTTTGTGTGTGCGCGTGTGTTTGTGTGTGTGTATATGTGTTTGTGTGTGTGTTTGTGTGTGTGGGCGTGTGTTTGTGTGTGTGTGTGTGTGTGTATTTGTGTGTGTTAGTGTTTGTGTGTGTGTGTGTGTGTTTGTGTGTGTGCGCGCGCGCGCGCGTGTGTGTGTGTGTGTGTATTTGTCATAGTTTTTTTCGGTATCTACTAAGAACGAAGAAAATTTATTATACTTTTTTTTTGCCTGAGAACATCTACAAGAGCTAAATTTCATCTCAGTTCACTAAACTATAATTTTGTACTATCAGGATGTGAACAAATAGCGCCTCGTCACGTGTTTTCCAACACTGGAGTTTTGGTTCTGGAAGACTTATCTGCATCAGGATTTGGTTTGAAGGACAGATTAGTAGGCCTGGATCTGCACCACACCCTTCTGGTGTTGAGAACACTCGCCAGGTTCCATTCGGTCTCACTCGTCATCCACCAACAAGATCCAGAATGTTTCGAATTGTACAAACACCAGATTTTTACAGAACCTGCAATGGAACAGAGTCTCGGTCCATTCTGCACAGGTAAGCACATTATTTTTCTTTATTCTTATTATATTTGGTTTCCCATAGCTCACTGTTAAGAAGTCTTCTCCATTTGCCTGTTTGTTCATCTCTCTTTGGTCTAAAAATGTATGATTGAATTTTACTTCAATCTCTTTCCTGTAATATCCAAGACTCGCCACCGAACATTTAATACCGGCATAGCCATTATCTTATAAAACTTAAATGTTGTGTTTTTTTTAATTTTATTGCCCCACATCATCATCTTCATCATCTTAAGGCACAACAACTTCAAAAGTCTCGGTATTGCCAGTCTCGGTATTGCTAATCTCGATATTGCTAATCTCGGTATTGCTAGTCTCGGTACTGTTAATCACGGTACTGTTAATCTCGGTATTGCTAATCTCGGTATTGCGAATATCGGTATTGCTAATCTCGGTGTTGCTAATCTCGGTGTTGCTATCACGGTGTTGCTATCTCGGTGTTGCTATCTCGGTATTGCAAATCTTGGTATTGCTAATCCCGGTATTACTATCCTAGGTATTGCTAGTCTAGGTATTGCTACTCTCGGTATTGCTAATCTCGATATTGCTAAAATCGGCATTGTTAGTCTCGGTATTGCGAGTCTCGGTATTGCTAGTCTCGGTATTGCTAGTCTCGGTATTGCTAGTCTCGGTATTGCTAGTCTCGGTATTGCTAGTCTCAGTACTGCTAGTCTCGGTACTGCTGTACTCGGTACTGCTGTACTCGATACTGCTGTACTCGGTACTGTTATACTCGGTACTGTAATATTCGCTATTGTTATACTCGATGTTGTTATACTCGGTATTGTTATACTCGGTATTGTTATATTCGATAATGTTATATTGGGTATTGTTATACTCGGTATTGTTATACTCGTTATTCTTATACTCGGTATTGTTATACTCGATATTGTTGTATCCGGTAGAGTTGTACTCGGTATTGTTATACTCGTAATTGTTATACTCCGTATTGTTATACTCGTTACTCTATTCTCGGTAATGCTATTCTCGGTACTACTATTCTCGGTACTGTTATTCTCGGTACCGTTATTCTCGGTATTTAATCTTACTAGTATTCTTATCAATAGTATTATTATCATCAATATTCTTATCATCAATATTCTTATCATTAGTATTCTTATCATTAGAATTCTTATCATTACTATTATTATCATTAGTATTCTTATCATTAGTATTCTTATCATTAGTATTCTAATCATTAGTATTCTTATCATTAGTATTCTTATCATAACGATTCTTATCATTAGAATTATTATCATTAGTATTCTTAACATTAGTATTCTTATCATTAGTATTCTTATCATTAGTATTCTTATCATTAGTATTCTTATCACCAGTATTCTTATCATCAGTATTCTCATCATCAATATTCTTATCATCAGTATTCTTATCATCAGTATTCTTATCATTAGTATTCTTATCATTAGTATTCTTATCATTAGTATTCTTATCATTAGTATCCTTATCATTAGTATTCTTATCATTAGTATTCTTATCATTAGTATTCTTATCATTAGTATCCTTATCATTAGTATCCTTATCATTAGTATTCTTATCATTAGTATCCTTATCATTAGTATTCTTATCATTAGTATTCTTATCGCCAGTACTCTTATCATCAGTATTCTTATCATCAGTATTCTTATCATCAGTATCCTTATCATTAGTATTCTTATCATTAGTATTCTTATCATTAGTATTCTTATCATTAGTATTCTTACCATTAGTATCCTTATCATTAGTATTCTTATCATTAGTATTCTTATCATTAGTATCCTTATCATTAGTATTCTTATCATTAGTATCCTTATCATTAGTATCCTTATCGTTAGTATCCTTATCATTAGTATCCTTATCATTAGTATTCTTATAATTAGTATTCTTATCATAAGTATTCTTATCATTAGTATTCTTATCATTAGTATTCTTATCATTAGTATTCTTATCATTAGTATTCTTATCTTTAGTATTCTTATCATTAGTAATCTTATCATTAGTATTCTTATCATTAGTATTCTTATCATTAGTATTCTTATCATTAGTATCCTTATCATTAGTATCCTTATCATTAGTACCCTTATCATTAGTATCCTATCATTAGTATCCTTATAATTAGTATTCTTATCATTAGTATTCTTATCATTAGTATTCTTATCATTAGTATTCTTATCATTAGTAATTCTTATCATTAGTATTCTTATCATTAGTATTCTTATCATTAGTAATCTTATCATTAGCATTCTTATCTTAGTAATCTTATCATAAGTATTCTTATCATTAGTATTCTTATCATTAGTATTCTTATCATTAGTATTCTTATCATTAGTATTCTTATCATTAGTATTCTTTTCATTAGTAATCTTATCATTAGTATTCTTATCATTAGTATTCTTATCATTAAATCTCTTATCATTAGAATTCTTATCATTAGAATTCTTATCATTAGAATTCTTATCATTAGTATTCTTATCATTAGTATTCTTATCATTAGTATTCTTAATATTAGTATTCTTATCATTAGTATCCTTATCATTAGTATTCTTACCATTAGTACTCTTATCATTAGTATTCTTATCATTAGTATTCTTATCATTGGTATTCATATCATTATAATCCTTATCATTAGTATTCTTATCATTAGTATCCTTTTTATTAGTATTCTTATCATTTGTATTCTTATCATTAGTATTCTTATCATTAGGATTCTTATCATTAGCATTCTTATCATTAGCATACTTATCATTAGTAATCCTATCATTAGTATTCTTATCATTTGTATTCTTATCATTAGTATTCTTATCATTAGTATTCTTATCATTAGTATTCTTATCATTAGTATTCTTATCATTAGTATTCTTATCATTAGTATTCTTATCATTAGTAATCTTATCATTAGTACTCTTATCATTAGTATTCTTATTATTAGTATTCTTATCATTAGTATTCTTATCATTAGTATTCTTATCATTAGTATTCTTAATATTAGTATTCTTATCATTAGTATTCTTAATATTAGTATTCTCATGATTAGTATTTTTATCATTAGTATTCTTATCATTAGTATTCTTATCATTAGTAATCTTATCATTAGTATTCTTATCATTAGTATTCTTATCATTAGTATTCTTAATATTAGTATTCTCATCATTAATATTCTCATCATTAGTATTCTTATCATTAGTATTCTTATCATTAGTATTCTTATCACTATTATTCTTATCATTAGTATTCTTATCATTAGTATTCTTATCATTACTATTCTTATCATTAGTATTCTTAATATTAGTATTCTCATCATTAGTATTCTTATCATTAGTATTCTTATCATTATTATTCTTGTCATTAGTATTCTTATCATAAGTATTCTTATCATTAGTATTCTTATCATTAGTATTCTTATCATTAGTATTCTTATCATTAGTATTCTTAATATTAGTATTCTTATCATTAGTATTCTTAATATTAGTATTCTCATCATTAGTATTTTTATCATTAGTATTCTTATGATTAGTATTCTTATCATTAGTAATATTATCATTAGTATTCTTATCATTAGTATTCTTATCATTAGTATTCTTATATTAGTATTCTCATCATTAATATTCTCATCATTAGTATTCTTATCATTAGTATTCTTATCATTAGTATTCTTATCACTATTATTCTTATCATTAGTAATCTTATCATTAGTATTCTTATCATTAGTATTCTTATCATTAGTATTCTTAATATTAGTATTCTAATCATTAGTATTCTTATCATTAGTATTCTTATCATTATTATTCTTGTCATTAGTATTCTTATCATAAGTATTCTTATCATTAGTATTCTTATCATTAGTATTCTTATCATTAGTATTCTTATCATTAGTATTCTTAATATTAGTATTCTTATCATTAGTATTCTTAATATTAGTATTCTCATCATTAGTATTTTTATCATTAGTATTCTTATGATTAGTATTCTTATCATTAGTAATCTTATCATTAGTATTCTTATCATTAGTATTCTTATCATTAGTATTCTTAATATTAGTATTCTTATCATTAATATTCTCATCATTAGTATTCTTATCATTAGTATTCTTATCATTAGTATTCTTATCACTATTATTCTTATCATTAGTATTCTTATCATTAGTATTCTTATCATTAGTATTCTTATCATTAGTATTCTTAGTATTAGTATTCTCATCATTAGTATTCTTATCATTAGTATTCTTATCATTAGTAATCTTATCATTAGTAATCTTATCATTAGTATTCTTATCATTAGTATTCTTATCATTAGTATTCTTAATATTAGTATTCTAATCATTAGTATTCTTATCATTAGTATTCTTATCATTAATATTCTTATCATTAGTATTCTTATCATAAGTATTCTTATCATTAGTATTCTTATCATTAGTATTCTTATCATTAGTATTCTTATCATTAGTATTCTTATCATTAGTATTCTTATCATTAGTATTCTTATCATTAGTATTCTTATCATTAGTATTCTTATCATTAGTATTCTTATCATTAGTATTCTTATCATTAGTATTCTTATCATTAGTATTCTTATCATTAGCATATCTTATCATTAGTAATTCTTATTATTAGTATTCTTATCATTAGTATTTCTTATCATTAGTATTCTTATCATTAGTATTCTTATCAGTAGTATTCTTAATATTAGTATTCTTATCATTAGTATTCTTATCATTAGTATTCTTATCATTAGTATTCTTATCATTAGTATCCTTATCATTAGTATTCTTATCATTAGTATCCTTATCATTAGTATCCTTATCATTAGTATTCTTATCATTAGTATTCTTATCATTAGTATCTTATCATTAGTATCCTTATCATTAGTACTCTTATCATTAGTATTCTTATCATTAGCATTCTTATCATTATGTTCTTATCATTAGTGTTCTTATCATTAGTAATCTTATCATTAGTATCTTATCATTAGTATTCTTATCATTAGTATTCTTATCATTAGTATTCTTATCATTAGTAATCTTATCATTAGATTCTTATCATTAGTATTCTTATCATTAGTATTCTTATCATTAGTATTCTTATCATTAGTGTACTTATCATTACGATCTTATCATTAGGATTCTTATCATTAGAATTCTTATCATTAGAATTGTTTATCATTAGTATTCTTATCATTAGTATTCTTATCATTAGTATTCTTATCATTAGTATTCTTAATATTAGTATTCTTATCATTAGTACCCTTATCATTAGTATTCTTATCATTAGTATTCTCATCATTAGTATTCTTATCATTAGTATTCTTATCATTAGTATTCTTATCATTAGTAATCTTATCATTAGTGTTCTTATCATTAGTGTTCTTATCATTAGTGTTCTTATCATTAGTATTCTTAATATTAGTATTCTTAATATTAGTATCCTTATCATTAGTATTCTTATCATTAGTATTCTTATCATTAGTATTCTTTATCATTAGTATTCTTTATCATTAGGATTCTTATCATTAGTATTCTTATCATTAGGATTCTTATCATTAGTAATCTTATCATTAGTAATCTTCTCATTAGTATTCTTATCATTAGTGTTATTAATATTAGTGCTCTTATCATTAGTATTCTTATCATTAGTATTCTTATCATTAGTATTCTTATCATTAGTATTCTTATCATTAGTATTCTTATCATTAGTATTCTTATCATTAGTATTCTTATCATTAGTATTCTAATATTAGTATTCTTATCATTAGTACTCTTATCATTAGTATTCTTATCATTAGTAATCTTATCATTAGTATTCTTATCATTAGTATTCTTATCATTAGTATTCTTAATATAAGTATTCTTATTATTAGTATTCTTATCATTAGTATTCTTTATCATTAGTATTCTTATCATTAGTATTCTTATCATTAGTATTCTTATCATTAGTATTCTTATCATTAGTATTCTTATCATTAGTATTCTTATCATTAGTATTCTTATCATTAGTATTCTTATCTTTAGTATTCTTATCATTAGTATTCATATCATTAGTATTCTTATCATTAGTAATCTTATCATTAGTATTCTTATCATTAGTATTCTTATCATTAGTATTCTTAGTATTAGTATTCTTATCATTAGTATTCTTATCATTAGTATTCTTATCATTAGTATTCTTATAATTAGTATTCTTATCATTAGTATTCTCATCATTAGTATTCTTATCATTAGTAATCCTTATCATTAGTATTCTTATCATTAGTATTCTCAATATTAGTATTCTCATCATTAGTATTCTCATCATTAGTATTCTCAACATTAGTATTCTTATCATTAGTATTCTTATGATTAGTAATCTTATCATTAGTATTCTTATCATTAGTATTCTTATCATTAGTATTCTTAATATTAGTATTCTTATGATTAGTATTCTTATCATTAGTATTCTTATCATTAGTAATCGTATGATTAGTATTCTTATCATAGTAATCTTATCATTAGTATTCTTATCATTAGTATTCTTACCATTAGTATTCTTATCATTAGTATTCTTATCATTAGTATTCTTATCATTAGTAATTTTATCATTAGTATTCTTTATCATTAGAATTCTTATCATTAGTATCCTTTATCATTAGTATTCTTATCATTAGTATTCTTATCATTAGTATTCTTATCATTAGTATTCTTATCATTAGTTTTCTTATCATTAGTATTCTTATCATTAGTATTTTTAATATTAGTATTCTTATCATTAGTACTCTTATCATTAGTATTCTTATCATTAGTATTCTTATCATTAGTATCCTTATCATTAGTATTCTTATCATTAGTATTCTTTTTATTAGTATTCTTATCATTAGTATTCTTATTATTAGTATTCTTATCATTAGTATTCTTATCATTAGTATTCTTTTTATTAGTATTCTTATCATTAGTATTCTTATCATTAGTATTCTTATCATTTAGTATTCTTATCATTAGTATTCTTAATATTTGTATTCTTATCATTAGTATTCTTATCATTAGTACTCTTATCATTAGTATTCTTATCATTAGTATTCTTATCATGGTATTCTTATCATTAGTATTCTTATCATTAGTATTCTTATCATTAGTATTCTTAATATTAGTATTCTTATCATTAGTATTCTTATCATTAGTATTCTTATCATAAGCATCCTTATTATTACAGCATCCTTATCATTATAATTCTTATCATTAGTATTCTTATCATTAGTATTCTTATCATTAGTATTCTTATCATTAGTATCCTTATACCATTAGTATTCTTATCATTAGTATTCTTATCATTAGTATTCTTATCATTAGTATTCTTATCATTAGTATTCTTATCATTAGTATCCTTATCATTAGTATTCATATCATTACTATTCTTATCATTAGTATTCTTATCATTAGTAATCTTATCATTAGTATTCTTATCATTAGTATTCTTATCATTAGTATTCTTAATATTAGTATTCTATCATTAGTACTCTTATCATTAGTATTCTTATCATTAGTATTCTTATCATTAGTATCCTTATCATTAGTATTCTTATAATTAGTATTTTTTTATTAGTTTTCTTATCATTAGTATTCTTATTATTAGTATTCTTATCATTAGTATTCTGATCATTAGTATTCGTTTTATTAGTATTCTTTATCATTAGTATTCTTATCATTAGTATTAATATGCATTAGTATTCTTATCATTAGTATTCTTAATATTTGTTATTATTATAATTAGAGAGAGAAGAAAGTCATTAGTATTCTATTCATTTAGTATTCTTATCATTAGTATTCTTATCATTAGTATTCTTATCATTAGTATTCTTATCATTAGTATTCTTATCATTAGTATTCTTAATATTAGTATTCTTATCATTAGTATTCTTATCATTAGTATTCTTATCATTAGCATCCTTATCATTAGCATCCTTATCATTAGTATTCTTACCATTAGTATTCTTATCATTAGTATTCTTATCATTAGTATTCTTATCATTAGTATCCTTATCATTAGTATTCTTATCATTAGTATTCTTTTTATTAGTATTCTTATGATTAGTATTCTTATTATTAGTATTCTTATCATTAGTATTCTTATCATTAGTATTCTTATCATTAGCATCCTTATCATTAGCATCCTTATCATTAATATTCTTACCATTAGTATTCTTATCATTAGTATTCTTATCATTAGTATTCTTATCATTAGTATCCTTACCATTAGTATTCTTATCATTAGTATTCTTATCATTAGTATTCTTATCATTAGTATTCTTATCATTAGTATCCTTATCATTAGTATTCTTATCATTAGTATTCTTTTTATTAGTATTCTTATGATTAGGATTCTTATCATTAGTATTCTTATCATTGGTATTCTTATCATTAGTAATCTTATCATCAGTATTCTTATCATTAGTATACTTATCATTAGTATTCTTGTCATTAGTATTCTTATCATAAGTATTCTTATCATTAGTATTCTTATCATTAGTATTCTTATCATTAGTATTCTTATCATTCGTTTTCTTATCATTAGTATTCTTATCATTAGTAATCTTATCATTAGTATTCTTATCATTAGTATTCTTATCATTAGTATTCTTATAATTAGAAATCTTATCATTAGTATTCTTATCATTAGTATTCTTATCATTAGTATTCTTATTATTAGTATTCTTATCATTAGTAATGTTATCATTGATATTCTTATTATTAGTATTCTTATCATTAGTATTCTTATCATTAGTATTCTTATCATTAGTATTCTTATCATTAGTATTCTTATCATTAGTAATCTTATCATTAGTATTCTTATCATTAGTATTCTTATTATTAGTATTCTTATCATTAGTAATGTTATCATTAGTATTCTTATCATTAGTATTCTTATCATTAGTATTCTTATCATTAGTATTCTTATCATTAGTAATCTTATCATTAGTAATCTTATCATTAGTATTCTTATCATTAGTATTCTTATTATTAGTATTGTTATCATTAGTAATTCTTATCATTAGTATTCTTATTATTAGTATTCTTATCATTAGTAATCTTATCATTAGTATTCTTATCATTAGTATTCTTACTATTAGCAATCTTATCATTAGTATTCTTATCATTAGTATTCTTATCATTAGTTTTCTTATCATTATTATTCTTATCATTAGTATTCTTAATCATTTGTAATCTTATCATTAGTATTCTTATCATTAGTATTCTTATGATTAGTAATCTTATCATTAGTATCCTTATCATTAGTAATCTTATCATTAGTATTCTTATCATTAGTATTATCATTAGTATTCTTATGATTAGTAATGTTATCATTAGTATTCTTATTATTAGTATTCTTATCATTAGTATTCTTATCATTAGTATTCTTATCATTAGTAATTTTATCATTAGTATTCTTCTCATTAGTATTCTTATTATTAGTATTCTTATCATTAGTAATGTTATCATTAGCATTCTTATTATTAGTATTCTTATCATCAGTATTCTTATCATTAGTATTTTTATCATTAGTATTCTTATTATTAGTATTCTTATCATTAGTATTCTTATTATTAGTATTCTTATCATTAGTATTCTTATCATTAGTATCCTTACCATTAGTAATTCTTATCATTAGTATTCCTTATCATTAGTATTCTTATCATTAGTATTCTTATCATTAGTATCCTTATCATTAGTATTCTTATCATTAGTATTCTTTTTATTAGTATTCTTATGATTAGGATTCTTATCATTAGTATTCTTATCATTGGTATTCTTATCATTAGTAATCTTATCATCAGTATTCTTATCATTAGTATACTTATCATTAGTATTCTTGTCATTAGTATTCTTATCATAAGTATTCTTATCATTAGTATTCTTATCATTAGTATTCTTATCATTAGTATTCTTATCATTCGTTTTCTTATCATTAGTATTCTTATCATTAGTAATCTTATCATTAGTATTCTTATCATTAGTGTTCTTATCATTAGTATTCTTATAATTAGAAATCTTATCATTAGTATTCTTATCATTAGTATTCTTATCATTAGTATTCTTATTATTAGTATTCTTATCATTAGAAATGTTATCATTGATATTCTTATTATTAGTATTCTTATCATTAGTATTCTTATCATTAGTATCTTATCATTAGTATTCTTATCATTAGTATTCTTATCATTAGTAATCTTATCATTAGTAATCTTATCATTAGTATTCTTATCATTAGTATTCTTATTATTAGTATTCTTATCATTAGTAATGTTATCATTAGTATTCTTATCATTAGTATTCTTATCATTAGTATTCTTATCATTAGTATTCTTATCGTTAGTAATCTTATCATTAGTAATCTTATCATTAGTATTCTTATCATTAGTATTCTTATTATTAGTATTGTTATCATTAGTATTCTTATCATTAGTATTCTTATTATTAGTATTCTTATCATTAGTAATCTTATCATTAGTATTCTTATCATTAGTATTCTTACTATTAGCAATCTTATCATTAGTATTCTTATCATTAGTATTCTTATCATTAGTTTTCTTATCATTATTATTCTTATCATTAGTATTCTTATCATTTGTAATCTTATCATTAGTATTCTTATCATTAGTATTCTTATGATTAGTAATCTTATCATTAGTATCCTTATCATTAGTAATCTTATCATTAGTATTCTTATCATTAGTATTATTATTAGTATTCTTATCATTAGTAATGTTATCATTAGTATTCTTATTATTAGTATTCTTATCATTAGTATTCTTATCATTAGTATTCTTATCATTAGTATTCTTATCATTAGTAATTTTATCATTAGTATTCTTATCATTAGTATTCTTATTATTAGTATTCTTATCATTAGTAATGTTATCATTAGCATTCTTATTATTAGTATTCTTATCATCAGTATTCTTATCATTAGTATTTTTATCATTAGTATTCTTATTATTAGTATTCTTATCATTAGTATTCTTATTATTAGTATTCTTATCATTAGTATTCTTATCATTAGTATTCTTATCATTAGTATTCTTATCATTAGTTATCTTATCATTAGTAATCTTATCATTAGTATTCTTATCATTAGTATTCTTATCATTAGTATTCTTATCATTAGTATTTTTATCATTAGTATTCTTATTATTAGTATTCTTATCATTAGTAATCTTATCATTAGTATTCTTATCATTAGTATTCTTACTATTAGTATTCTTATTATTAGTATTCTTATCATTAGTATTCTTATCATTAGTATTCTTATCATTAGTAATCTTATCATTAGTAATCTTATCATTAGTAATCTTATCATTAGTATTCTTATCATTAGTATTCTTATTATTAGTATTCTTATCATTAGTATTCTTATCATTAGTATTCTTATTATTATTATTCTTATCATTAGTAATCTTATCATTAGTATTCTTACTATTAGTATTCTTATTATTAGTATTCTTATCATTAGTATTCTTATCATTAGTATTCTTATCATTAGTAATCTTATCATTAGTAATCTTATCATTAGTATTCTTATCATTAGTATTCTTATTATTAGTATTCTTATCATTAGTATTCTTATCATTAGTATTCTTATTATTAGTATTCTTATCATTAGTAATCTCATCATTAGTATTCTTGTCATTAGTATTCTTATTATTAGTATTCTTATCATTGGTATTCTTATCATTAGTATTCTTATTATTAGTATTCTTATCATTAGTATTCTTATTATATTTTTCTGGAACTTAAATACCTGAGAAATAATAGTTTAAACAGTGGTTTCTTTTTATTGTGGTATAATCAATTGCTACATTTTTTTTCTGTTATATCTCATAAGCGTTATGTGGTTGCATTCGTGCACTATATATTATACAATCTGGGAGCTACATGCATTCCATGATTCTTACATCCTAATATATAAATTGCTATATTCAACGTATTTCTTAGAGAGTCAGTCACTATATAATAATGCTATGACCTGTTCAGAATATTAAAAAAAGGAAGAGCTTTCTTTAATATGATAAACGTAATTGATAAATATCGGGTGAAACAACATTACTGTGATTGGTTATAAAACAGAATTCATTGAAACGTGATTGGCCATTGACTCCCATTTGGGGCATGAGTTAAATAGTCAATAAAAATACAGAAAAGTATAGGTGATAGACTACAACCCTGTCTGATTTATTTTTATGGGTTCCGATTTTAATATATCTGCATTTATTATTATTATTATTATTATTATTATTATTATTATTATTATTATTATTCTGGTAGTTATTATTAAATTGTAATTTGTTTATAGATATGACGCGACTTCTAGCGGATGAAATAGTGAACTGGCCAGGTTTTGGAGAACTTTACTCTAAAAAGATCAGAGAAATGTCCGGAAGAATGATTCAACTTGCGGAAGAAGCTGCGAGAAGAAGAGACGACCGTTTCAACGTGTTGACACACGACGATCTATGGATAAATAACATGATGTTTCGGTCTCCGGACAGCGTTAGATTCATCGACTTCCAAATGCCTCACTTCGCATCAATTGGTAACGATCTTCAGTTGTTTATAAATTCGAGTACGATTCCCGAAGTTCGCCGAAATCACATCGATACATTGTTGAAGGTGAGTTTATTTACTTGCATTTTTTTTACTCTTCAACCCGTTTCCAACTCCGGGCCGGTCGAGGTATGAGATTTATGGAGAGCTTATGTCCTCTCGGCCACGAACCTACGATATCGATAGTACCAATGAATTAATTCTGTATCTGTATCGGCCGCGGTGGACTAGTGGTTATGCTCCTTGCCTCTGGTCCCAAGGGTCTCGGGTTCAAACCCGGCCGGGGTCGCTGGATTTTTTAGGACGGAAAAATCCAAGGAGCAAGTCCTCCAGGAGGGACTTTAAGCCGTGGGTCCCGAGTCTGAAGATTTTCAGGCTCGTAAAAAATCCTTAAGCCTGAATGAAAAGGCCTCTAAGCAAAATTTACCGAATTTTCCCGTCCTAGTACTACCTTGGTTTCCTAGATGTCAGCATGAGGCGGAACGCTGACCACATACCACTCAAAATGACATCTATACGAAAACAAGTGTAACTAAATTAGTATGGTTCAAATCCTTCCCTTAGGGGGAGAGCGCCTAAATCTCTGTAAAGGGAAAACGTAGGCTTACAATGCAATACAATAATCTGTAATGGCGTAGCCCATTGTTGATCCATAACCTTTGTTTTATAACGAGCTACTAAATCAAGTTAATTTTTGGTTACCTTATTTGCTCATAGATGTCATGCGTCAACACACCGACCCAGAGAGATCTAACAGACAACTAATGTATTATTAGGACATTGATGTCGGTAAATTTTGCTTAGAGGTGCCCAAGCTGAGCAAAACATTTCTTCCACTTGTGTTTGCACTCTTTTAACTTTACTATCTAATCTCTCTTGGTTAACTCTTGTTTTTTCCGACCCCCACGCTATTAGGGCATCCGAGGGCTAGGGAGTCGTTCCTTCCTTCCATTTCTTCTTTCCTTTAATTTCTTTTCTTCCCCAGAAAAGCGTGACAAGAGGCTATAAGATGGCAGCCCCATCACTGGTCTTGCCTTCCTTTGGCCAGCAACCAATCGAAGGGACTATTATTATGCTTTCAAGTCTTATACGAGAATTTCCCGGAAGGATCGGAAAATTTTCTATAGGATCGTAACAGGCCTTGCCCTAATACTTGGAAGAAAGAAGAAGGCCTCCTTATTCAGGCTTAAGGATCTTTTACGAGCCTGAAAATCTTCAGACTCGAGATCCATGACTTAAAGTCCCTCCCGGAGGACTTGGCCCTTGGATTTTTTCGTCCTAAAAAAATCCATCGACCTCGTCCGGGTTTGAACCCGCGCCCCAAGGAACTGGAAGCAAGGAGCATAACCAGTGTAGTCCAACGCGGCTGACTCTATGAGTTAATTAGTAGGTTTCAATTGCATGGATTCGAAATACGGACGCTTACTTTAAGGGAGGTGAAGGTTATTTGAAAATAAAGTTCTTACAAGAGAATAATATGCTGAAACCTGCCTTGAAATTTCTCTAAGAAAATCATTGTGATATACCAAGGCCGTGTCCAAACAATCATCTGCCGTTTTTAACTGCAAGGTGCAGAAATCAAAGCTAGAATCCAGCAATGGAAATCCACTGTACGTTCCTGCATGAGTTAAGAGCGGACTCAAGTGAGGCGGGACGCGGTGCGGACAGAGTTATCCAGTCTGCTAATACAGGTGTTGCATTACTTCCCTAGAGTTTAAATGAGAGATTTGGCACTGGATTTTAGTGAATTGCGGTTAAAAACGGCAGCTTTTTTGACACTGTCTTTGTACGTCACAATGCTTCTCTGGAGGAAATTTCAAGGTAGGTTTTGGCAGGTAATTGTTGAAAATTACCTTGTTAGGAACATTTCTGGACCATAGAGAGATATACAGACAGACAAATGGAGAAGACTTAATAACAGTGAGCTACGTGATTTTTTATTAGGAAACCAGATATAATAATAACAGTTAAGTCTCATAGTCTAAGAAGGACAGGACATGTGGCACGAATGGGGAATTAGAGAGGGGCATGAAAGCTTATTTTAGGAAAACCAGAGGGAAATCGCCCATTAGGCAGACCAAGAATGAGTTGGGAAAATAACATTAACGATGATTTTAGAGAAGTAGCTTATATAGGAGATTATTGGAAAACATTAGCTCAGGATAGGGATGTATGGAGAGCTTATGTCCGCGCGGCCATGAACCTATCAGTTCGATAGTGCAAATGAGTTAGTTAGTTACCTAGTTGGTTAGCAGTGATAAAGCTATAAGTGTATCGCAAATGAAGCTAATTTGTTTCTATAGTGTTCTGCCATAGGGCAGGTCCTTCACTGCAACCATAGCATTTTCATGGTTTGCTTTGTAGTTATACTAGGGCATTATAAGTATGGTAGCTTCCCATTGTTTTCCACGCTAAATGAATAATGAAAGGCAATTCTGGTTCCCAGTATGAAAAACTGGAGAAATAATGTTGTATAATATATTTTCTGTTAACAGGAATACTACAAAACATTTTGTGACACGTTGAAGGCTCTGGATTATAAAGGAAAGATATTAACATTTGAAGATCTCCAAGAAGAGTTCACAAAAAGTGGGCCCTATGCTTTAATACTGAATATGGCACTTCTGCCTATAGTATACGTAAGCAGCGATACAGATATTGACATGTTTGAATCACAAGAATCTCCAACAAATTGGAGAGTTTACGATGACGTCAGAACCAAAGAAACTATGCAAGAAATGTTAAATTATTTTAAGAAACAGGGGACTCTAGATATGGTACTTGAAAACTTCTAAAACGTACAAAAAAAATTGGAATTACTTTACAATATGTGATGCGAAAATTGTGTTTAAGATCCAATCATATACCATGCGCATGCGCCAACAAAAGCAAAGCGGTTATACACTTTAGAATCACGGGATGCAGGCGACATATACATGATTTTTAACTAACCTAACACAATTTAAGCACTCTAACCTGTGAAAGACCAACCTAAAAGCTAACCTAACGAAATTTAAGTATTCTAACCTGTGAAAGACCAACCTAAAAGCTAACCTAACGCAATTTAAGTACTCTAACCTGTGAAAGACCAACCTAAAAGCTAACCTAACGCAATTTAAGTATTCTAACCTGTGAAAGACCAACCTAAAAGCTAACCTAACGCAATTTAAGTATTCTAACCTGTGAAAGACCAACCTAAAAGCTAACCTAACGCAATTTAAGTATTCTAACCTGTGAAAGACCAACCTAAAAGCTAACCTAACGCAATTTAAGTACTCTAACCTGTGAAAGACCAACCTAAAAGCTAACCTAACGCAATTTAAGTATTCTAACCTGTGAAAGACCAACCTAAAAGCTAACCTAACGCAATTTAAGTATTCTAACCTGTGAAAGACCAACCTAAAAGCTAACCTAACGCAATTTAAGTACTCTAACCTGTGAAAGACCAACCTAAAAGCTAACCTAACGCAATTTAAGTATTCTAACCTGTGAAAGACCAACCTAAAAGCTAACCTAACGCAATCTAAGTACTCTAACCTGTGAAAGACCAACCTAAAAGTTAACCTAACGCAATTTAAGTACTCTAACCTGTGAAAGACCAACCTAAAAGCTAACCTAACGCAATTTAAGTACTCTAACCTGTGAAAGATCAACCTACAAGCTAACCTAACACAATTTAAGTACTCTAACCTGTGAAAGACTAACCAAAAAGCTAACCTAACGCAATTTAAGTACTCCAACCTGTGAAAGACCAACCTAAAAGCTAACCTAACACAATTTAAGTACTCTAACGTGTGAAAGACTAACCTAAAAGCTAACCTAACAGAATTTAAGTACTCTAACCTGTGAGAGACTAACCTAAAAGCTAACCTAACGCTATTTAAGTACTCTAACCTGTGAAAGACCAACCTAAAAGCTAACCTAACGCAATTTAAGCACTCTAACCTGTGAAAGATCAACCTAAAAGCTAACCTAACGCAATTTAAGCACTCTAACCTGTGAAAGACCAACCTAAAAGCTAACCTAACGCAATTTAAGTACTCTAACCTGTGAAAGACCAACCTAAAAGCTAGCCTAACGCAATTTAAGCACTCTAACCTGTGAAAGACCAACTTAAAAGCTAACCTAACGCAATTTAAGTACTCTAACCTGTGGAAGACCAAACTAAAAACCAACCTAATGCAATTTAAGTACTCTAACCTGTGAAAGGCCAACCTAAAAGCTAACCTAATGCAATTTAAGTACTCTAACCTGTGAAAGACCAACCTAAAAGATAACCTAACACAATTTAAGCACTCTAACTTGTGAAAGGCAACCTAAAAGCTAACCTAACGCAATTTAAGTACTCTAACCTGTGAAAGATCAACCTAAAAGCTAACCTAACACAATTTAAGCACTCTAAGCTGTGAAAGACCAACCTAAAAGCTAACCTAACGCAATTTAAGCACTCCTAACCTGTGAAAGGCCAACGTAAAAGCTAACCTAACGCAATTTAAGTACTCTAACCTGTGAAAGACCAACCTAAAAGCTAACCTAACGCAATTTAAGTACTCTAACCTGTGAAAGATCAACCTAAAAGCTAACCTAGCGCAATTTAAGCATGTAACCTGTGAAAGACCAACCTAAAAGCTAACCTAACGCAATTTAAGTACTCTAACCTGTGGAAGACCAAACTAAAAGCCAACCTAATGCAATTAAAGCACTCTAACCTGTGAAACACCAACCTAAAAGCTAACCTAATGCAATTTAAGCACTCTAACCTGTGAAACACCAACCTAAAAGCTAACCTAACAGAATTTAAGTACACTAACCTGTGAGAGACTAACCTAAAAGCTAACCTAACACAATTTAAGTACTCTAACCTGTGATAGACTAACCTAAAAGCTAACCTAACGCAATTTGAGTACTCTAACCTGTGAAAGACCAACCTAAAAGTTATCCTAACACAATTTAAGTACTCTAACCTGTGAAAGACTAACCTAAAAGCTAACATAACGCAATTTAAGTACTCTAACCTGTGAAAGACCAACCTAAAAGCTAACCTAACACAATTTAAGTACTCTAACGTGTGAAAGACTAACCTAAAAGCTAACCTAACAGAATTTAAGTACTCTAACCTGTGAGAGACTAACCTAAAAGCTAACCTAACACAATTTAAGTACTCTAACCTGTGAAAGACTAACCTAAAAGCTAACCTAACGCAATTTAAGTACTCTAACCTGTGAAAGACCAACCTAAAAGCTAACCTAACGCAATTTAAGTACTCTAACCTGTGAAAGACCAACCTAAAAGCTAACCTAACGCAATTTAAGTACTCTAACCTGTGAAAGACCAACCTAAAAGCTAACCTAACACAATTTAAGTACTCTAACCTATGAAAGACTAACATGAAAGCTAACCTAACACAATTTAAGTATTCTAACCTGTGAAAGACTAACCTAACACAATTTAAGTACTCTAACCTGTGAAAGACCAACCTAAAAGCTAACCTAACACAATTTAAGTACTCTAACCTGTGAAAGACTAACCTAAAAGCTAACCTAAAGCAATTTAAGCACTCTAACCTGTGAAAGACTAACCTAAAAACTAACCTAACACAATTTAAGCACTCTAACCTGTGGAAGACCAAACTAAAAGCTAACCTAATGCAATTTAAGCACTCTAACCTGTGAAAGAATGCAACACACAAAAATAAATGGTAAGTTCTGAAATTCTGAAGTATAGTATGTGTACAGTTAATTAGTAGATATTCTATGTTGGCTGCACTGGAAGTCTTTGTTGTTGTATAGAATATTCATTAAAATCAATATGACTGCCACAGCTTCAAGCTATGTATTTAGTTAAATATTATAGAAATATATATTGAAATAATCGTTAAAAAATGTAAAAATCATTGTAGATGGTAGGAAATAATTTGAAAAATGAAACCCTAAGAATAATTTGACAGGAGTTTAAGAAGGAATTAAAAAAGTCATGTCACTGGTTGTAAAGTTTAGCCAATAGATCTATGAAAGAAATGTTAAATTATTTTAAGAAACAGGTGATCGGGATTTTATGCCAACTGCATATATTAAATTTAAAAAACACAATTTATTGTTGCAATATGTGAATAATTACCTGAGAGAAATATATATGATGATTTTTTCCCCAAAAAAAAGTGTGAAAAATGACTTAAAATGAAATGAGAAGTTAAGCTGAAAGTAACCTAAAAATCACCATATTTGTAATGTAAAATATGTATTAGTCATTGCTCACACAGTTTGGCCAACTTATCACAAAAAGCAGCTAACAAACAATTGAACACTAAACTAATCTAGTGTACTAACTTGCCCATTTTCTCACCCTAACTTGCCCATTTTCTCACCCTAACTTGCCCATTTTCTCACACTAACTTGCCCATTTTCTCACACTAACTTGCCCATTTTCTCACCCTAACTTGCCCACTAACATAGGTAGACACTTATATGTGAGTAAATATGTTCACAATTGGCTCCAATGGAAATGTGTGTTATCACAAGTAATGCCACAAATGATTTCCAAATTTATCTAGAGAATTTGGAAATCAAGAGTGGCATTTGTTAGGACTATTTAACGAATAAAATTAAACTGTTTACTCACAAATCATTATTTAAATATAGTTATTTTAAAATGTGTATATATTTAATGTAAATGGCGATGTTTGAAAACAAATGAGAAACGATTGGTATGCTTCATTTGCTTCTTTTGTTCATCACTGCAACCAGATCATATTATTTATTGCCAAAGGAACGCAATATTGTAAGAATGCACTCTAGCGGAGAAAAAATGAAACACAAAACTGAATATTAATTCATTTCTGATGTTCTATGATGTAAATATGACAATTACATTTTTCTGGGAAAAAATACATTTAAGAAAGTGCAAACAGTGGTTTCTTTTTTTTTGGTGATATAATCAATTGCTACAAATGTTTTTATATTAACTCCTGCATGCGGTATGTGTTGACATTCAAGCACTATATATACAATCTGGTAGCCGTATTTCTTAGTGAGTCAGTAACTGCAAAATAATGCTATGACCTATTCAGAATGTTAAAAAGGAGGTGCTTTCTTTATTATGATAAACTTTAGTTGGTAAATTGTAGGCAAAACACGACTGTGTTTGGTTGTAAATAAAAAATCATTGAAATGTGATTGGTCATTGACTCCCATTTGGGGCATAAGTTAAATAGTCAAAGAAAACATATGATATAAAGAAACTATTCCACTAACACTCCAAGGTGTGACAGACCTAAAAGGCTCTTGGCATACCAGCCAATTGCTGGCCTCAAAGATGTGTAGAAAATAAAATGCAACAGTTGTGAAAATTTTATATTGGCACAAAGACAAGAAATGTTAATACAAGATTTAATAAACACTTTAAGGAGTTTAAATATAATGAGGATAAATCAAGTTTTGCCAAACATGTAGTAGAAACAGGTCACAAATACAATACAATCAGCAATGAGTTAACAAACATACACAAAGAGAATAGTAATAGAATTAATATCCTCGAAGAAATTCAAATATTAAAATAAACCAAGAAAACACACCTACTCAATGAGAACACACCCAGTGACCTGACTCTCTATATAAATTGAACTTTTATAGAAAATATCACTATGAGGTTTAATTTAATTTCTATATAAAATTTTAACAAACAACAGTTAGTACCTTTTACAAGCTGAAGATGTAACATACGTTCTTCCGAAAGGCCTTCAAATATTTTATAACATTTTACCTAGTTGAGGACAACTGAGATCTCAGGTATGAATTTTGTTTTATAACTTTTACATAGTGGTATGTTTTCTGTTAACAGGAATACTACAAAACATTTTGTGACACGTTGAAGGCTCTGGATTATAAAGGAAAGATATTAACATTTGAAGATCTCCAAGAAGAGTTCAGAAAAAGTGCACCCTATAGTCTTATAATAACTATGGTATTTCTGCCTACAATATATGCAGACAATGATGCAGACATTGTCATGTTTGAATCAGAAGGAGCTCCATCGCATTCCAAACTGTATGATAACATCAGAATCAAAGAAACTATGATAGAAATGTTACATTATTTTGAAAAACAAGGAGCATCTGTTTTTGACTATAAAAGCTTTTAAAATAAAGTTATTTTAGGGATAAATAGCTAAAATTGTACCAATTCCTAAATCATTTTGATATTTTACAGCTGAGGGAGAAAAAAAAGCTAAAAACACTTAAAGTACATAAATACATATAAATATATTAATATTGGGAAGTAAACATTATGAGATTATATCTTTAATAGTGAGTGGAGAACAAATTTTTATCGACTCACCTCATATAATTTCAAATTTCTTTGATACCAACGGTTTCAGACAATATCATGTCCTTCTTCAGTCATGTCTGAAAATGTCAGTATCAAAGAAATTTGAAATCATATGAGATGAGTCGATAAAAATATGTTCTCCACTCACTATTAACATAAAAATATATCTCATATTTGAAGAGAAAAATTATACGCTCAGACTGGAGGTTGAACCCAGGACCTTTGGCTTTCTAGGCCAATACTCTACCAGCTGAGCTACCTGAACAAGTTCCAATCTAAATGCAAATTTTTCTCTTATATACGCTGTTAATTCCCATGCACCAAGTCTGAGCGTATATTTTTTCTCTTCAAATATGATTTATCCATCGTTGAGATGTATGAAATGAATAATAAAAACATAGAAAGAAGCCAAACTGGCTACTGTAATGTAATGTAAATTCCCAAATAAATGTTTTCTTAATAAACTCTCCAACTCCAAGCACGATAGTTCTAGAAGGCCCTTGGCTGACCAGCCAGCTGCTGATCTCACATCCACATGAGTTAATCACAGAGGTAGATGACCATCAGCCAGTGTAGGGGTGACATGTGGTCAGCATGTCAGGTCCCCAGCCGTTAAAGCTGGTTTTCTCAACCTGGAGTCGCTACTTATTGTAGCTACCCAAATGCCTCACAATGCTGGGTGGGCACCGGTCCCATACTAGCCGAAATACCATGAGAAAAATTTCTTCCCCCATGGAGACTCGAACCAGCGCAAGTCCTGTAGCTCTGTGCCAAGACTTCCTGCCTTAACCACTAGACTACGGCGAATAAAGAAGCCGCCATTTGCTAGAGAGTAGCAAAGATTTCACAGCATTTAGTGTATGGGAATAAACAGCACATGTAAGAGAAAAATGTTGGATTTAGATTGGAATTTGCTCAGGTAGCTCAGTCGGTAGAGTATTGGCCTAGAAAGCCAAAGGTCCTGGGTTCAAGCCCCAGTCTGAGCATATAATTTTTCTCTTTAAATATGTTGCATTCTAGTATTTAAAGGAAGTAACACTACGAGACGCTGGAGGGAAAATTTTCTATAGGATCATAACAGGCCTTGGCCTAATACTTGGAAGGAAGAAGAAGAAGAACACTATGAGTTTATTTTAATTATTATGAGATAGAATATTTTCATTCACCTCATATTTGTGATTTTCTTGCAGAGTGCAGTTTCTACACTCTATGTGTCATTGTCGATGCTTCCGAACTGTTGAATTTGCGGTTGGCGATCTTTTAGGTTGATTTCTGCTCCTTCCATTGGCTGACAATGAACTTCCAAATCAATTTTTTTGTCTTTTTCCCCGGGAATTTAAAAATTCATTGTTTTCTTTTTATTCTTGTGGATGTAAATTTTCTCTCAAATTCCTTAGATTTATCTGTTTTAGTAATTTGGCCTTTGTTTGAATTCAGTGTTTTTCTGACCGTGTATGTGCAGCTATTGCAAACTTTTCTATTTCTCCATTTTTAACATTTCTAAGGTGTTCTTTCAATCTTGTACTCATGTTCCCTTTTTGTTTTTTCCTATGTATACATTTTCACAATCTTTACAATCAATTTGATAAATCCCTGATTTGTTGCCTTCATCAATCTTTTAATTTTTGTTGATTTTAATTAATCTAGTCCACCTCTGTGGCCTCAAGGTAGCGTGCTGCCTTGTCATGCAGCGGGTCCGGGTTCGATCCCCGGTCGGGACAGTTTTTCTGGGTGAGGTCTTTATCGGGGTTTTTCCTCGCCTGTCAGACAAATGTCAGGAAAACTTCAAGGCCCAAACGGTCCCCGAAATCATATGGCCATCATCATCATCCTTCACCAGTGTGGAAAGCAACGGGGAGCTACCACACCTACAATTCCCTAGTAAAGCTACAAGCATAGCATGAAAATTTTAATTTGCTGAAAATGTTCTGAAACTTATTAAATGATAATTTAATGCAAATATGAGGTGAGTGTAAATATCCAAAATCATAAAAATGTTGCATTCTGTTTGAACTAGTTTCAGTATATCATGTACACCATCATTAGCTTTTACAGACTGCTTAATTTTAAGTAGTCGCAATATCTGACGATCGTAGTCTCATGAGTACCAATAGTTGTACTTAATGCAGTTTTTTATCGTGTTTTCAAATATGTATTTGGAATTTCTCCATCACCCACAGTTCTTTTTAATAATTATTTCTTAATAAACATTTTTTCGTCCATTTATTATCTTGGCGCAGTGAGCGATGAGCATGGGAACACTTTCATCAGGAGATTTCAGCTATGTAAAAGAGATATCAAGGCAAATGGAATCCTAATATGCTGGCCAATTATTGTTGGACCATCAAGAGGGATGCTCCACAGGCAAAATATAGCAGAAAATCATCATTTCTTACTTTCTAGGTGAGTCCGAATGTTCAAATATTGTGTAGAAAATATTAAAGTGTTTGAAATTATAAATGCCTGCCTCTCGGAAACCTTGCATCATACCATATTTGAATTGAGGAGAAAAAATACTATCAGAATCACATATTTTTCTTTCTGAGACAAAAAAAAAGTTTATTTTTTGTTGCTCAGTGTATATCAGCAGCCAAACATTATAATGCAATGAAGTTTCCATATATAATTTTAACAATGACCATCTAGCGAAGATAAACATACTCGAGGAGATGGAAATTATGAAAGCAGTTAACAACAATGACCATCTGAGAAACAAAAACGAACCCAGTATGTGTAACCCCCTCTACCAGATCTTCAGTGAAACACCAGTTTTGAATCCTGCTGATGATGGGACAAGTCCCGAAAGCGCTACAGATAAATAACTAATAAAGTTAAGAAGACGGACCTTTTAGGTAAATATTCCATGATTTTATACTTTAATTCCTAAAATAAGTAAGTTAGTTTTAGTGTTTTGAATGTGGATTAACTAAGAAAGAAAAATTAATGAATTTTGAAATTTCCTGAGAAGTTAATTTGATTGGAAAGTTCATTGGTTCACCAACAGGTAGAATAAGAAGCAGTGCACCTGGATGACAGAACATCAGTTGTAAAACTACTGAAGATGTAACTGTTTAGGTTAAGAAACCGGTTTTAAAAAAAGACAGGATGCGAGGTGAGATGTAACGAATTTTGTTTTAAATTTTAAATAAAAGCTCATAGTGATATTTCCTGTAATAGTTCTGTATACTTACTCACTGGCACTATCGAACCCATAGGTTCATGGCCACGCGGACATAAGCTCTCCATACATCCCTATCCTGAGCTAATGTTTTCCAATCATTCCCTGTATAATCTACTTCCCTCAAATCATAGTTAATGTTGTTCTCCCACCTCATTCTTGGTCTACCAACTGGGCATTTTCCCTCTGGCTTTCCTACAAGAAGCTTCCATGCAAGTCTTTCATTCCCCATACGTGCAACATGTCCTGCCCATCGCAGTCTACGAGACTTAACTGTTCTTATTATATCTGGCTTCCTATAAAGACCATGTAGTTCATTTTTATGTAGTTTTCTCCATTCACCTGTCTGTTCATCTCTCTTTGGTCCAAAAATTTTCCTAAGTACTTTATTCTCAAATACTTGTAATCCCCTTTCCTCCCTTAAAGTAAGAGTCCATGTTTCACATCCATATAATATAACTGGTAGAATAATAGTTTTATATATTTTCAGTTTAACGTTTTTTGAAAGGAGTTGGGACATCAAAAGTCTCTGCAATGCATAATAGCACGCATTTCCAGAATTGAGCCTATGTTTAATTTCATTGTCCATCTCATTCCTATTTGTGATTATTGTTCCTAGGTATTTGAATTCAGCCACTTCCTCAAAATTTCCCTCATTTGTCATTAGCTGTCCATTTCCATTATATAATGCATTTCTACGTGTGACCATATATTTAGTTTTATTGATATTAACTACCAGCCCTAATTTCTTAGTGTTACTCAATAGTGTGTGCGTGTTGTCCGTTAGTATCTCCTCGCTATCGGCCAATAGTACTACATCATCAGCATAAACTAACAGCTTATTAATACCATTGAGTTGTAAGCCTTACCCTATATATTTATGATTTTAGGAAATTTTATGAAACACTCTTTGTGACAGCAAAGTTATATAATATTTATTTAGGAAGATAAGATAACAGAAATGATCTTACGAAACAAACATCATTCAAAACTGTAGTGAAGTGCTTTGTTTATTTACTGCCGGATTTTATTAGACCTTCAAAATTACAACTGATTAATTCTTTGAAATAAAAGGTGAGAAAAATTATAGAAAAGTAATGTAAAATATTGTCCAGTTCTGTAGCCAAGTGGTTAAGGTGATATACCTTGGAACTGAGCTATAAGACTTGCACTGGATATCCACCACTCGAGGTAGCTTGCTGCCTTGTCACGCAGCGGGCCCGGGTTCGATCCCCGTTGTGGACAGTTTTTCTGGGTGAGGTTTTTATCGGGGTTTTTCCTCACCTGTAAGACAAATATCAGGAAAACTTTAAGGCCCAAACAGTCCCCGAAATCATATGGCCATCGCAATCATTATCATTCATATTCTTCTTCTTCTTCCTTCCAAGTATTAGGCCGAGGCTTGTTACGATCCTATAGAAAATTTTCCCTTATGGGAAATTCTCGTATAAGACTTGAAAGCCTAATAATAGTCCCTTCGATTGGTTGCTGGCCAAAGGAAGGCAAGACCAGTGATGGGGCTGCCATCTTATAGCCTCTGGTCAGGCTTTTCTGGAGAAGAAAAGAAAATAAAGGAAAGAAGAAATGGAAAAAAGGAAGGACTCCCTAGCACTCGGATGCCCTAATAGCGTCGGGGTCGAAAAAACAAGAGTTAACCAAATGAGGTTAGATAGTAAAGTTAATAGAGTGCATAACACAAGTAAGTGGAAGAAATGTTTTGCACAGCTTGGGCACCTTGTGGTCGCCATCCACATATCCCCTAGATGAGGACCCCTGAGGGGATCATTCATATTCATCTTAGATTAAGCTTAGGATTAGGGACTCTCCTGGCGCACCACTATCACCATCATCATCATCACCCATCATATCATCGGGGCAACATAACCCCGCCTTCCAGGCGCCCCAATCTCAGAAGTGGGTTACAAGTATCCCCGTTGTGGACAGTTTTTCTGGGTGAGGTTTTTATCGGGGTTTTTCCTCATCTGTAAGACAAATGTCAGGAAAACTTTAAGGCCCAAACAGTCCCCGAAATCATATGGCCATCGCAATCATTATCATTCATATTCATCTTAGATTAAGCTTAGGATTAGGGACTCTCCTGGCGCACCACTATCATCATCATCATCATCACCCATCATATCATCGGGGCAACATAACCCTGCCTTCCAGGCGCCCCAATCTCAGAAGTGGGTTACAAGTACGCCATGCCAGGAGAGAACACCAGGAATGTCGAAAGACAACCTGGGGCATTAGCAAAAAAAAAAAATAAGAAAAAAAAAGAAAACACTTGCACTGGTTCGAGTCTCAATGAGTAAGAAATTTTCTCATGAAATTTCAGCCAGTATAGGACCGGTGTCCAGCCAGCATCGTGACAAATTTGTGTAGCTACAATAAGTAGCGGTTCCAGGTTGAGAAAATCAGTTATAATGGCTGGGGACCTGACATGCTGACCACATGTCACCCCTACACTGGCTGAATGATAGTCTACTTCTGTGATTAACACATGTGGATGTGAGGCCAGTAGCAGGCTGGTAGGCCACACGCCTTCTAGTACTGTCGGACCATCGAGTTTAGTTTTTAATGTAAAATATTGTGCTTATTAACAAATTGATTAATCATTAATTAAATAACAATAAAACTTAGTTTTATTTGATTTTCATATTTATTAAGGTATAATTCAGTGACAGCTGTTTCGGTACACTGTACCTTCTTCAGACATGTTAAATTAATTTGATTAATTTAACGCTAAGGAATTAGGACTGGAAGTAAATATCAATAAAACTAAATATATGGTCACACGTAGAAATACATTATATAATGGAAATGGACAGCTAATGACAAATGAGGGAAAGTTTGAGGAAGTGGATGAATTCAAATACCTAGGAACAATAATCACAAACAGGAATGAGATGCACAAAGAAATTAAACATAGGCTCAATTCTGGAAATGCGTGCTATTATGCATTGCAGAGACTCTTGATGTCCCAAGTCCTTTCAAAAAACATTAAACTGAAAATATATAAAACTATCATTCTACCAGTTATATTATATGGGTGCGAAACATGGACTCTTACTTTAAGGGAGGAAAGGAGATTATGAGTATATGAGAATAAAGTTTTTAGGAAAATTTTTGGACCAAAGAGAGATGAACAGACAGGTGAATGGAGAAGACTACCTAACAATGAACTACATGGTCTTTATAGCAAGCCAGATATAATAAGAACAATTAAGTCTAGTAGATTGCGTTGGGCAGGACATGTTGCACGTATGGGGAATGAAAGACGTGCATGGAAGCTTCTTGTAGGAAAGCCAGAGGGAAAACGCCCAGTTGGTAGACCAAGAATGAGGTGGGAGAACAACATTAACTATGATTTGAAGGAAATAGATTATACAGGGAATGATTGGAAAGCATTAACTCAGAGCTTATGTCCGCGCGGCCATGAACCTACGGTTCTATAGTGCCAGTGAGTAAGTAAGTAAGTAAGTTTATAGAGCTGTCGCTAGGTGGAACCACATATCTATGAAGTCCTACAGAAAGTAGCTGTTGCTAGATGACTAACTTTTGAAATAATTCCCAAACTTTTATTAGAAATGGATGTACACTAACTTCTCCCTTCCTAACCTAACAAAATAAATTACATTATTTACTGACATGTACACTAATCTGATATACACTAACACTAACCTAACAAAAATAGTGTAAATGAATTGTTGATGGTGGCAACTTTGGAAGAGAAGGGCAAAATAACTAGTGAGTATCACAGTATTATCTAAAAATGTCGCATGAGCTTCTCGTAAATAAATAAATACTTAAAAATTGTAAAAGAATGTTATAAGTATTGTTGAAAAAAGTTTAAAATATTACAAAATATTAGTAAAGACAGAAGAAGTAACAGTATTACAAATATACTATGGAAAATGAAGGGAAAGGTAATGTACTGTTGAGGCAAAAGACAGCTGTTAGGATATTCACATTGCACCTACCTGAAACTTTGAGGGTATCATCCATGCTCAATATAAAACCCATGAACCAAAACTTAGCTGTTGCATATAACTATAAGTACGGTACCCAAAATGAGTCCAGAATCTGTTGGGACATACACGGATAATTAACCTGACCAGGGTGAAGGAACTATACAACCCTGACAACCAGATTTCTGTACTGCACACGTACAGGTAATTGAGTGAGCAGGTAAGTAGAGCTAATAAGGGATCTCGATCTGCCATTTTCCAAATGGTCGGATGCAACAATTTCCAGGCTCTAAGTCAGGGCCTTACAGTTATTCGCTACAACTAAATGTCTGTGCATGGGTTTTACATAGAAAATGGATAACACCATCAAATTTCCAGGTATGTTCTGAAATAATATAATTTCTTGTGAGTTAAGATATAGGTTAGACATAGGTTATGTTGTATTTCAGTCAAAATCAGGGGTTGGATAAACATTTTTTATATCAGATTTTTTAAAATCAAGGCTAACAATCATGTTTTTTTTTTTTATGTTCGAAAATCATGGCTTCCTTGTTCTAAATAATTAGCTACATACACATACAAACATGCATATTAATATACCGGTATATATATAAAAAAATATATTATAATAATGATCACGTACGTTACCAAACTAGTTGACTGAGACAGGAAAGTTTCAGGATGGTATTGGAAAAGTCCCGACATGTAATCCCGGTACCGACTAACCTTCTTGAGGTTTTATCGTGGAAATTCTTTTGATATATTTTTTAAAATTAATATTAAGCGAATTTTCACAAGACATTTGAATACACAATAATAAACTTAACTTACTGGTATACACATAAATATCGTGAACGCGATATAACCGAAAAGGAATTAAATTCAAGGAAGAAAATAACAGGAACCTTATTTCGTTTTTCGCGCTGAGAATAGCTATATCGTAAAACTCATAGAATAGCGCGGCTGTAATGTTGGTATCACAATTGTCAAACATTTGTTGAATATCGCTATCTGCGTTCATAGAGAACCGTCGAATCGATCAAGGTTGGAGTGATTATTGTATGGACTACGTGTAGATTGTGGACTGCTCTCTCTGTTAATATTATCGACATAAAAGTAAGCTTCAATTTCTTTAACGTTGAACATCGTGACAACTTATTTATTTAACATAAACAAATATAATATGTATTGCATGAAAATAATTTTCATCTGAACTGAAATCAGTCATCTGTTTAGTGATTAAAATAGTTTGTCAGTTCCTTACTAGAAATGTTGCCAATATTATAACAAAAAATACACTACTTAACATTCAAATTGAGAGCATTGATTTCTACGTAATCTCAAATTTCGTACAATATTCTCTTTCTCTACTCTTAATTCAGTCCTCCTCCTTAGTGAGCCATTTATAAGACATTAAAGCCTTAGTTTAGAGCTACTTGACGTGGAATGGTTCGAATTATAGGGAAGAAATTTTATCATAGAATTTCGCCAGCTTATGAGACTGAGCAACATGTAGAAAAAGAAATCGAGCAAGTTGTCTCTAGAGATAGCGATTGAGACTCATAATTAGGAAGACCCGAGTTCAAACCCCCTGTGCTGATCGATATTTTTTCCCCAAGCAAATGAAATACTAGTTTTGTTACCAGAACACAATAGTATCGCGAGTCTGAGCGAATGTTGACGGGACATTAGTTACCCGCCGGTCTATGGGTCTGGTATTACAACTCCCGGCCACGTATGCCGCTAGTGCTCGGCAGATATCGTTAATTTCCGGCTTCTTCTAGCGTAATTTATCAGCGACAAGTCAGATTAATTCATTTTGAGATTAAACTTTGGAGTGAATATGTATATTACTGATTTTATGTATGTTCCTATGTTCACATTACATCATGGTTGTGTACTCACTATACGAACGTGTGTACATTTTAGAAACATTCTTAAAAAATAAGAATTCGAGTGGAAAAACTAGACGAAAATTTAGAAGTAAATTTCCTAATAGGCCACTTCCTTGTAGAAATACAATATTAAACTTGGTGAATAGGTTTAAAATAACAGGTTCTGTAAATAACAAGAAAAGCCAACGATTTCCTCGCGTCCTTACAGAGGAAAAACTTGACGAAATATGTGCCGTCTTGGAGCATAGCCCTAGAAAATCTTTGAGACGTTTAGCGCAGGAAACAGGAATTTCGAGATCATCAGCGCACAAAGCATCATATATGATAAGGGTGAGTGGTGAATATTGTTTCCAGTTTCAACCGAGCACTCGTGGCGTGGGTGGCTGGGTATCACCAGACCGGCAATTAACTAATGTATATAATAAATAAATAGGGGTGATATGACCCTAGATGTTTGAAGTGTCTATAAATTAGTGACCATAGAGGGAAGGAAAATAACCATAGAGAAACCTCTGTGATAACCACTAGATAACTATAACAACAGGATAAATGACTGCTAACGACACTACAGCTGCCGGATCTCCGGCTCTGAAGCTTAGGTTATACGAGGGGTAAAGGGAGAAACTCGTCCTCTACTGCCAATAAGAAAATAGTTGAATTGAGAGTAGATGTCTGCCACAACCAATCACTGCTCTTGGCGCAGCTATAGCATGCTAGTAAGGTTTGAAATTGCTGAGATGTTGTCAGCTGTATGTCTGCTAACCACATACATAAAGTGGCCCCTCCCACTGAATATCCATATTGGCAACACTCTCGTGAAAACGTCAGGGCCGGAGAATCAGTGGCTGGGGTATAACCCACTGACATTATCGAATCCATAGGTTCGTGGCCGCGCGGACGTAAGATCTCCATACATCCCTATCCTGAGCTAATATTTTCCAATCATTCCCTGTATAATGTACTTCCCTTAAATCACAGTTAATGTTATTCTCCCACCTCATTCTTGGTCTACCAACTGGGCGTTTTCCCTCTGGCTTTCCTACAAGAAGCTTCCCATTCCCCATACGTGCAACATGTCCTGCCCATCGTACTCTACGAGACTTAACTGTTCTTATTATATCTGGCTTCCTATAAAGACCATGTAGTTCACTGTTATGTAGTCTTCTCCATTCACCTGTCTGTTCATCTCTCTTTGGCCCAAAAATTTTCCTAAGAACTTTATTCTCAAATACTCATAATCTCCTTTTTCTCCCTTAAAGTAAGAGTCCATGTTTCGCATCCATATAAATGACTAGGCCTACTACAAACCATAATCTAATAAGTAAAATATATATATACCATTGTAGAAAATGATTAACCTAGGGAATAGCATCATCTTAAATGGCACAACAGCCCTTTGTGGGCTTCTTAAGAAGCTCATTGAAAATAAAGTTTTACTGGCTCCATTTAAAGGGAAACAAGGTAGATTTTTATAATTTTCCAGAAAACAAAATATGGTTTATAATTCTGAGAAATTTTATCAGTTATAATGAATATGGAAGTCCTGCGCCGTAGTCGAGTGGTTACGGCAAGATGCCTTGGAGCAAAGCTACGGAACTTGCTCTGGTTCAAGTCTCCATGAGGAAAAAAATTTTCTCATGGAATTTCGGCCAGTATGAGACCGATACCCACCCAGCATCATGAGGTATTTGAGTAGCTACAATAAGTAGCAGCTCCAGGTTGAGAAAACCAGCTATAATGGCTGGGGGACCTGGCATGCTGACCACATGTCGCCCCATCACTGGCTGGATGATCATCTACCTGTGTGATTAACACATGTGGATGTGAGGCCCAACGGCCGGCTGGTAGGTCAAGAGCCTTCTAGACATGGAGTAAACAAAGAATTAATATGGAAGAATGAAATTATATGATAAAAGTTTATGTGTTCAAAGAGAGAAAATATGCCAAATATGATAGTTTGCTTACTAAAATATGCTCTATCATTTATAAATGGCCAAATATGCATAAATATGACTTAACAATGTACTATATTTCAATTAGTTTTGTATAACAAGCATGTATATATTTAATATTTTAAAATTTATATATTTATTTAGGGAATATATCACCCTTACCAAAAAATATTTGCTACATCATAAAAAATCCATATATTATTTATCATAGAGATATATCATGCCATGGAGTTTACACTAAATGGGGGAAAAATCCAGAAAAATGGGAAATCCTTTTGTTTGCTTCTTTTCAGATTCCATGGGGTTGTCGATGAGCTCTGTTGACGTTTGTATTGACGTACGTCCCAATTGAAGAGTGAAGATTGTGGTTTAACATGGCGCCACAAAAATTTACATTGCAACAAAGAATTTATCTTGTGGAGTGGTACTTTGTACAGAAGAATTGTGGACCAGTGAGACAACGTTTTGCAATAGAATTCCCTGGTGCTCCCGTTCCACATAGGACAACAATATTAAATCTCGTAAAAAAGTTTAGAGAAACGGGATCAGTACTGAATAAACCTGGAAAGAGAAACCCGAGCGTGCTTACCGAGGAGAAACTCAGTGAAATAGGAGAGAGGTTAGAACATTCTCCTCGAAAATCTCTTCGTCGTCTCTCACAAGAAATGGGTGTTTCAAAAACCACAGCATTAAGAGCTACTAAAATTATTCAATTTAATCCCTGCAGAAGGAAAACAGTGCACCAATTGCAATCTACAGATAATGTGAGTCGTGTGAACTTTTGTAACTAGGTTACAAAACTGTTGGGGACCCTAATTTATTATTTTCACAGATGAAGCATGGTTTTATTTAAATGGCCATATTGAAACAAAAAAATAACAGATACTGAAGTACAAAAAATCATTCTCTCATTCATGAAACTCTGTTATATAACAACGTTGGCAGCCTAGGTTTTGAACCTGGTTTAATTGGAAGACTGAAAATGAGGTGAGGTATAAACAATTTTAATTTAAATCTGAATGTAATATGCTATAACTGCACGTAGCTAGCTTCCAATGCTATGTATTGTTAACATGAATTTTTTTAACTACTTGTAAGTTTTATTTTAGGAAGAAAAATAATGTTTGGACCGGGATTGAAACCATGGATCTCTAACTCTGTATGTTAGTATGATACCGATTGCACCATCCGAACTCTGATATAAACGTCAAAAATTCCTTCCTATTTTTTTCTTTCTAAAATAAAACTACGTCCAATTCTGGAAAATTTTAAATTAAAAATGTAACATCAAAATACTATTATTTAATTTTAGGAAGTGATATTTTGAGGTTATTTTAATTATATTATTTTTTTAGTCTGATCAACTTACCTCAATATTAATGTTGATTTGTTCTTGAACATGTTTCAAAACAATTCTGTTTTATCGTCAGCTTGTCCAGACTGGTTTTATTTATGTTGCACAACCTGGATGTTGATGTCAGCTCCATCCTGTGGTTGGCCAAAGAACCTCCAAACAAGGTCATGCTCCGTCGGTATTTCAAAATTCATAACTCTGTATAATATAAAAAGTATAAAAAACAAAAAATGATAAACAGAAGTACTCTTGGTAAAGAAGAACCACCTATGAAAAAATATAGGAAATTCACATATCACCCTTTGGAACACAATAAATTCCAAAAGATATTTGAGAAGTTTAATATTAAATTAGCACAGAAAAATAACTACAGTTTAAATAAACTAATAAAAACCAACAAAAATGAAAAAACTGATAAAAATAAAGTCAGGAATATATCAAATTGACTACATGGGTTGTGAAAAGATATATATAGGAAAAACAAAAAGAAACCTAAAAATTAAAACCAAAGAACACATAAGAAATATTAAAAATGGGGAAATAGAAAAATCTGCAGTTGCTGCTCATATTTGGTCTGAAAACATAATATAAATTCAGACACTAAATTATTAAGACAGTTAGAAAATACAAAAGAGCTGACTATTTGGGAAAAAGTTTATATTCAGAAGAACAAAAACAGAGTTATGAATTTTGAAATACCGACAGAGCGTGACCTTGTTTGGAGGTTCTTTGGCCAACCACAGGATGGAGCTGACATCAACATCCAGGTTTTGCAACATAATGCAACATAAATCAAACCAGTCTGGACAAGCTGACGATAAAACAAAATTGTTTTGAAACATGTTCAAGAACAAATCAACATTAATATTGAGGTAAGATGATCAGACTAAAAAAATAATATAATCAAAATACTTTTAAATTATCTAAACTTTTCATTAAATTTTCAGGGATTTTCCATACTTTTCTCAAATAAAAATAAAGCTATTCTATGCAATATGTTTATCTATGAATTTTGCAACACACTACTGTTTATATAATATATAATATTTGAGCTTGCGACATAGTTGCAAACATGTTTATTCAGGTTAGATTAGATAAGTTAGATGAGATTAGACAGGTACTTGGCATTGTTAATTTTTTATAGCATGTTTTTCATAAATTGGCTACTTGTTCGAACAATTATTAATAGATACCTTCAGTTGTTAACATTGCACATTTTAGTTATTTTGACATCAATTTTTCATTCAATTTTAAGGCTTTTGGGTAAAATTTCAACACTTGTAGTTTGACTGAAGATGAAGGCAAATAGCCTTTGAAACTGGCATCGTGAAAACAAGCAATTTTATGAGGTGAGATGTAAAAACATTTTATCCAATTCATTTATAAAAAATTCAACTTAATCTAATCAGGCAAAATTCAATATGATGATAATGATGGCCAGATGATGTTCAGGGACCATTTGTTGTGCCTTAAAGTTTCCTGACATTTGTCTTACAGGAGAGGAAAAACCCCAAAAGAACCTTACTGAGGAAACTTGTTCCTACTGGGGATCAAACCCAGGCCCACTGCATGACAAGGCACATGCTACCTCGAGATCACAGCGGTGGACTCAGTGATAAAATAAAAAAATTAAATAATATATTTGAAGAGAAAAATTGAAAAAACTGCACTTAAACTAGCGTGAAATATTTTCAAAGTCCTATAGAACAACAGTGCGCATGCACCAGCGATGACCCACAATCGATTATCATCCTAGATTACTATTCGTCGCTATGAAATTTTAAATGACCAATATTTGCAATAAATCCCCAAATCTATGTTAAAAAAATATATTAATAATATTAAAATTACCAAATGTTTATTAAAAATGGGTGTACACTTACTTATCACTCCCTAATGCTGATCCAACCAGCGATAACCCAAAAACAGCGATAGAAAAAATCATAGACTAAGTAATATACTCTGTGGAGAAAATGGCAGTTAGCATCACAATATTGTCTAACAGTGTCATAATATTGTGATTTGCATATTTAAATAAATACTTCAAAATTGTCTAATAATGTTATAAAAATAGTTTGAAAAAGTTTAAAATATTAAATAATGTTAGTAAATACAGAAGAAGAGCTATAGTTTACAACAATATAACTAAAAAATCAAGCGCTAGTAGAAGTGCAGTTGAGCTGAAAAATTATATGCTCAGACTGGGGCTTGAACCCAGGACCTTTGGCTTTCTAGGCCAATACTTTACCAACTGAGCTACCTGAGCAAGTTCCAATCTAAATGCAAATCGTTATCTTATATACGCTGTTAATAATAGGTCCTGGGTTCAAGCCCCAGTCTGAGCATATAATTTTTCTCTTCAAATATGATTTATCCATCATTGAGATGTATGAAATGAATAATAAAAACATAGAAAAATATATGCTTAGACTGGGGTTTGAACCCAGGACTTTGGCTTTCTGTGCCAATGCTCTAACAACTGAGCTACCTGAGCTCTCCAATCTAAATGCAAATTTTTCTCTTATACATTGTTCATTCCCAAGCGTCAAATGCTATGAACAATTATGATGATCTTGTAGAAGATTTCAGGGCTATTGGCCATGGTCTTGAGGCTTGTTATTGGTGCAATAGAAGACCCTAATGCTAACCAACCAGAAGGCAGATACAATTTACGAAGTAACGGACTGCGCTGAGAACACGTTGTGGATAAATATATAAATAGGGCAGGTAGTCGAAAAAATTGCCAGTCTCAAGACAACCCTTGAGGATGCCGGATGCAGTCTCTGGCAAAATGTCGGGGAACTACAAGCCTCAAGACCACGGCCAACAGCCCGGAAATCTACAAGACCATCACAATAACTCCGGCCGTGAAAGCGTAAGTCAATGCTATGAACAATTGTTTGATAATGCAAATGGCGGCTTCTTATATAAGAAGACTTTTATTGGGAATTTAACCTTTTGAATGCCATGCCCGGCGTGCGCTGGTGAAAGTGTGTGTACAGCAGTATGCCACGCCCGGCAAGCTCCGGTTTTCAATCTTATTACTTTAAATATTTTTTTCCTGAAGTTTTTACTTCAATAAACTAAAATTATTTTTCGTGCTGTGTTTGTACATCCTTTCTTAGCAATACTTTGCACATCCCTTACAGAATAATGGTACAGGCTGGTTGTAAATGCGTTTTCTAAAGGAGTTTGTACATTTATGTTTCAAGGCCTTATTTTTTTTTGCTATGCAATATTGCAATTTCAGGATTTTTTCTTTATTTATTTTATTTTTAGTTGAAAAGATACCTGGCCAAGGGGTAGGTCGTGCTGTGAAACACAGTGATTCATGTCTCAAAGATAAAGAAAATACAATACGCAAGTTTATTGTGTCAGTTTTATCAGAAGATGAAAATGACAGTAACAGTTCATCAAATGGTTATTCGTTTGACGAATGTGATAGTAGTCCTGTTTCTAAGAGAATATTATTACAATCTAAGCCTGTAAATAGTAAAGCAAGTGATGTAGATCTAAATGAACAGGGTGTGACTGACAGTGGTGGGCGTGTCGCGACAGACGAAACACGTGGCATAGAACAGCTGTTTGACTGGAATTGATTCGAACCCAGGACCATAAAAAATGTTCAACAATATTTAATATTATAAGTGTTTAGTGATAATGCCATCAAAATTATTCAGTAGAATAAATGTTTTAGTGATAGTGATAACAAATTTCAATAAAGACACCGTGCTGAATTCGAACCTGGGATCTTTACAAGTGGAAGCAATACCGCCTAACCTTCAAATAAATGTATAATAGTGAGTTTTTTGCTCCTTACTTCTATCTTTAACAGATCTGGTATTTCTTCCTTTCTTCCACTTACTTATACCAGACTCTTTTAACTTTACTATCTAACCTCTCTTGGTTAACTCTTGTTTTTTTTTACCCCGACGCTATTAGGGCATCCGTGGGGCTAGGGAGTCTTTCCTTTCTTCCATCTCATCTTTCCTTTATTTTCTTTTCTTATCCAGAAAAGCCTGACTAGAGGCTATAAGATGGCAGCCCCATCGCTGGTCTTGCCTTCCTTTGGCCAGCAACCAATCGAAGGGACTATTATTATGCTTTCAAGTCTTATATGAGAATTTCCCGAAGTACGCTGGAGGGAAAATTTTCTATAGGATCGTAACAGGCCTTGACCTAATACTTGGAAGGAAGGAAGAAGAAGAAGAAGAAGAAGAAGAAATTAAATTTAGCATGGCATGTAGACAGTTAAATATACTTTATATAGACGATTTTATTATTAATTTAACACTTCTCATAGAAGGATAAAAATTTTTCTCTTCAAATATAATTTATCCTTCTATGAGAAGTGTTAAATTAATAATAAAATCGTCAATAGAAGCCCTACTGGCTATAAAGTAGTGTTAAATTCCCAATAAATGTCTTCTTAACTAAGAAGCCGCCATTTGCAAAGATAGAAGCTATGGTTTCAAGCATTTGGCGCGAGGGAATTACAATTACGTACATAAGAGAAAAATTTGCGTCTAGATCGTAACTCGCCTCGGTAGCTCAGTTGGTAGAGCACTTGGCCCGGAAAGCCAAGGGTCCCGGGTTCGAGTCCCGGTCTAGGCGAAAATTTTTCTCTTCAAATATACTTTATATAGTTTATTTTTTATTATTTCACTCACCTCATACTTCATAATTCATAGCAGACCCTGGGTTTCTTCACATCTTTTGTGACATTCTCAATGCTGCGTCACGTTCACAACTGACATCCAACGGCCTTCTATCCTGCAGACTGACCTCCGCGCCATCTGGTGGCCGACCGAAGAATTTCCAAATCAGTCCTCTTTCTTTATAATCGGGTATTTCAAAATTTATAGTTGTATTTTCATTCTTGCATATGTAAATTTTTTCCCAAATTGTGAGTTCCTTCGGTTTTTCCAATTGTTTAAGTAATTTTGTTTTGGTTTCTATTCTATGTTTTTCTGACCAGGCATGTGCAGCTATTGCAGATTTTTCGGTTTCTCCATTTTTAACATTTCTGAGGTGTTCTTTTAATCTTGTATTTAGATTCCTTTTTGTTTTTCCTATATATATCTTTTCACAATCTTTACAATTAATTTGATAAATTCCCAATTTTTTGCAGTCTTCAATCTTTTCATTTTTGTTGGTTTTTATTAAATTACCTAAGCTGTAATCATTTTTAGGTGCTAATTTAATGTTGAATTTGTGAAAATTTTTTGAAACTTGTCAAATACGAAAGGATGGTATGTGAACTTCTTGAATTTTTTGCCTATATTTTTATCTGTCTGAAGAGTACTTTCATTGATGACTTTTTGTTCTTTGAATTTATTTATTTTCTTGAAAATTCAAAGAACAAAAAGTCATCAATGAAAGTACTCTTCAGACAGATAAAAATATAGGCAAAAAAATTCAAGAAGTTCACATACCATCCTTTGGTATTTGACAAGTTTCAAAAAATTTTCAACAAATTCAACATTAAATTAGCACCTAAAAATGATTACAGCTTAGGTAATTTAATAAAAACCAACAAAAATGAAAAGATTGAAGACTGCAAAAAATCGGGAATTTATCAAATTAATTGTAAAGATTGTGAAAAGATATACATAGGAAAAACAAAAAGGAATCTAAATACAAGATTAAAAGAACACCTCAGAAATGTTAAAAATGGAGAAACCGAAAAATCTGCAATAGCTGCACATGCCTGGTCAGAAAAACATAGAATAGAAACCAAAACAAAATTACTTAAACAATTGGAAAAACCGAAGGAACTCACAATTTGGGAAAAAATTTACATATGCAAGAATGAAAATACAACTATGAATTTTGAAATACCCGGTTATAAAGAAAGAGGACTGATTTGGAAATTCTTCGGTCGGCCACCAGATGGCGCGGAGGTCAGTCTGCAGGATAGAAGGCCGTTGGACGTCAGTTGTGAACGTGACACAGCATTGAGAATGTCACAAAAGATGTGAAGAAACCCAGGGTCTGCTATGAATTATGAAGTATGAGGTGAGTGAAATAATAAAAAATAAACAATATTAAAAAACCTCATAGTGTTATTTCCTATCTACATAACTTAATAATACTTTATATAGGTTTATATTATGTAGTATGGCGTAGTACTTTAAATTTAAAAAACCTGGCACCCACAGTCCAGCTGGCAAAAGGTTAAATACTACTTTATAAAGCCAGAAGGGCTTCTTTCGATGTTTTTATTATTGTTATTAAATAATATGTTTGCTTAATTTTGTAGTATGAGTAATTCTGACCTGGTTTATCAACAGAATACAATGTCAGCTAACTGGATGAACAACAAGTTCTTGGAGACGGTGCTTGGAAGTGAAGTAGAGACATTTGAAGTGAAACCTTTAGGAGATTCCAATGATTTCTTCACTAGCAGTCTGCACCGTGTTACAGTGAATTTAAAATCAGGCAGATCTGAACATTTGATTGTGAAGAAACTAATCGACAGGGAAGGAGACGGCAGACTATTTGCAGAGTCATCTATGTTTTCCCGCGAGACGTACATGTACAGTGTTGTTTTGCCCAAATTGCAAGAGATGCTCAATAAGGCATTCCCAGGTATTATGCAAATATTTATTTCTTTCATATTTTATTTTATTTCCTTCTTCTTCTTCCTTCCAAGTATTAGGCCAAGGCCTGTTACGATCCTATAGAACATTTTCTCTCCAGCGTTTCGTAGGATGGCCCAGAGATCTTCGTCCTCTTGGTATATAAGTATAAACAGCTTTGGGGATCCAATTTGAACTCATTCTTTCAAGATGGTGTTTCCAATTGAGTTGGTACTGTTTAACATATTCCAAAATTGGCATAGTCTTCAATCTTTTAAGATATTGGCCGGTGTTCCTTTCCCGATCCCATCTGGTGTAACCTGCTGTTCTGCGCATGAATCTCATTTCACAAGCCGTTATTCTGCTTTCATGTTGTCTTTTTAGTGTCCATGCTTCACTACCATAGGTCAACACTGGTCTAGCCAAAGTGTTATATAAACGTAATCTGGTGTTTTTTTGTACAAGGGATGGTTTCATAACTTGATTAATAATTCCCAAACTTTTATTATAACTAGTCATTTTTTTCAGGGATATACTTTTCATCCCAGATAGAGAGATAATATCCAAGATATTTAAATTGATTAGATCTCTCTAAAATTTTATTCTGGAGACAGATTTTACTTTGTATGGGGTCCTTCGCATGAAATGCCATAATTTTAGTTTTGTTAATTGATATTTCCATATTAAATTTGGCAGCTGTTCTTTGTAAATTATAAATTGATCGTTGCAAATCATTTTTGGAAAGTGCCAGAAGCGCTAAATCATCTGGGAAAAGAATAGCATCGAGCGAGTTTGAGGTTCCTATTGATGGGTATATATCCCCGTTGTGTTTTCCTACATTTGTTTATTATTCTATATATATAATGAGAAGCACCGGCGAAAGTCCACATCCCTGTCTTACCCCAGTGTTGATCTTTTTCCAAAAGAAGATAGTTTGCCATCTTGTTTAACAGAGATTTTATTATCTTTATAGATGTTGAAGATATTAGTAATATATTGTTAATATATTGTTATTTATTTCTTTAAATTGATCATTCTCAGCCGCGGTGGTCTAGTGGTTGTGTTCCTTACCTCTAGTCCTGAGGGTCGCAGATTCAAACCCAGTTGAGGTTGATAGATTTTTAGGATGGTAAAATGCAGGACAAGTCCTCCGGGGAGGGCTTTAAACTGTGGGTCCCGAGTCCAAGATTTTCACGCTCATAAAAGAACCACAAGCCTGAATAAAAAGGCCTCTGTGCAAAATTTAACTGACCTTCATTCATCCAAATAACACCTTAGTTATGTATAATTGTGTTGCGCTGGTTCGAGTCTCCATGGGGGAAGAAATTTTCTCATGGTAGTTCAGCCAGTATGGGACCGGTGCCCACCCAGCATCGCGAGGCATTTGGGTAGCTACAATAAGTAGCGGCTCCAGGTTGAGAAAACCAGCTATAACGGATGGGGGATTCGACATGCTGACCACATGTCACCCCTACACTGGCTAGATGATCATCTACCTCTGTGTTTGACACATGTGGATGTGAGGCCAGCTACCGTCTGCTAGGCTAAGGGCCTTCTAGGCCTGTCGCGCCAGGAGATCATTATGTATAATTGTAGGTTTTAATAGCTGGTGTCAGATTTACAGTATTCTATAAACAATTTTAATATAATTGCAAAATGGTACAATGTGGAAATCAATACAAAGAAAACTAAAGTGATGGCCTTTTATGGGAAATACCCTATACCTAGCAAAATTGTTTTGGATGATGAAATTCTAGAACGAGTAAACAAATTTAATTATTTGGGTTATAATTTAACATTTCAAGATGAAGCTGATATATCAAAGAAAATCACAAATTTTACAAAAACAACGGGGATAATTAACAGTATAATGAAACCATCTTTAGTACAGAAGAACACAAGATTACGGCTTTATAAGGTTCTCGCAAGACCAGTATTAAGATATGGTAGTGAAGCATGGACAATATGAAGAAGAGATGAAAGCCGAATAACAGCAAATGAGATGCGATTCATGCACCTTACAGCAGGCTATACAAAGTGGGACCATAAAAGAAATGAGGAAATTATGGAAGAGTTGGATGTAGAACCCATTCTTCACCATATACAAAACTACCAGAACAACTGGAAAGCCCATCTTCAATGAATGCCATCTCATAGAATTCCAAAAGCCATACTTCGCTACTGCCCCCAAGGCAAAAGATCGCTGGGACGTCCAAAAAAGCGCTGGATGGAAAATTCCTCTTTGAGACCGTAACAGGCCAGACGGCCTAATACTTGCATGGATGATGATGATGATGAATGGCTGGTGTCTTGATTCCTGTTTGATTTGTCTTCTGGGCTAAATGGCCGTGGTCCAGTTTTCTTGTCACTCGATTTTTCATCTTCTGCTCCAGTAGACCTCATCTGCTGCAGACCAGCTGGATGTTGGAAACGATCCTCCTATTTATAGGTGGTTCTTGTTTCCAGCATTCAGCCAGTCTGCAGTTGACAATTTACAGAGAGCACGCAGAATCTCCTGCAGTAGTAGACAAAATGTTGAGTTTCAACAAAACTAGACCCTGGACATTTAACCTCAGAAAATCAATTTAACAAGAACTTTTGTAAATATGACATTTCTTTCAATGTTTTTATTATTCATTTCATACATCTCAATGATGGATAAATCATATTTGAAGAGAAAAATTATACACTCAGACTGGGGCTTGAACCCAGGACCTTTGGCTTTGTAGACCAATACTCTACCGACTGAGCTATTTGAACAAGTTCCAATCTAAATGCAAATTCCCGCAGTGTTAATTGTGCACGGGAATTGACAGCGTATATAAGAGAAAAATTTGCATTTAGATTGGAACTTGCTCAAATAGCTCAGTTGGTAGAGTATTGGCCTATAAATCCAAAGGTCCTAGGTTCAAGCCCCAGTCTGAACGTATAATATTTATTAATTAAGTAAAAATAAAACTTAGTTTTATGATAAATATGAAAATCAAATAATTTGTATTTAATTAATAAATATGGATTTTCATCAAGTAAACACCAACTCAATTGATTATATAATATTTCTCTTCAAATATGATTTATGACATTTCTTCCATATTCAATATAATGGATATACTGTCATAAATTCAACCTATTTGAAGCCTTTATGTTGATTCTGACATTATTATTATTAAGCCCATGTTTCCCTTAACAGAGATTTAGGCGCTCTCCCCCTACAGGGAAGAATTTGAACCATACTAATTTAGTTACACCTGTTTTCATATAGATGTCATTTGAGTGGTCCGTGGTCAGCATTCTTCCTCATACTGACATAAAACTTAAAATATGATATATCAAACATTTATAATCATTTGTACACATAATTTCTAATTTAACAGATTTTATACTTCATCTCATATTTTGAAACTTTTGCAGAATTAGTTTCAAGAATTTTTTTCAACTGCCATCTGACTGTTGATTTGTTGGTTGGTATTCCTCTACGTCTATTCTTCCTCCCTCTGTTGGTGGACCAATGAACCTCCAAATTAATTTTTTTTCCCCCTAACTAACTCACAGGCACTATCAAACCCATAGGTCCATGGCCACACAGACATGAGCTCTCCATAAATCCCTATCCTGAGCTAATGCATTCCAATCATTCCTTGTATAATCTACTTTTTTCACATCGTGATTAACGTGATTCTCCCACCTCATTCTTTGCCTACCTACTGGATGCTTTCCCTGTATTCTACAATAACCTTTTGCAGTCTTATTTCTGATTCTGTATTAGATTATTGTGTGTCTTTTAATTCCACCCACTGCACTTTACATGCTTCAGCTTCTGCCATCAGCAGATACATTTTCAATTTACACACCACTTCAGCAGACCACTTTATGTAGATGATGTATACTTGTATTGTGTACAAAGAGGAGTGTTTATGTATTCATGTAGACTTTCACAGCCAGAGTTGCTATGATGATCTTGAAGAAGATTTTCGGGCTGTAGGCCGTGGTCGTGAGGTTTGTAGTTCCCTGACGTTTCGTCAGAGACTGCGTCTGGCATCCTCAAAGGTTGTCTTGTGGATGCCAGACGCAGTCTCTGGCGAAACGTCGGGGAACTACAAGCCTCAAGACCATGGCCTACAGCCCAAAAATCTTCTTCGAGATCATCATAGGAGTGTTTATGTTAGGATAGTGTAAAGTGTGTTTGTCCACCGCTGTGGTTTCGAGGTAGCGTGCTGCTTTGTCATGCAGCAGGCCCGGGTTCAATTCGTGGTTGGGGCAGTTTTTCCGGGTGAGGTTTTTATTGGGGTTTTTCCTTACCTGTAAGACAAATGTCAGGAAAACCTTAAGACCCAATCGGTCCCCAAAATCATATGGCCATCCTTATCATTATCATCATCATCCTTCACCGGTGTGGAAAGCAATGGGAAGCTACCACACCTACAATTCCCTAGTAAATCTGCAAAGCATAGCATGAAAATGCTATGATATCAGTGAAAGACCTTCCCTCGGGCAGAATTACTATGGATGGAAAGTGTGTTTATGAGGGATGATGATGATGAAGAGAAGGGAGAAGGTGAAACCTGATGCCAGCACATAGCTTAAAACTATCGGAAAGCACCAAGGAGGCCACAAGGCTTAGCATCCCCATCCAATGGACGAATCTCTATCAACAGTATCACATGTCTTCTCAACATATGTTCTGTGGAGAAATTTGCAATTTAATGCAGCAATCTGGTACACAATCTAGTGATTAAAAATTGTACACCACCACCTCTCCTGGTCCCAAGATTGAAGTCTTTGCAATTAAATTAATTTATTATTATTATTGTTGTTGTCCCACGCCATAGCCGAGTGGTTAAGGCAAGAAACCTTGGCGCTGAGCTATGGGACTTGCGCTGGTTCGAGTCTCCATGGTGGAAAAAAATTTCTCATGGAATTTCGGCCAGTATGGGACCGGTGCCCACCCAGCATCGTGAGGCATTTGGGTAGCTACAATAAGTAGCGGTTCCAGGTTGAAAAAACCAGCTGTTACAGCCAGGGGACCCAACATGATGACCACATGTCACCCCTAAACTGGCTCGATCATCTACCTCTGTGATTAACACATGTGGATGTGAGACCAGCAGCCGGCTAGTAGACCAAGGACCTTCTAGGCCTGTCGTGCTTGAAATTTTATCATTATCATTATGTTGTTTGTGTGTACAGGCTGTGAACCCATAGCAGCGAAGTATGTGTGTTCCAGCACTGGAGTGTTGGTACTGGAGGATTTGTCTGCGTCAGGGTTTAAAGTGTTGGATAGAATGGCTGGCGTGGACCTTCACAACAGTTTGTTGGTGATGAGGTGTCTGGCCAGGTTCCACGCTGCATCTGTCATCCTTTACGAGCAAGAACCTGAATTATTTGAACCTTTCATGGACACCGTCTTCAATGAGGAACCAATTCAAAAGCTACAGGGTCCTTTTTTTAAAGGTTAGATAATTGCATGTCTTAACACAACTAAAAAATTGTTTCATAGTTAAATATGGGAAATAAAATTATGGGGTTCTTAATTCGTAAATTAATTAATCATTTTTTTTACATCTTACCTCATATTTTATGTTTCTTTAAACATGGGAACTATTTTTGAAGAGAAAACTGCTTTCTCATTTTCAACCAACATTATGACTACCGGATTTTCGTTGGAATCTCCATCAATAACGTTGCCATCTGGTGTTGATTTGATGAACTTTGAGATGAGGTCACGTTCATCAGGAATCTCGAAATTCATGGATCTAAATTTGTTCTTCTGAATATATATCTTCTCCCAAATTTTCAATTCTAAAGGTTTTTCCAAATGTTTTAAAAGTTGGCTTCTTTTTTTCAATTTTATGATTCTCCAATAAACTATGTGCTGCAATAGCTGATTTTTCAATTTCACCATTTTGTAGGAAAAACAAAAAGGAATTTGGACACTTGTACTAAGGAACACTTCAGAAATATTAAAAATGGTGAAATTGAAAAATCAGCTATTGCAGCACATAGTTTATTGGAGAATCATAAAATTGAAAAAGAAACCCTACTTTTAAAACATTTGGAAAAACCTTTAGAATTGACAATTTGGGAGAAGATATATATTCAGAAGAACAAATTTAGATCCACAAATTTTGAGATTCCTGATGAACATGACCTCATCTTGAAGTTCATCAAATCAACACCAGATGTCAACGTTATTGATGGAGATTCCAACGAAAATCTGGTAGGCATAATGTCGGTTGAAAATGAGAGAGATGTTTTCTCTTGAGAACTAGTTCCCATGTTTAAAGAAACATAAAATATGAGGTAAGATGTAAAAAATGACATTAATTTACGTAAAAAATTTCTGCCTGAGCCAGGATTTGAACATAAGACCTCCAGCTTTACTTGCTGGAGCTCCACCACTGGACTTCTTAAGCAGCTTCTGGACCAAGCACAAATTTCTTTCTTTTTAACTCCTGCGTCCCTGTAGCAGTTAAACTTCAAATGGAAAATGTCCAGTAGGTAGCCCAAGAATGAAGCCAGAGAAAATAATATTAACCATGATTTGAGGCCGTAGCCGAGTGGTTAAGGCAAGAAGCCTTGGCGCAGAGCTACAGGACTTGCGCTGGTTCGAGTCTCCATGGGGGAAGACATTTTCTGATGGTATTTCGGCCAGTATGGGACCGGTGCCCACCCAGCACTGTGAGGCATTTGAGTAGCTATAATAAGTAGCGACTCCAGGTTGAGAAACCAGCTGTAACGACTGGGGGATCCGACATGCTGACCACATGTCACCCTTACACTGGCTAGATGATCGTCTATCTATGTGATTAACATATGTGGATGTGAGGTCAGCAGCTGGCTGGTCAGCCAAGGGCCTTCTAGGCCTGTTGCGCTTGGAGTTTTTTTTATGATTTGAGGAAGTCGTCCTCAGTTGTCTTGTGGTTACGTTCTTTGCCTCTAGTCCCAAACATCATGGGTTCAAACCCGGTCAGGGTTAATGGATTTTTTTTAGGATGGAAAAATCAAAGCAACAAATCCTCCAGGAGGGACTTTACGTTACAGGTCCTGGGTCTGAAGATTTTCAGGTTTGTAAAAGAACCTTAAGTCTGAAAAAAAGATGCCCTAAACAAAATTTACCAACCTTCATCATCCAAGTAATACTTTAGTTGCCTACTAGATGTCTCTTTGGGTCGGTATGCTGACCACATGTCATTCATGACATCTGTAGGGAAATATGGATAAATAAATTACTTTGGTCTACAAACTACTAACAAAGGAGAGGCTATGGCTAAACTCAAACGGCCATAAACCAATAAGTAAGTAAGCAAGCAAGCAGATATATTGGATAGGGATGTATGGAGAACATATCGTTGGTCGACTATCAAAATCTCGTAATTCCATCCAAGAGTAAAATCTGGATTTTTGCATTATTTCATAAACAAAGGCATTGTCTGCATGCTGTTATCGCCTTGTAACTTGAAGATGATTTTGCTGTCATCTATTAACAATTACAAAAACCATGCATTTCCTCAGCTATTAACATCAGGCACAAAAACTAACATCTCTGGCTTAACACTTTTCAGAAATTAATTAAAAAATATAATAGATTTTGACTTAAAAATCAAGCAGTTATAAAGTTTCTTCTTTCTCCTGAATATTTTTTCAATTATGGAGTCACTGGGTTCTGATTGCTGGCCGATGATATGTCTGTGCAGCCATGAACCTCTCGATAGTGCAAGTAACTTTATCAGTTAATTATCATAAGCAATGTCATGAGTGATTTCCAAATCATCAATAAATTCACGAGTACCTAAGTGACTTTGGGAATCAAGAGTGGGATTTGTTACGACTATTTAACAAATAAAATTAAATAATCAATTGAGTTGGTGTTTACTTGATGAAAATCCATATTTATTAATTAAATTCTTTTTTTTTCCAGAGAGAAGTGTTAAATTAATAATAAAAAACATCAAAATTAAGCTGTTTACTCAAAAATCATTATTTAAATATAGTAATTTTAAAGTATTTATATATTTAATGTAAATGGCAATGTTTGAAAACAAATCTGAAATATGTGGTTATGTTTAACCCGTCAGCGCCGACATCCATACGCGGTATAGACCCTCTCTTCTTCACTTATTGCCGACATCTATACGTGGTATAGACCTATGCAGGCGTGTTTTCTTTTTGTTCTGGATCGTACATTTTTGAAGCTACAAATATGTAATTTATTTGTGTTTAACGTAGAAATTATGAGCTTTGAGGACATATGAATAAAAATAATATTTATATTTAATTAATGTTGGGAAGTAAACATTATGAGGTATAATCATTAAAAATCATCGGAGAACATATTGTTTAAATAACTCACCTCATAGGATTCATGCTTCCATTATATCGCGATTTCAAACATAATCATGTTCATCGTCAGCCAGTCGGAGTTATGGCTGACGATGAACATGATTATGTTTGAAATCGCGATATCATGGAAGCATGAATCCTATGAGGTGAGTTATTTAAACAATATGTTCTCCGATGATTTTTAAAAATAATATTTGTTTAAAATTTCATTTGATATTATTTTTTTAAAAAATCAGATGAGATTGAAGTAATCGTAATTTTCTCAAAATGTGCACGACCTTTTCATTCGTTTCTTTACTGCTGTGTATTCTTATATTTGCATATGAACAATATATTTTTGAAGCCTAAGATCTTAGCTTTCTTTCTAAGTGTATGAATCAGCTGTAATCACATTTTTTTCATGTGGTATTGAGGTTGAAGTAGTTTCTTACTTCAACACTCGATGGCACACAGACCTAGCTTTGTGCTGCTTTCTGTAGGGCTTCTAATAAACTTATACACAATCTAATTTTTCAGGTCGATAAAATGATATACAGGCTGTCGATTGATATATAAATCGACCTGTTTAGGGGAATACCTGATTTATTTTGCCTCTTTCAAAATAGACGTTATTTACAAGGAATCATGGTTCACGGAATCAGTCTGAGGCGCGGTGTCGTGAGTTATATACGTAATTATGGCCAGTTGTAACCTAAAAGACACTTCATCAGAAAAATTACCCCTAAAAGTGATAAATTGAAACCTCAAAGGACGTGTGTTGTTTGTACTAAACATGGGAAAAGAAAGACATCTGTTTATTGTTGCCAGGAATGTGACGTAGGTCTGTGTATTGAAGAGTGTTTCGAGCTGTATCACACCAAGCTCAACTACTAAGGTGATGCGATTTTTTATTTCTAAAATTAGTAGTACTAAAATAAGAGAAAATTATTTTTATGGTCTGTGCAGTTGTAAATAACTGCTGTAGAATTTTTATATGAATCCAAGCAATAATTCAGATTCTAAGTATAAACATTGCTAGTGCTTTGACACAAGATTGAGCTTGAGTTCACTCTTCTAAATATTCATTCTGATTTTGGTTATGTCAGCTGCTCTTGTATATACAAGTTACAGATGAATCAGTACTATGCCACACAATATATTTAGTGTCTCACAGAAAGAAACAGGGATGTCCAATGTGAGCAAATCAAATTATTTAGTAAAAATGTGTATCATGAGAGAGAAAATCAGATTTCAAAAATTTTTTTAAATAGTTTATAAAGGCTACTGAACTCCATACGGTATGTATTAAATTTCGCATTCATTTCTGAGCTAACAACTAAAAATTTTGTTCAAATCCATCGATATTTAAAAAAGTTATGATCGTTTATATAAATCAGTGTTCTAGGAATACTAAAATGTTAAAATGGCCTCCGTCCATGCAGTAGGAAAGCAAGTAAAAGGGTGCGTCACTGACGGGTTAATTTATCCACTGCAACTTTGATCATATTATTTATTGCCAAATAAGATTGCAATATTGTAAGAATGGACCCTAGTGGAGAAAATATGAAACACACAAAACTGTATATTATAACCAACATTATAGGTTATTAATTTTTTAGTAAACTCAGTAAAATCATTATTTAAAAACACATTTATCAAATGTGTAGTTCGAAGGAATCTGTTCATGATGATGTTGTTGTTTTCTAATGGCGAGATTTGACACTTAAGTCATTTTCTTGCATCTATAATTGCTGTTCATTTTGCAGCAAAATATCAAAATCTGCACCCAGGGGACACCGCATGGAGGCAAACAACATTGTCCACCAGAATCTGTTCATTATTTGCTATTTTCAACGTATTTGTTGGAGAGTCATTCACTGCAAAATAATGCTCTGACCTGTTCAGAATATTAAAAAGGAGGAGCTTTCTTTATCACAAAAGCAGGAGGTGATAAAGATAATTCGATAAAGAGCAATTCATGAAACGTGATTGGTCATTAACTCCCATTTGGGGCGTGAGTTAAATGGTAATTATATGACAATCTTGTAGTTCATAAGTTGATTTGTTGTTAAAGGCATGAGTACGCTCCTCGCAGAAGAAGTTGAAAATTGGCCAGGTTTTGGTGAACGATATGCCAAGAAGTTTAGAGAGATGTCAGGGGAGATGATAAAGCTGGTAGTGGAAGGAGCAAGACGACATGAAGAACGCTTCAATGTGCTCACACATGACGACATATGGACTAGTAATTTAATGTTCCGTCCTCCAGATAGCATTAGATTAATCGACTTTCAAATGCCTCACTATGCATCGCCTGGCAACGATCTTCAAATGTTCCTTACAATGAGTGTGGCAGATGATGTTCGACATAATCACTTTGACACTTTGATGAAGGTAAGATACTTCATTTTACAGGATGTGGCAGAAACAATGACCCATTTTAAACGTTATTTAGGCATGAAGAAATACAACTAACTACACATTATTAGTGTACATTGTTCGAAAGAACACATCCTACCATTAAGTTATATAGGTAGGAAATAACACTATGAGGTTTATTTTAATTTTGTTTAGTTGTTTCTTGACTCACCTTCTTAACTTCTTAACTCCCTCGCATATCTAGATTTCGTCACTGTATTTGTGACATTCTCAATGCTGTTCACGTTCACAACTGACGTCCAAGGGTCTCCTCACCTGCAGACTGACCTCCACGCCATCTGATGGCTGACCGACGAACTTCCAAATCAATCCCCTCTCCTTATCACCGGGTATTTAAGTAATTTTGTTTTGGTTTCTATTCTATGTTTTTCTGCACAGCTGCACATGCCTGGTCAGAAAAACATAGAATAGAAACCAAAACAAAATTACTTAAACAATTGGAAAAACCGAAGGAACTCACAATTTGGGAAAAAAATTACATATGCAAGAATAAAAACACAACTATGAATTTTGAAATATCCGGTTATAAGGAGAGAGGACAGATTTGGAAGTTCGTCGGTCAGCCATCTGATGGCGCGGAGGTCAGTCTGCAGGAGAGGAACCATTGGACGTCAGTTGTGAACGTGAACAGCATTGAGAATGTCACAAATACAGTGATGAAATCTAGATCTGCGAGGGAGTTAAGAAGTATGAGGTGAGTCAAGAAACAACTCAACAAAACAGCTTACCATTAATTACACATGTCACTTTCTGTAAATTATATCCTTTAGGTGTCCATGATTGTTGGCGATGCAATCTTTTGCACGAACACACACATTCTCCATAAGAATGTCGCCTGTTATGGCCTCGATTTCGGCGTGAATGTTGTTTTTCAAGTCTTCACAGAAAAAAATCACAAGCCGATAAATCGGGCAAACCGGGTGGCCAGTTGACATTGCCAAAGTAGCTCTTACTCTTGCAATGTTGTCCAGGTGCAAACCGTACGTGACCTTACGGTAGCTTATTGTTTGCTGCAGATGCTGTTGTTCTGAACTGCTGGACCCATCTCGTAATCGACTTCCAAGACGGAACTTGATTATTCCGGCCAATATTAAAATGCTGCCGGAACAAATGCTGTGTCCATATGACGCTGTAACCACATTTGAAAAACGTTTCAATTGCAAACACACGGTGTTTGTTTGACCAACACTTCATATAGACTGGCAATGCTTTGAACTGCACTACGCATTTGTACCAATATCAACTCTCTAGGAAGCCGTGTCCAATAATGGTGGGCTAATTAAAATGAGTCATTGTTTCTGCTGCACCCAGTATTTATTTGTTTCGGTAGCTCAGTTGGTAGAGCATCTGGCCCAGAAAGCCAAAGGTCCCGAGTTCGAGTCTCGGTCTAGGCGAGAATTTTTCTCTTCAAATATAATTTATGCTTCAGTGAGAAGTGTTAAATTAATAATAAAAACATCAATAGAAGCCCTACTGGCTTTATAAAGTAGTGTTAAATTCCCAATTAATGTCTTCTTAAATAAGAAGCCGCCATTTGCATAGATAGAAGCAACGGTTTCAAAGCATTTGGTGCGAGGGAATTACAACGTATAAAGAGAAAAATTTGCATCTAGATCGCAACTCGCCTCGGTAGCTCAGTTGGTAGAGCATTTGGCCCAGAAAGCCAAGGTCTTGGGTTCGAGTCTCGATCTAGGCGAGAATTTTTCTCTTCAATTATAATATAGTTACATGTTTTGGTTGCAGGAGTACCACACCACGTTATGCGACACCTTGACTGCTTTAAGCTACCAGCACAAGTTACTAACCCTAGAAGAACTGTACGAAGAATACAAGAAAAGTGCATTATATGGATTTGTGATTAATGCTATTTTTCTACCAGGTGTCCTTGCATGTCCAGATGCTGATATTCGTATGTTTGTAACAGATGGCGCTGCACCAAGCCATAGTATATTCGAAGGTTCAAGAGCTAGAACAACTATGGCCGAAATACTCAAAGAGTATGAGAAACAAGGTGCATTTTCTCTTACATAAATAATTGAAGAGCTCCTTCAAAAAGGATCTAACCTTTAATAATCTGTGTCAAGATTTACTCTGTTAAAATACATGATAGCTAGGGCCTGAATTTTGATGAGAAGTCATATTTTTTTCTGAGTAATCAGAGCAACGATTATTGGCAATTAAGTGCATTCTGCGATTATTTAACTCATGCCCCAAATGGGACTCAATGGCCAATCATGTTTCAATGATTTCTGTTTTACAACCAATCAGAGTCGTGTTTCACGAAATATTTATCAGTGTTATAATTACCATATTAAAGAAAGCTCCTCCTTTTTAATATTCTGAACAGGTCTGACCATTATTTTGCAGTGACTGAGCCTGTCAGAAATACGGCTACCAGATTGTATGTATAGTGCATGAATGTCAACACATGCCGCATGCGGGAGTTAATATAAAAACATTTGTAGCAATTGATTATACCACCAAAAAAATAAACCACTGTTTGCACTTTCTTAAATGTATATTTTCCCAGGTAACAATCCAGAAAAATATAATTGTCATATTTACATCATACGACATCAGAAATGAATTAATATACAGTTTGATGTGTTTCATTTTTTCTCCACTATAGAGCATTCTTACAATATTGCGTTCCTTGGCAATAAATAATATGATCTGGTTGCAGTGATAAACAAAAAGAAACAGTAGAAGCGTACCTATCGTTTCTCATTTGTTTTCAAACATCGCCGTTTACATTAAATATATAAATATTTTAAAATAACTATAGTTCAATAATGATTTGTGAATAAACAGCTTACTTTTTTTCGTTAAATAGTCCTAACAAATGTCACTCTTGATTTCCAAATCCTCTAGATAAATCCTCACTTCGTGAGTCGTGAATTTATCGATAATTTGGAAATCACTCGTGACATTACTTATGATAAATACGTTAGATATGTGTGGTTTTTATACGTCATCATAATGCATTTTTTCACATTTTCCAATATTAAAGTATTTCTTTACATTTAGGGTCGAATGTTTGAACGCATTAGACAGTAAAAGGCGTTCTCTGCTGATAAAGTTTTATTCAAACACATTTTTCTTACTCAGAAATCTATTCACGCGGTAATAATTGTAAAGCTACCTGACAAGGTACCTTAAGATCGTAGCTCAAGATATAAACTTATGTGAAAATCCCGATGGTAACCGATGTAGTTTGAAACTTATCCAAGATGTCGGACCTTGAAGACTTCGATCGTGTTTTTGGTATACGCGGAGAAGAGGAATTTGATAGAGTCTACCAAAGAATTCAACTGGAAGAACAGGAGAATCGGCATAATATTGCGCGTTGCAGATGTGTTTGTATACGGTATTATTTGCGGGATGCAAGCATAAATGCATTCCTCTATAGCAGACGAAAATAACGGAACTGGTTTTATCGCTGAGAATTCTGGGTACTTCATTGCCAATATTACGAAAACGTCAACATTCATGCATGACCGGTTAAGGCGGCCGTTAATTCGATCTCAGCTCACCAGTGATTGGAAGTAATTTGAGTAGAGAGTACTGTATTTGCATGCGACCCTTAGATGCACTTATATTTTTTTCAAATGCCCCAGGTGTGTCTTTCAACATTCCTGGTTTCTCTCCTGGCATGGCATACTTGTAACCCACTTCTGAGGTTGGGGCGCCTAGAAAGTGGGGTTACGTTGCCCCGATGATATGATGGGTGATGATGATGATAGTGGTGCGCCAGGAGAGTCCCTAATCCTAAGCTTAACCCAAGATGAATATGAATGATGATGATTGCGATGGACATATGATTTTCGGGGACCGTTTGGGCCTTAAAGTTTTCCTGACATTTGTCTTAAAGGTGAGGAAAAACCTCACCCAGAAAAACTGTCCCGACCGGGGATCGAACCCGGGCCCGCTGCGTGACAATTGAATCAGATATTATTTTTACATCTCAGCTCATAAAACTACATGATTTTCATTGGACCGGTTTCAGAAGACATCCCTTTCATCTCCAGATGAGAGCATGATTTCTTCTTATTTTAATACTGAACCAGTCTTTTGCCTTTTTTAAACAATATATATAATTATTTTTTTTATTGAATGCCCCAGGTTGTCATTTCGACATTTCTGGTGTTCTCTCCTGGCATTCGCTTAATTGTAACCTACTTCTGAAGTTGGGGCACCTGGAAGGCGGTACGTTACCGCGATGATATGATGGGTGTTAAATGATAATGAAGCGCCAGGAGAGTTCTTAACCTAAACTTAACCTAAATTCCAGACCATGGACAACCACAGGAATAATTCCCTTTAAGGAAAAAAATGGTTTGACCAGGAATCATACCAAATCAGATGCTATTAAAAAACAAAACACTTTCATCACAACAAAGGCAGTATAATGAAGAATGAGTAATTTATTATATCTTACCTCATGAGAACTGCAGTTTTCAAAAGGAAACTTTTAACTATGAAAGGCAGTTTAAGTTTTTCACGTTTCCTGTAATTTTTTAAAATAGGACTTGGGTGATTTTTGTAAAGGAGCTCTTCAATTGTACAAGTTTTAGTTGGTCGCTATCTGACCAAAGAAGAATGTCCACTGTGATATCAATTTAAGAAACATAATAATTAAATGAATCGTGATTTTTTCTTACCTCATACATCTATGTTTCTTTAAACACAGCACTGCAGTATCGGCGACACTTTGTCGTCATCGTCAGCTGTTTTCACGACTGTCAATTTTTTCTCCTTTTTGCCGGTAATTATCTAGACTGCCATCTGGTGTTCTTTTGAAGGAATTCCTCTTCAAACTGCCATCTGGCAGATGGCAGTCTAGATAATTACCGGCAAAAAGGAGAAAAAATTGACAGTCGTGAAAACAGCTGACGATGACGACAAAGTGTCGCCGATACTGCAGTGCTGTGTTTAAAGAAACATAGATGTATGAGGTAAGAAAAAATCACGATTCATTTAATTATTAACCTCATAATGTTAAAAATTCCCAAATTTAATATATAAATTAAGAAACATAATTGAATAATTTACATTATTTGAGAATCGACAAAATGGCATGTTTATAATCTAAGCAAATGTCTTGTAAATATGCGTAACAAATGATAAACAGTATTAAATAGGCAAATCTAGTATTTTTAAGTACTCTGTTTATAAATAAAGATATAAAAATATAAATGCTTTCTTTTTTACTATCTATATTACATACTGTGACATGTTCCAAGAAATCCTCTGCTTCATTAAGATCACCCTTTGAATGTCGTGGGCTGCAATGAGACTTGCAAAGAATTTGTCGTCGTCTTGCTCCTGAAGCAAGCCTTCCCAGATGAATCTATGAATCACTTTCTAGAAGGAACAGCTTCTCGAAGTATCTATTTCTTAAAGGCTCAAGACAAATCAGGAAATTATCAGATCAAATGCAGGGAATTGTGTCAAAATTTATATTGGAAAAACAAAAATAAATTTGAAAACAAGGATGAAAGAACATTTTAGAAATATAAAAAATGGTGATGGAAAAGTCAGCAGTAGCTGCTCATGCTTGGTCTGAAAAACATCTAATTGATACAAAAGCTAGTTTAACGAAACAAATAGAAAAACAAAAAAAAAACATGGTTTGGGAAGAAAATCCGATTCTGTTTGAGGGTCTTTCCACTTTTCAGCGGTTGCCCTTTTACCAGCCGGCTGCTGGCCCTTCACATCCACATGTGTTAATCACAGAGGTAAATGACCATCTAGCCTGTGTAGGGGTGACATATGGTCAGCATGTTGGGTCCTCCAGCTGATATAGCTGGTTCCTCAACCTGCAGCCGCTACTTATTGTAGCTACCCAATTGCCTCACGATGCTGGGTGGGCACCGGTCCCATACTGGCCGAAATACCATGAGAAAATTTCTTCCCCCATGGAGACTCGAACCAGCGCAAGTCCCATAGCTCTGCGCCAAGGCTTCCTACCTTAACCGCTCGGCTACGGCACGGGACAAGAAAATCCACATTAAAAAAAAAACTTATGAATTTCAAAATTCCTGAGGATTTTGATTTGATCTGGAGGTTCATCAGTCCACCAACAGAGGGAGGAATAAGCAGTTCTGATCAACATAACATTAGTTGACAAAGATTACTGAAGATGAAGCTGCCTAAGCTTTGAAACCGGTATAATTAGAAGACTGGACATGAGGTGAGGTATAAAACATTTTAATTTAAATCTTAAATTAAACCTCATATTTGCATCACTTCCTTCCTTTTGCTGTTGAATTGTAAAAAAAAAAAACTCCAAGAATGACAGGCTAGGGAGCCCTTTGCCTAGCAGCTGGCCGTTGGCCTCACATCCACATGTGTTAATCACAGAGGTAAATGACCATCTAGCCCAGCGGTACTCATTACGCAGCCCTTGAAGATATTTATTAAGGCTCTTAGAATAATTTTACCTTCATTACATTACATTTTGGGGGCACGCCGTAGCGTAGTGGTTAAGGCACTGAGCTACAAGCCGGAGGGTCGAGGGTTCAAGTCCCGTTGGGGTCAGGATTTTTAAACTGACCCAAACCCTCTGGCGGCACTATGGCCCTGGGGTCGACTCAGCCTCTAACGGAAATGAGTACCAGACGCTTGTTTTGGGGTAAAGGCGGCCGTCACGCAGGGCTGACATCAAGTACCGATTGTCTAGAAAAAGTGGGAGCCTTAACCTCCTACTACCCCAAAGGCCTCCTGAGGCCTGTTGTGGGATCACTTTACCTTTGGGGCATGCCGTAGCGTAGTGGTTAAGGCACTGAGCTACAAGCCGGAGGGTCGAGGGTTCAAGTCCCGTTGGGGTCAGGATTTTTAAACTGACCCAAACCCTCTGGTGGCACTATGGCCCTGGGGTCGACTCAGCCTCTAACGGAAATGCGTACCAGACGCTTGTTCTGGGGGTAAAGGCGGCCGTCACGCAGGGCTGACAACCCGGCTGACATCAAGTGCCGATTGTCTAGAAAAAGTGGGAGCCTTAACCTCCTACTACCCCAAAGGCCTCCTGAGGCCTGTTGTGGGATCACTTTACCTTTGGGGCACGCCGTAGCGTAGTGGTTAAGGCACTGAGCTACAAGCCGGAGGGTCGAGGGTTCAAGTCCCGTTGGGGTCAGGATTTTTAAACTGACCCAAACCCTCTGGTGGCACTATGGCCCTGGGGTCGACTCAGCCTCTAACGGAAATGAGTACCAGACGCTTGTTCTGGGGGTAAAGGCGGCCGTCATGCAGGGCTGACAACCCGGCTGACAAAGTGCCGATTGTCTAGAAAAAGTGGGAGCCTTAACCTCCTACTACCCCAAGGACCTCCGGGTCTGTTGTGGGATCACTTTACTTTTTTACATTACATTTAAATTCTAAGTATAAAATAATATTATCTTTATTGAAATTCTACAAAACTTTGGATATCCCTGTGTCAACAAATATTGTTTCTTATATTTGGCTCTCTTGTAATTTCTAGTGAGTACCACTGATCTAGCCTGTCTAGGGATGACATATGGTCAGCATGTCGGATCCCGCAGCCGTTATAACTGGTCTTCTCAACCTGGAGTTGCTACTTATTGTAGCTACCCAAATGCCTCACGATGCTGGGTGGGCACCGGTCCCATACTGGCAGAAATTCCATGAGGAAATTTCTTCCCCCATAGGGACTCAAACCAGCACAGGTCCCTAAACTCTGCACCAAGGCTTCCTGTCTTAACCACTCTGCTACGGTGCAGAATGGTTGAATTGTAAAGATGATCTATAATACACCATCTCTTACCTGTATAAGTTAGCAGCTTCCACGTCATCAAAGAAACAAATACAGAGTGATGCAACTGGCTTTTACTTATTTTTGGAGTATTTTACAATTTTTATTTTTGTTACCTTGTATGTAAGTTGACAATTGTATGATGGTACTGGCTTTTTTTTTTTTTGCTACAGTGTCTTTTTTTCCATTTCCTCGTAGACAGTGTGTGAAGGTATCCATTGTAGTATTAACGTTTTACCTTGGGTTGGTGTTGAGAAATAAATATTTTCACCCTGTATAATGTGTTAATGGCCCCACAATTGTATTAGTAATCTAAGGACCTAATGTTTATTTGCTTGTACCAGCAATTTCTCATGAAAACTGGTTACATAGATCAGATTACTCATATAAGAATTCACATAAATAAAAATATCCTTGTACATAGATTTTAGATCTCTCCAGAGATTATCTGAACACAAGGGGAATAAAAATTCCCAATATAAAGGGAAGTTGGCTGTAAAAGAAATAAAAAAAAGTATCTCATAATAAAAAAAGTATAAATACAGAAATGTACAATTATAAATAATGTTTCTGCTCGATAGTGCATTTCGTCGTACTTACAGCAATGGCGACCATTATTGAAAGTTCAACTTTCTACATTTTGGGGTTGCCAACCTAAATAACTATACTGTAATATTACATTTACACCCACGTGTGGGAAGTAAAACCACTGAAAAGTCATAGCCCTAACTTCAAATAGTTCCTGCAAAACATGTACCAATAGGTGAGTCTGTTCATCTTACTTCATAAATTGTTGTGTTCTTTTGGACAGTTTCAATATTTCATAAAACTTATGATGGGAGTGAATATTTTGAGTAAAGTAAAGTGATCCCACTACAGGCCTCGGGAGGCCCTTGGGGAGTAGGAGGTTAAGGCTCCCACTTTTTCTGGACAATTGGCACTTGATGGGTTGTCAGCCCTGCATGACGGCCGCCTTTACCTCCAGAATAAGTGTCCGGTACTCATTTCTGTTAGAGGCTGAGTCAACCCCAGGGTCATAGTGCTGCCAGAAGGTTTAGGTAGGGTTTAAAAATCCTGACCCCACCGGGACTTGAACCCTCGACCTTCCGGCTTGTAGCGCAGTGCCTTAACCACTATGCTATGGCGTTGAGGCTTTCAAATTTATAAAATTAAAATGAGTCGTACGTCTTACCTCAAGTACAGATAGAAATTAAAGTGTTTTATACCTCACCTCATATCTAGTCTTCTAATTGTACCAGTTTCAAAGCTTATGCAGCTTCATCTTCAGTTATTTCTTGTCGACTGATGTTATGTTGATCAGGAGAACTGCTTCTTCCTATCTCTGTTGGTGGACATCAACCTCCGGATGAAATCAAAATCCTCAGGAATTTCAAAATTCATAAGTTTTTCATTTCTTTAATGTTGATTTTTTCCCAAACCATGAGCTTTTTTTGTTTTTCTATTGGTTTAATTGCTCTAGCCTTTATATCAATTAGACGTTTTTCAGACCAAGCATGACTTTTCCACTTCACCATTTTCGACATTCCTAAGATGTTCTTTCACCCAGGTTTTCAAATTCCTTTTTGTTTTTCCTGTATAAATTTTGTCATAATCTCTGCATTTGATCTGATAAATTCCCAATTTCTTTTCTTCTTAAATTTTATCAATTTTGTTGGTTTTAATATGGATATGAGGCAAGGTATAAAGAATTTGCTGACTTTTATAATCTCCATTTTTGACATTTCTAAGATATTCTTTCACCCTGGTTTTCAAATTTCTTTTTGTTTTTCCTATATAAATTTTGTCACAATCTCTGCATTTGATCTGATAAATTCCCAATTTCTTTTCTTCTTCAATTTTATCAATTTTGTTGGTTTTAATATGGATATGAAGCAAGGTATAAAGAATTTTAATTTAAATCTTAAATTGGAAATACTTTAAATGTGACACGAAACACTTTTCTACCTTCCCATCATACACCAGGCACATGCACCAACAAAATACACTATGGAATCATGGGATGCAGCCAACATATACATATTTAATAAACCTAACGCAATTTAAGTACTCCAACCTGTGAAAGACCAAGCTAAAAGCTAAACCGAACGCAATTTAAGTACTCTAACCTGTGAAAGACCAACCTAAAAGCCAACCTAATGCAATTTAAGCACTCTGACCTGTGAAATAATTCAACGCCCAAAAATAAATAATCACCATCATCATCATCCATGCAAGTATTGGCCGTGTGGCCTGTTATGGTCTCAAAGAGGAATTTTCCATCCAGCACTTTTTTGGGGTTGCAAGGGATAGTGACATGCATTTCATCACCTCTCCTATCCTCAACCTGCTCGTGGTGCAACCTGCTATTACAAATGAGGCTCTGAAGACAATAATACCCCTCTGGGCCAGCAACCCATTGGGCGAAACAATTTACATTTGCTTTCAAGTCTTAAACCAAGCCTCGGATGAATCAGACAGATCAACCTGTTGACGACCTTTGCAAGAATAAGGATACGACATGGAAGAAGGAAAGTGATGGCCTTTTGTGGGAAATACCCTATACCTAGCAAAATTGTTTTGGATGATGAAATTCTAGAACGAGTAAACAAATTTAATTATTTGGGTTATAATTTAACATTTCAAGATGAAGCTGATATATCACAGAAAATCACAAATTTTACAAAAACAACGGGATAATTAACAGTATAATGAAACCATCTTTAGTGCAGAAGAACACAAGATTACGGCTTTATAAGGTTCTCGCAAGACCAGTATTAAGATATGGTAGTGAAGCATGGACAAAAATAGTGAATCGAAAGTGCGTTTTTCGGCTCATTACTGCAGCGTCGTTATCCTCCCTAGACTGTGATATTCATGAACTATGCCAATATTCCTTTCTCTATGCATCTACCCCCACTCTCCCTCTTTACCTCTCCTGCTGCGCCGTGCCTATGGCGCATCTCCCCTCTACCTCGGAACCTTCATATACGTGGTGCATAGGCAGAACGTTATCATTCATTCTTGCATTCATCGATCCATTCCGAGATGGGATTGGAACTCTAAAATGGACAAGGTCGTCTGAAGCCGAGAAGCAGCGCAGTTTTAGTTGGTCCTGTAGACCAGGGAAGAAGCCACCCTGGCTTGGATGCTAGCATGAGTGTAGTATGAGGTATGGTGTGGTCTTTGTCTTGTAAAAGTATTATCATTTATTTATTTATATTATGTTTTTGAATGATCAAATGTTTATCTTGATTTTGTTTTTACTTCAGACTACTTGTTTGCATTAAATATCATTTTTTATATAATTAATGTTCAACCTGATTTATGTGCACGTAGCTGTTTGGTATAATCCTATACGGAAACTCACTCACTTAGGAGATCATTTCCAGCTCCCTTTATTTTGCTGTCTAGCTTTCCTGATTGATAATCATTCAATCATTTTCAGTCACTCTGTGGGTTTGAGAATCATTATTGATTTATGTTAATACGCCTTGGAAAGAAAGATGAATCAATCCTTGCCTTCTATGGGCCCAAGGCAAGTAATTTTGTGATTAATAACCTTGGAGATAATCAGATCTACGCTAATAGAAGCAACGGTAACAAAAGACGATCCCTAAGCGGCACAATAGATAATAAGTTCTGAAACTCTGAAGTATATGTGTACAGTTAATTAGTACATACTCTATGTTGGCTGCACTGGAACATGTCTTTGTTGTTGCAGAGAATACTCATTTAAATCAACATGGCTGCCACATTTTCATGCTATGTATGTAGTTAAATATCATAGAAAAATATATTGAAATAATTGTTACAAAAATGTAAAAATCACTGTAAATGATGGGAAATAATTTGAAAAATGAAACCCTAAGAATAAAAATTTGACAGGAGTTTATGAAGGAATTTAAAAAGCTGCTGTAAAATTGTAGACTTTCACGGCAGGTATTTTAATTCATGTATTTTATGTCTTTCGGGCTAAATGGCCATCGTGGTCTGGTTTTATTATCACTCAACGTTTCGTCTACTACTGCGGTAGACATCCTCAGGAGATTCTGCATGCTCTTTGACCTCCTAACTCATTTAACGACATTTGAAGAGTTAAGAGGTCAAAGAATATGCAGAATCTCCTGAGGATGTCTACCGTAGTACTAGACGAAACGTTGAGAGTTAATAAAAACCAGTCCACGATGGCCATTTAGCCCAAAAGACATAAAATACATGAATTAAAGAAGTTGCGTCACAAGTTGTAAAGTTTAGCCCTTAAATTAAACCTCATAGTGATTTTTCCTATAAAAGTTAAAACTTTTTTAGTGTCAGGGAATTGGAATCAGAGATATATTTTTTTATCATGAGTTTCTTTTTTCCTCTGTTCAAAGCCAACTTCCCTTATGAAGATTTGAACAGAGCGTCTTCCTTTACATTAAATAACAACAGATTGTTAAGTTTAAATGCAATCAAGTTTTAGTGAGAATAGAAATGGTTCAATTTGAACATGTTTCAATATAATCCTCTATTATCATCATCAGCTTGCCCAGACTCTTCAATTTTATGTTGTAGACAATTAGAAAATAGGAAAGAACTAAGATTTGGGAAAAAAATCTACATTCAAAAGAACAAAAACAGAGTAATGAATTTTGAAATTCCTGCTGAATGTGACCTAGTTTGGAGGTTCTTCAGCCAGCCAGAGGAGGGAGCTGATATCGGCATCCAGGGTTCACAACATAAAACTCAACAGTTTGGGCAAGCTGACGATGATATAGAGCATCGTTTCCCAACCTGTGGTTCACAAACCCCCAGGGGGTTCGTCAAAACTTTTCGATAATGGCGCATTTCGAGGTTAAGTCTATTATCATTTCCTTAATTTCTAGAGCATTGTAATAATAATATTTATTAATTAAATAAAAATAAAACTTAGTTTTATTTGATTTTCATATTTATTAAGATATAATTGAGTGACGGTTACTGTTGTATTGTTGCTTAGATCAGTTGGAATACAATTCATAATTTATTAACATGTCTGAAGAAGGTACAGTGTACCGAAACAGCTGTCACTGAATTATATTTTAATAAATATGAAAATCAAATAAAACTAAGTTTTATTTTTATTTAATTAATAGATATGGATTTTCATCAAGTAAACATCAGCTCAATTGATTAATTAATAATATTGTTACTATTTTAAAATTAAATTATCCCTATAATGCCCCTTGTTACGTATGTGTAAAATTGGGAATTTATCACATCATTTCCACAATAAATTAATATTTACCACGAATGCCTGATTGACAGTTATGTAACAACGTTAGAAATGCATTTGATTTCACCACAACTAGGCCCACATGTTGTGTAACTTTTAAGCCGTAACTAGAGTAACTTTAGGTTTTAACCGTTAAGGGTTAAGTTAATTTAAGGTTATTAAACCTTTTGCTTGGAATTAAATTTTATGCATGTCTACTGTATATACCTATATTTAAAGTCACGATATGCGAATATGTCCAATGTGCGGGAACTTTGAAGATGAGATACATATATTAGGAAAATGTAATGATTTAGAATATTGGAGACGTCAGTTATTACCGGAAAGATTTCTAAATTCAAATCGGGAAAGATTGGCATGCTACGAGTTATTGGTAAATCCAGAAAATTGGATAAACCTTGGTAAATTTCTGGACAAAACACGGAAAATAAGGACAACACTCATTCATGAATAAATATATGTTATCAAAATGCAATAACATTAATTCTTAACAATTATATATAAATTAATTAATGTATAATGCTATTGTGTTATTATTTAATTGTAATATTACTGTGTTTTCTTTATGTAATTGTAATGTTAATGTTTTTTAGTGTATAATGCTATTGTGTTATTATTTAATTGTAATATTATTGTGTTTTCTTTATGTAATTGTAATGTTATTGCTTTTTGTTGTTTATTTCTCTTTATACTATTACCAATTATTACTTTATTGTAACGGACTGTCAACAGCACATACGGCTTACTGCCCGTGCAACCCATATTTGTAAATAATATTGTAAATATTTTACTTTTTGTCTAATAAAGTCCTACTACTACTACTACTACTATATTTAAAGTCAATGGTTCACCCAACTCAAATCGTTGTGGAAGGGGTTTGCGAGTCGAAAAAGGTTGGGAACCACTGATATAGAGGATTATATTGAAACATGTTTAAGTTGAACCAACATTAATTTGAGGTAAGATGTTCCCTTTCTCACTAAAACTTGATTGAAAGAACCTCAAAATGTTACTTCCTAAAATAAACCATTAGAGACTTTAAAAGTAATATACTTTTTAGCAGATTATCATGGCAACTAGAAGGTATCTGTCTGTTTCAATGCCACCCACTACACTTTCCATGCTTCAGATTAAATATCAAAAAGTATTCAAGTTAGTTTATAAGTTTCATAAATTGGTTATGAGAAATACCATTATGAGGTTTTCAAATTAATAATTAGAGACCGGATGTTAGGGAAAATGCCTACCGTTACTTATTATAGATATTGTAAAAGTGACTTCATGTAAGTTCATACCGGCGACCCTAGAGTTGTTTTCCATGAAGTTAATTTTGCCTATAAATGCCTATTTCAGCTTACAATGCCTATAAATACCTATTTGCCATTTTTATTGAAATTAACCTAGTATTTCAATGAATTTAATTGAATGGACAAACTTCATGACACATATCTATTTTATTTTTTTGTTGATAACACTGAATTCAGTCTGTAGTCCTCGTTCACAGACAGGTGTTTCAAAGACAAAGTTGTGTGGTTTTTTATATATTTTTTTTTTACCTTTAGAACAGTTGTTTCACGATGCCTAAAGAACAGAAAGTGACCAATTTTGTGGAAGAATTTGGTGCGGAAATGTTCTCAAGTGACATTGTTTTACAAAGTGTGTAAAATTTCAGTGAATTGTGCAAAAAAGTGCTATGTTTCGCAGCACGTACAAACTGCAAAACATAAGTATGCTCTTTGTAAAAAGCCAAAACAAGTTCCAAAATCATCTGATATCTTCGTATGCTATTGATAGCTTATGTTTATATTCTTTACGTTAGGCTGTAAAATTTTATATTGTAGTCTATTGTTTGTAAGAGCCTATTTTGATTTTTTTTGAGTGCCTATATTAATGTTTTTAGTGCCTTTTTGCCTGCCTATTTTGAACTTTTTAAGTGCCTAACATCCGGACTCTGTTAATAATCTCACCTCATAACTTCATGATCTTCATGCACGAAACTGCAGTTTCAAGAGGAATCCCTCCCATCTTCAGCCATCTTTATGACTGTTGAGTTTCATCTTCAAAGTTGCCATCTGGTGTTGATTTGATGAACTTTGAGATTGAATCTTGCTCACCAGGAATTTCAAAATTCATGGATCAAAATTTGTTCTTCTGAATGTATGTAGGCTGTAACAAAAATAGTGGCAACACTGCTGTAGAAGCGAAACCAGACAGAGTTAATTGTTGTAACTTCTGTCACATGTTAATACATGTTTGACCTATCTTACAGTAAATGGACTCATCCGTACATCTCAAAGCACATGTGCTTTGGAGAGAGAAAGTTGGTCTCCTCTCAGTTGCCACTCTAAGCTGTTGTGTTTCACCATGTTTACAGCGCAGGAACAGCAATTTTGGTTGAAAATTCAATGTGCCATGGTCATACAGCACGACAATGTCATGAAGGTCTTGTGAAAGCATATGGTGAGACGGTATTACCATACAGGACTTCTTGGATGCACATGGTACACCTGTAGCTGATCTATACCATTGCTGGTATTGGGAAGTGCTTTTCCATCTACCACATTCACTGGATTTAAGTCCCTATGATTATGATTTGATCCTAAGATGAAGGAACCACTTCGTGACATTCGATTCCAGACTGTTGCCGAGATTCTGCTGGCATTAAGGTGGTCAGTCAGAAATCAACAGAACAGGAGCTGCTACAGGGATACTACGACTTCCACATCGCTGGCAACCAGTTGTAGACAATGCTGGGTACTACATTGAAGGACTGTAGAAGTTTCACAGGTCTGTCACTTGTTTACTAGTAATAAATAAATAGTTGCCACTATTAAAGTTATAACCTAAGTATATATTTTCCCAAACTGTCAAACAAATCCCAGAGTTTTTTCCAAATGTTTCATAAGTTTAACTTCTTTTTCAATTTTTAAATACAATAGGAAGTAACATTAAGAGGTTTGTCTAATAATTAAAACAGTTTGTCTGTTCATTCTTACCTCTTAGAGTTGTTTTTGTCGAACATATGTTTCAGAGCGTCTTAGCCCCATCGTCAGCGATTACAGTCTGATGGGGCTAAAAAGCTCTGAAACATAAGAGGTAAGAATGAACAGACAAAATGTTTTAATTATTCTTTTTCAATATTACAAATAAACTTTTAAAATAAATTAATTATTATCCTATACAGTATAAACAATTATAATATTTATCATTTTACTCTCAAGCTAAACTTTTGAAACATTTGGAAAAACATTTGGTTTTGACAGTTTGGGAAAAGATATATATTCAGAAGAACAAATTTAGATCCATGAATTTTGAAATTCCTGGCAAACAAGATTTGATCTCAAAGTTCATCAAATCAACACCAGATGGAAACTTTGAAGAAGAAGCTGTAGACCAAAATTTAACAAATCTACAGATGGCTCAAGATGAGAGGGGTGCCTCTCGAAACTGCAGTTCATGGAGCATGAGGTGAGATTTCACAACTCACTGTTTATCAGTTATTAGATTATAAGTTGTTTTTCTTGGGACTACTTTCAAGGAAATTCTCATTTTCCTCTTCTTCATCAAGTCTCAGATCTCCGTTGATTCTGTTTTAAAATCTCATTTATGCCAAGAAAAATTACTAATATGAGGTGAAGTATAAAGATATGATTCAATTAATTTTAAAAAATACATAATTGTGTGAATTTCTATCAATTTTACATTATAAGAAAGAAATTAACTTAGTCTGTAATTACTGAGACTAATATCAAAATACTTGACCAATATCCCTGAAAAAAAAATGTGAAAATTTGTACAGCTCTATTTCAACCTGCAGTTTTCCAATTCTACCTGCTAAAAAATATTGTACATAACTAGTAAATAAAGTGTCTTTGACGTAGTATGGAAATTAATAGACACACAAGCCACTTAGAAGCAAAAACTAATGCAACTAAACACAATTATCACCTGAACTAGGATTTGAACACAAGACCTCCAGTTTTACATGCTGTTGCTCTACCAAATGAGCCAATTAACAAACTCCCAGATGAAGCACAAATTTCCTTCAATCGTGAATCCTTCTTACCTCATACATCTATGTTTTTTTAAACACAGCACCGCAGTATCGGAGAAACATCTTCTCCATCATCAGCTGTTTTCACGACTGTCAATTTTTTCTTTTGCCGGTAATTATCCAAACTGCCATCTGGTGGAAACCTCATAATGTTAAAATTTCCAAATTTATTACATTAAACTAATTTCCTTATCTAAAATTTCCATAAAGAGAGCGTAATCTGAAAGTTGCGCAAGTAGCTCAATATTTGAGCGTCAATTGCTTGGAATGACTATTAATAAGATATTTTCATCTATCTCTGTCCCCCCCCAGTTACAGGTTGTGTGTCTGTCCTCTAACTTCCAACATACTCCCTAATCTGATCTATCCATCTGGTTCTGTGTCTTCCTCTTGGTCTCTTCTGTCTTGGTTTCATCAGAAGCATTTTTTTTACTGAGGATGGAACCTAATAAGGTCTAATAAGGATATGAGGTTTGCAATTGTTCGAAGGATTTGCCATTGTTCAGCATAAATGTAACCTTTTTAAGAGGGCACCAATTTTTTATTTGTAATGGTGGTTACATCACCCACTCACATAAACCCCCAGTATGACTGGAGGGCCACACATGCTCTCTGATTCTAAGGCAGCAATATATGCAATAAATTCACACAAAATGAAGTCAATACAAATTAAAGAGTGCTACAAAATGATTCAACAACTCCAAAAACTACAGAAAAAAATTTAATTGCAATGGATATCTGCACATTGTGGAATTGCCGGAAATGACACTGCTGATTTTCTTGCCAAAAAAGGCTCCAATCTAATTCAGAATACTACTAAAAGCTTACCTTTCACATCCATAAAAAGAATAATTAAAAACAAATATAAAATCAAACAAAACCAAAACCTATGTAATAAAGCCAAAGACAAAAAATGGAATATTTTAGTAAAGAAGCCAGATATTATTCCAGAAATTCCACGTAAAACTACAATAGCAAAATTTAGACTGCTTACAGAACATGACTATTTGGCCAAACATTTATATAAAATAGGAATCTACACGAATCCAAATTGTCCTCTATGCAATAAAGACGAAGAAATGAATGAAGAACACCTACAAACTTGTGAAGTATTACCTGTTGGATCCACCATAGAGAAATATTGCAGAGCAAGAACGCTAATGGCTTCGGTGCCAAGGCCCAGCATTTGAAAACAACAAACAACAACAACAGGATATGAGGTGAGGTAATACAAATTTTCCTTAAATAAATTTATTGAAAAATTGGCAATTGCAGCTCATAGTTTGCTAGAGAATCACAAAATTGGAAGAGAAACTAAACTTTTGAAACATTTGGAATTGACAGTTTGGGAAAAGATATACATTCAGAAGAATAAATATAAAGCCATGAATTTTGATATTCCCGACGAGAATAATTTGATCTCCAAGTTCATAAAATCGACACCAGATGGCAGTTCAGAAGATGATGTTAACGGCAAAATTTCGACAGTTGGAGTTTGACTGAAGATGGAAGTAATACTATACTTTTGAAACCGGTATCGTGAAGACACGCAACTGTATGAGGTGAGATGTTGAAGCATTTTCTCCAACTCATTAATTAATTAAAATAAATACCTCATAGTATTAATACCAAAAAAGACAATTTTTTTTCTTTTTAGCTGTGTTAAGTATTATTTACACACGACTTGTCTGTCTATGGTGAAATTAAATGTTTCTTACCTCTCCTCATATATATTTTCTAAGTTGATCGCGATTTCGAGATTATAACAGTCTCATCATTGTTGTTGGCGACAACAAAGTTCTGATGATGAGACAGTTATAGTCTCGAAATAGCGATCAACTTAGAAAATATATATGAGGAGAGGTAAGAAATATTTAATTTCACCATAAATTAAACCTCATAGTGATTAATTCCTATAAAAGTTAAATCGTCTGTCTATATTAATTTCCATACAACAATCATAAGCTTAAGGTACTCGGTCACTATTAAATTTTATGCCTTTTTGCCAACCACAGGTTAGGTTCACGTCAATTTACTATATAGAGTAATTCTGTAATAGTCCAAGATCTGGCTGCAAGATTACTACATTCGAGTGTATGAACAAAATAAATTTTTAATAGTGAGTGGAGAACATATTTTTAACGACTCACCTCATATAATTTCAAATATATCTGATACTGGCGGTTTCAGACAATATCTTGTCCCTCTTCACTCATGGCTGAAGAGGGACAAGATATTGTCTGAAACCGCCGGTATCAAATAAATTTGAAATTATATGAGGTGATATACTGACTTAGGCTTTCACGGCGGGAGTTACTATGATGATCTTGCAGAAGATATCCGGGCTGTTGGCCGTGGTCTTGAGGCTTGTAGTTCCCCGACGTTTCGCCAGAGACTGCGTCCGGCATCCTCAAGGGTTGTCTTGAGACTGGCAATTTTGTCGACTACCTGCTCTATTTATACATTTATCCGCGACGTGTTCTCTGCATGGTCCGTTACTTCGTAAATTGTATCTGCCTTCTGGTTGGTTAGCATTAGGGTCTTCCATTGCAACCAGAATGCAGATACAATTTACGAAGTAACGGACCACGCAGAGAACACGTCGCAGATAAATGTATAAATAGAGCAGGTAGTCGACAAAATTGCCAGTCTCAAGACAACCCTTGAGGATGCCGGATGCAGTCTCTGGCAAAACGTTGGGGAACTACAAGCCTCAAGACCACGGCCAACAGCCTGGAAATCTTCTGCAAGATCATTATATGAGGTGAGTCGTTAAAAATATGTTCTCCACTCACTATTAATGATATAACCTCATAATGTTTACTTCCCAATATTAATTTAAATATATCAGTATTTAAAACTCAACTATAACTAAACTCCATGGTGTAACAGGCCTAGAAGACCCTTGGCCTACCATCCGGCTGCTGGACTCACATCCACATGTGTTAATCACCGAGGCAGATGATCATCCAGTCAGAAAAGGGATGACATATGGTCAGCATGTCAAATCCCCCAGCCATTACAGCTGGTTTTCCCAACCTGCAGCCACTACTTTTGTAGCAACTCAAATTGCCATCGATGCTGAGTGGGCACCGGTCCCATACTGGCTGAAATTCCACGAGAAATTATGTTCCCCCTTGGAGACTCAACCAGCTCTTTGCCAAGGCATGATGCTTGGCTATGGTGTGGGACAAAACTCAACTAAAATTTTTAAAAATAATTTAAAAAGAACTCAAGTTAATTTTAGAAGCATTTAAAGACGTAGAAACTGACAAGCTAAAAGCAGAAAAAGAATAATACACTGTACACATTTTTTTTTACAGTTGTAATATAAATAATGTATGTATTAGAGTTCCTTAAGAATAATATGAAGTATAAATAGATAAGAACATAAGCAGGCCTTTCTTTTATTAAAAAAAAAGAAGGACTGGGGGTCCCCGGTCACGGCGGAGGTATATCATCTTATTGACAGCTTCATTCAGCATAGAATGTGCACCACTGATAATTTGAAATGGATCGTTCAGCAGTGTTTTGTTATCACACGATAAATTTCTCGTCACTTTTCTCTAAGTGAAAGTTGTAGCACTTGTTCCAACATTTCTTCCTCTTGTCGTCTTTGTCGTTCCTCTTCTTCCCTCTCTCGCTGCGACAGAACTAGAGCCATCTGCAGGTCGTGGTCAGATACTATAAGGCTGTCGGGAGTAGTGCTTTCTCCACCTTCAGGACTACTGCGGACAGCGGAAGAGCCGCTTTCTGGGGAACTAGCTGTAAGGTTCTGCTGGTACAAAGCTAAACTGGCTTGGATCGCCCTACAAGCATAACAAAGCATATCATTTTTATTTATTTCAAATCTAAAATCTAGGAGGAGCAAATTGATTATGTGTATTTGAGGAAAATTTTTGGATCAAAGATACACAAACGGGTAAATGGAGAAAACTATACAAGGTATTTCAGAATAAATATTACAAAATTCTAAAGGTCATAGAGAGGAGTTAGTAGATAAAGTTTTGATAAGGAACCCATGTCCAGAAACGTACCATTTGGATGTAAAATAAGTTTGAAGATCAAAACACAATGGGCTGATACCGTGTCTTGTGTTTCAGAATAAGTATTACACACTTCTAGGGGTTGTACGACACCTGTCGAGTCGGAGGAAGATCTTCTTGCACAAATTCTGGCGGCTGCAGAAATTATTGAGCACACATCAGGTATTGTGGGGCGTATGTATGAAAACCCCTCCATGGTATCTTTACCTTGTCATGGTGGAGTGGCTTGCATGCTTAAATGATCCTGAGAGCTATGCCGGCGGTAGCATTGCTGCCGATAGGGTTACCCATGCTGGACTGGTCGAAGGTGATAAGCCAGATGAAAAAAGTACCTTGGTCGAAAGAGTGACGATCTTTCACCGTAAAAATACAACCATCAAGAAATGCGGATATGGGTTCTACTGGAGTAAAATTTTCCGGAGGTCAAATAGTCCCCCATTCGGTTCTCCAGGCGGGGATGACTTCAGGGAACCCATGCCAAAGGTTCAAGTATGTATTAAAACACCATGCTGGACTGGTCGAAGGTGATAAGCCAAACGAAAAAAGTACCTTGGTCGAAAGAGTGACGATCTTTCACCGTAAAAATACAACCATCAAGAAATGCAGACCTGGGTTCTACTGGGGTAAAATTTTCCAGAGGTCAAATAGTCCCCCATTCAGTTCTCTGGGCAGGGACTACTTCAGGGAACCCATGTCAAAGGTTCAAGTAAGTATGAAAATACGCGTCACAGGCACACTTTGTCGCAATGTCAAACCACACTTGTAGTACAACACCTATAAGTCATCATCATCATCATCTGCATTCATGGATTAGGTCTGTTGACCCGTTCCGACTTCAGCCCATCTCTTTCTAGGTCTCCCCACATCTCGGGTGCCTTTAGGTTTGTATTTTGTTATTTGTTTTGGATATCTATCTTCTATCAAGTTTTGAAACCATCCCTTGTACAAAAAAACACCAGATTACGTTTATATAACACTTTGGCTAGACCAGTGTTGACCTATGGTAGTGAAGCATGGACACTAAAAAGACAACATGAAAGCAGAATAACGGCTTGTGAAATGAGATTCATGCACAGAACAGCGGGTTACACCAGATGGGATCGGAAAAGGAACACCGATATCTTAAAAGAATTGAAGACTACGCCAATTTTGGAATATATTAAACAGTACCAACTAAATTGGAAACACCATCTTGAAAGAATGAGTTCAAATCGGATCCCCAAAGCTATTTATAATTATATACCAAGAGGACGAAGATCACTGGGCCGTCCTATGAAACGCTGGAGAGAAAATTTTCTATAGGATCGTAACAGGCCTTGGCCTAATACTTGGAAGGAAGAAGAAGAAGATCTATCTTCATTCATTCTGTCTATGTGTTGCTTCCATTTTTGTCTATATGCAACTATTTTATCAGTTATTGCAAATATTTCAAGTTCCTGTCTTATTTCTGTGTTCTTGATTCTGTCTTCCTTAGTGCACCCTTCAACAGATCTTAAAAATTTCATTTCTGCCGCCGTTATCCTACTTAGATCTTGTTTTTTATGTATCCAGGCTTCTGAACCATAGAGCAGTACCGGTACTGCCAACATTTTATAAAATTTCAATTGGGTCTCTCTTGTTGTTTTGTTATTTAGTGATCGTTTTATCGTACCACATATTCCCTGGAATTTTGCTATTTTATTATTTATATCATTATCATAATTAAATGAAATGTCACATCCTAGATAATTGAGATGGTTCACCTGTTCTATGATTTTGTTTCCTATTACTATTTTCGATCTGATTTGATTTTTCCCTTGGAATGCCATTACCTTAGTTTCTTCTATGGATATTTTGAGAACTTGTAAGTCTGTAATACTTATTCTAAAACACAAGACACACGATATCAGCCCATTGTGTTTTGATCTTCAAACCTATTTTACATCAAAATGATACATTTCCGGACATGGGTTCCTTATCTACTAAGTCCATGGACAACTTTTTTTTCTTGTACTACGAGGTGTGGCAATAAAGAAACCAGATTCATGCTGTAAAACTTTACTGAAAACAAATTAGACAATTTCAATGTTATTTCCTTCAATGTAGTCCCCTCCCTCCCCGGTCCCTGCAACACCCCATGTGAATATCCACTGTTGGAAGCAGTGCTACAGGTCTACTTTTGTAATGCTGTTCAAGAGTTGTATTGCTTTTGCTTTAACTGCATCCATGGACTCAAACCTGGTTCCTTTAAGTCAGGGGTGCCCAAACCACAGAGGACCCAGAGAAGAAAGTGGACAAGTTTTGCATACATGCCACAAGCAGCGCTAGTGCAGAACTAACGACATCTACATTTTCGATTTTTTCTAGTACTAATATGAAATTCAGCACCGTCTGGTGGTAAAATCATGAATTATAATTATACAACACCATCTGGTGAATAATCATGGAATTGAACGTTTATAGAAATAAATAACATTTTAATTTATCTTAAATTATGGAATGTGAGATAGGCATTGATCATAAGTAATGCCACGAGTGATTTCCAATTTATCTAGAGAATTTGAAAATCAAGAGTGGCATTTGTTAGGACTATTTAACGAATAAAATTAAGCTGTTTACTCACAAATCATTGTTTAACTATAGTTATTTTAAAATATTTATATATTTAATGTAAATGGTGATGTCTGAAAACAACTCAGAAATGTGAGGTTATGTTCATTTCCTGCTGCTTGATCATATTATTTATTGCCAAATAAGATAGCAATGTGGAAAGCAACGGGAAGCTACCACACCTATAATTCCCTAGTAAAGCTGCAAGCATAGCATGAAAATGCTATGGTTGCAGTGAAGGACCTGTCTTCGGGCAGAATTACTATGGATGGAAGATCGCAATATTGTAAGAGTGCACCCAAGTGGAGAAATAATGAAACACATCAAACTATATATCATAATCAACATTACGGGTTATTCATTTATTTTTTTAGCAAACAACTCAGTAAAATCAAGGAATCTTTTCATTATTTTCTATATTCAATGTATTTGTTGGAGGAAAATAATGCTTTGACCTGTTCAGAACATTAAAAAGGAGGAGCTTTCTTTATCACAAAAGCAGGAGCTGATAAAGACAAATCGATAAAGAGCGAGGTGAAACACGACTGTCATTGGTTGTAAAACAACATTCATTGAAATGTGATTGGTCATTGACTAGCATTTGTGGCATGAGTTAAATAGTCACCATAAACTACTATTAACAATTTTTTCCAAGTTTTGTGAGGAGGAATTTGATGCTAGTGTGCTGTTCCACTATAGTACTCAGCATTATTCCAACAGAGGTCAGACGCACAATCCACTTCTGACACTGGTCAAGGCCAGACTAACTGCCGTGGGAGAATGAAACTTTTTGTGAATGTAGAGGGGAGACCGTCCTGCGCCGTAGCAAAGTGGTTAAGGCAAGAAGCCTTGGCACAGAGCTACAGGACTTGCACTGGTTCGAGTCCCCAGGGGGAAGAAATTTTTCTCATGGAATTTCGGCCAGTATGGAACCGGTGCCCACCCAGCATCGTGAGGCATTTGGGTAGCTACAATAAGTAGCGACTCCAAGTTGAGAAGACCAGCTATAACGGCTGGGGGGCCCTGACATACTGACCACATGTCACCCTTACACTGGCTTATGATTGTCTACCTCTGTGATTAACACATATGGACGTAAGGCCAGCAGCCGGCTGGTAGGCATAGGGCCTTCAAGGTCTGTCGCGCTTGGAGGGAGAGAGAGGGGAGACCACAAGTCAATGCCCCGCCCCCAACTTCATCATGGGAGTGGCCAGAAATGAGTAACAGAACCAATCCAGTTTATTTATTGCCACCTTGTATATGGGTTGTTTAGTTGGTTAAAGCTATAAATCTACAAGCCAAAAGATTGCAGATTGAATTTCATATGGGATTAGGATTTTAAAACTTGCCTGGCAGCACCACGACTCAGCATCTAATGGAAATAAGTACCAGATACATTTCTGAGGATAAAGGCGGCTGTCATGCAGGACTGCCAATTATCTACAAAGGTGGGACCCTTAACCAAGGGTCTCCTAAGGTCTGCAGTGGGATAACTTTACATTCATGTGGGTTGTTATTTAGCATGTTATTGACAGACAAGATAAATAAGGGAAGGATTCGCTAATCAAATTGAATTTCTTCTCGGAATTCGTTTCCTCCATGCTCTCTAAACAAACAAATAAAAAACATAAACAAAAAATATATTTTTCTTTCAAAATAAAACTATGTCCAAGTCTGGAAAGTGCTAATTAAAAAAATATATATACGTTATGTTGCAGATTTTTGCGGATGTAAGTATGAATATGAAAGTTTTCTTGGGTTTTTCACATCTTGGATTCAAGATCGGCCTCTGGCCCTGATTCCAACATTTCGGCATGATCCCACATGCCATTATCAAGGAATGATAAGTTCGAGTCACAGGTTTAGGTCTTATATAATACGAGGGCGGATCGGAAAGTAACACACAATAATTTTTTTCTGCCTTGGTATTGCAGCTAGAATGTTGAAATTTCACAGAGATATAGTTTGAAGTTTTCACTATAGATGGTATTTTTTTCTCAGGTGCACCTCTTGCGAGAGAAGCTTGAACTATGCAACAAAGATGGCGCGCATGCTACAGTCGTCCACCTGTGAGGAACAGAGAAGTGTTGTTCGATTTTTGTGGGCCAAAGGGCATAAACCCAGTGAAATTCACAGGGACATGCGTGGCGTGTATGGGGATGATTGTATGGACCGTAGCAATGTCTCCAGGTGGTGCACATTCTTCCAAGAGGGACGCGTGAACCTTAGTGATTCGCCACGCTCCGAACGGCCGACAACAGCAGCAATCCCGCAGAATGTCAGAAGCATTGAGGCGGCAATTCTGAACGACCGGCGTGTGCAACTGCGAGCCTTATCACAGAAGTTCAACATTTCCTATGGTGCAGTGTACGATATTGTTCATGAAAATTTGAAATTCCATAAAGTTAGTGCTCGCTGGGTGCCTAAGAACCTGACAGACGACCAGAAGGGTCAGCGAATGATGGCAAGCTTGGACCACTTAACGCGGTACACCGCACAAGGACATGACTTTCTGGAAGGAATCGTCACAGGTGATGAGTCATGGGCATACCACTGGGTTTATGCCCTTTGGCCCACAAAAATCGAACAACACTTCTCTGTTCTTCACAGGTGGACTGTAGCATGCGCGCTATCTTTGTTGCATAGTTCAAGCTTCTCTCGCAAGAGGTGCACCTGAGAAAAAAATACCATCTGTAGTGAAAACTTCAAACTATATCTCTGTGAAATTTCAACATTCTAGCTGCAATACCAAGGCAGAAAAAAATTATTGTGCGTTACTTTCCGATCCGCCCTCGTAAAATCCAAGGTTGGATGGGTATACGTCTTCGGAAACGGACCACAGCAAAAACTCTATGAATTTTATTATATAAGATGTAAACCTGTGACTCAAACTTATCATTCCTTGATAATGGCATGTGGGATCATGCCAAAATGTCGGAATTAGTGGCCAGAGACCGAACTTGAATCCAAGACACGGAAAACCCAAGTAAGCTTTCATATTGATACTTATATATATATAAAACACAAAACATATATGTTCTTGGTGTTTTATTACAATTTTGTCACTTACATTAAAGGACAAACTAATATTTAAAGAGACAAATGTATGCCTAAACTAGGATTTCAGCCCAAGGTTTCTGGTTTTGCATATCAGGTTTAGAGCACTGGTGTGGAAAACTAGACACCTTGGATTTTTTACATAAGTTTTAGAGCACTGGAGTCCCGTGCCGTAGCCAAGTGGTTAAGGCAAGAAGCCTTGGCGCAGAGCTACAGGACTTGCACTGGTTCAGGTCTCCATGGGGGAAGAAATTTTCTCATGGTATTTTGGCCAGTATGGGACCGGTGCCCACCCAGCATCATGAGGCATTTGGGTAGCTACAATAAGTAGCAACTCCAGGTTGAGAAAACCAGCTATAACGCCATAACGGCTGGGGGACTCGACATGCTGACCACATGTCACCCCTACACTGGCTGATAGCTACCTCTGTGATTGACACATGTGGATGTGAGCCCAGCAGCCGACTGGTTGACTAAGGGCCTTCTAGGTCTGTCGCGCCAGGAGTTTTCTAGAGCACTGGTACAGAAAACCAGAGATCTTGGGTTCATTTTACATACCAAGTTTAGAGTGCTGGTATAGAAAACCTTGGGTTTCCATCCCAGTTAAGGCGTAAATATACCTTTTCAAGTTGGTTGTGGTGAACTAGGTGTTACGTTCCTTACCTCTGGTCTCGACGGTCTCAGGTTTAAACCCGGCCGGGGTCAATGGAATTTTTAGGATGAAAAAATCCAAGGAGCAATTCCTCCAGGAAGGACTTCAAACCATGTGTCCAGAGTCTGAATATTTTCAGGCTCGTAAAAGATCCTTAAGCCTGAATAAGCAAAATTTACCGACCTCCTCCATCCTAGTAATACCTTAGTTGCCTGCTAAAGATCTCATTGATTGGTATGTTGACCACATGTCATTCATGACATCTTTAGGGAAACAAGCACAGCTAATAAGAATCAAATGAATTGTTAATTCTTCTTACCTCATATGTCTATGTTTTTTTTAAACAGAGCACCACGGTAAAAAAAAGTAGATATATAAGATAAGAAGAATTCACGATTCATTTGATTATTAGGAATACCTCAATGTTCATATTATTTGTTTTTAAACGTCTTAGTGATGGACAAATTATATTTGAAAAGAAAAATATACGCCTAGACTGGGGTTTGAACCCAGGACCTTTGACTTTCTATGTCAATGCTCTTCCATCAGAGCCACGTAGGCCTCCAATCTAAACGTGTATTTTTCTCTTACACATAGTTAATTCCCTAACATTGAAAGAAGCACTACTGGCTTTATAAGTAATGTTTAAATTAATGTTTTTATTATTAATTTAACATTTCTCAATGAAAGATAAATTAAATTTGAAGAGAAAAATTTTTCGCCTAGACCGGGACTCGAACCCGGGACCCTTGGCTTTCCGGGCCAAGTGCTCTACCAACTGAGCTACTGAGGCGAGTTACGATCTAGACGCAAATTTTTCTCTTATATACGTTGTAATTCCCTATCGCCAAATGCTTTTGAAACCATTGTTTCTATCTTTGCAAATGGCGGCTTCTTAGTTAAGAAGACATTTATTGGAAATTTAACATTACTTTAAAAGCCAGTAAGGCCTCTAATGATGTTTTTATTATTAATTTAACATTTCTCAATGAAAGATAAATTAAATTTGAAGAGAAAAAAAAAAATTTAATTTAATATTTAATTTAATAATAAAAACATCATTAGAGGCCTTACTGGCTTTTAAAGTAATGTTAAATTTCCAATAAATGTCTTCTTAACTAAGAAGCCGCCATTTGCAAAGATAGAAACAATGGTTTCAAAAGCATTTGGCGATAGGGAATTACAACGTATATAAGAGAAAAATTTGCGTCTAGATCGTAACTCGCCTCAGTAGCTCAGTTGGTAGAGCACTTGGCCCGGAAAGCCAAGGGTCCCGGGTTCGAGTCCCGGTCTAGGCGAAAAATTTTTCTCTTCAAATTTAATGTTTAAATTCCCAATAAAAAAAAAGTCTTCTTAATAAAGAAGCCGCCATTTGCAAAAATTGTAGCAATGGCTCATAGCATTTGGGGTTAGGGAATTAACTATGTGTATGAGAAAAATACGCGTTTAGATTGGAGGCCTAGGTGGCTCAGATGGAAGAGCATTGACATAGAAAGTCAAAGGTCCCGAGTTCAAATCCCAGTCCAGGCGTATATTTTTCTTTTCAAATATAATACCTCATAATGTTAAAATTCCCTAATTTATTATACTAGAGTACAACTAAACGAACTTGGTCTAGTAACTCGTAACAAAGGAGAGGCTAGGGCCCAGCATTGAGCTGTTATGCCTTTGTAGATAGATATATCTCTTCAAATATTTCTCCTTTAATATACGTGACTATTTTAAAATAAAAACATCAGAAATATAAGCTTTACTAACTAAAAAAAGTAGTGTTAAAAGAATAGTAAACATAAAAAAAGTATATATAGATTATAAGAAGGCATTTGATAAAGTGTCTAGACCAAAATTATGGAACATATTAAGTGAAAAAGGAATTCCACTACACTTGATAGCAGTAATTAAGAAAATGTATGAGAAAACAAAAATAAGAATAAATCAAAGTGAGCAGCATTGAGAATGTCACAAATAGAGTGACGAAATCCGGATTGCGAGGGAGTTAAGAAGTATGAGGTGAGTCAAGAAACAACTCAACTAAACTAAATTTAAAAAAAAAAGAAAAATTTCTGCCTAAATTGAAATTTGAACTCAACATCTATCCCTCCAACTATGCACTGGTTTTCATCCATTGAGCTACTTAGGGGGACCTCCCAGAATAAGCATAAATTCCTCTCTCCTTGTCTGGGAGCTGTGTCTAAGTAGTTCAATGATAGACAACCAGAGATTTTGGGTTCAATTTTCAGCTCAGGTACAAATTTTTCTCAAAATTTACGTTAATTTTAGCCTAAAGATGCTTATTCAAAGTTAAAAATGGGAAACACATTATGAGGTTCTTAATTAATAAATTAATGAGTCATTTTTACATCTTACCTCATATTAGTCATAATGGCGGTTGAAAATGAATGACAAGATCATTTGAAAACTATAGTTACCATGTTTTATAAAACATGAAATACGAGGTAAGATGTAAAAATGACTCATTAATTTATTTACTAAAGATGCTTGTCTGGAAAAAATGTTATTTCTTAAAACTTGTGTGAAAATATATACATACCTTTGTAGCTGCCTTTCTTCCTCGGTATGGATATTAGGAGTGTTTGGACGAGATGGTCGCTGGGCTCGCAAAGCTTCCCAAATATCCACCTAAATTTAATTATCATTTAATTAATATCATATTAGACACTGAATCATTTAATGACTGGGGTAGATGGAGGCTTTTGCCCAAAATTCAATCTACCAAATTAGAGGATATAAGAAACATAAAGAAGGCTAGATAAATTAAATTAAAGCATGTGAAATTACGTACCTCATCTTTCTCACTTCCAGCTTCTACAAGACTCTGCTGAATTGCAAACTGAAGCAGTTCGTCCTCTTCTTCTATACTGAACTGCCGTCTAACTTCCGCTCCTGTACAAACACAAATATTTATTTGAAGAGAAAAATTATATGCTCAGACTGGGACCCCACAAATATTTATTTTTATTTAATTTTTTTTTTTTCAAATGCACCTTGTCTTTCGATATTCCTGGTGTTCTCTCCTGGCATGGCGCACTTGTAACCCACTTCTGATGTTGGAGCGCCTGGAAGGTGGGGTTACATTGCCCCGATGATATGATGGGTGATGGTGATGATAGTGGTGTGCCAGGAGAGTCCCTAATCCTAAGCTTAATCTAAGATGAATATGAATGATGATGATTGCGATGGCCATATGATTTCGGGGACCGTTTGGGCCTTAAAGTTTTCCTGACATTTGTCTTACAGGTGAGGAAAAACCCCGATAAAAACCTCACCCAGAAAACTGTCCCGACTGGGGATCGAACCCGGGCCCGTTGCGTGACAAGGCAACACGCTACCTCAAGATCACAGCGGTGGACTTTTATTTTTATTTTAAGTAAATTAAAATATTAATTACAGAAAAAAATGTAATCAAATATGATGTTGTCCAATGGCTCTGGAGAATAATTCATCTGCATCTTATTCCCAATATACAGGGTGGACCGCTCGAATGGACCTAATTTCAATTGCTTGTTACTGGCAAACGGTTGAAGATAGAAACTTAAAACAACGTTCATATTACAGAAAAACTCACCAAGTTTTGATATCCAGATCACCACATCTCTATATGAGCCCCAGCAGTCACTGTGACGATATCAAAGCGATGAACAATTTCTTGCCAAGTACATTGGAGTATGTCTTCTGGAATGTTCTCAATAGCCTCTATGATGCGCTCACGAAGATCACGAAGGTCTTTGACTGGGGTGGTGTAAACTTTATCTTTGACATAGCCCCAGAGAAAGAAATCCAGTGGTGTTAAATCGGGAGATCTCGGGGGCCACGCGATTGGTCCTCCCCTACCAATCCAACGGCCAGGGAAAATGTTGTCCAAAGTCGTACGAACTTCATTGGACCAGTGGGGAGGAGCACCATCTTGCTGGAAAACGATGTTAGGCTGCAGTTGTTCAATTTGTGGAAAGAAGAACTGCTCCAGCATGTCAAGATATGTGGCACCACGAACAGTTTTCTCGGCGAAGAAAAACGGTCCAATGACCTTATTATGTGACAAACTGCACCAAACATTCATCTTCGGACTATCACGAACATGCTCTTGAATAGCGTGAGGATTCTCCGATCCCCAGATCCGCACATTATGCCGGTTTACCTTGCCTGACAAATGGAAAGTGGCTTCGTCCGAGAAGAAAATCTTGGTCATGAAGTCAGGATCAGCGCCGAGACGGTCCAGCATCGTATTGGCGAATTCCACTCGTTTCGGCATGTCATTCGGCTCCAGACGTTGCACTAACTGCACTTTATATGCGTGCAGTTTGAGGCGTTTGTGGACAATCCGTTGTAATGTCGATTTTGGTATTTGAAGTTCCCGCGAAGCTCTTCTTAATGACTTCCGGGGGCTTCGCTCAAATGCGGCTTGAACATTTGCTACCATTTCATCGGATGCTCTGCGACCACCACCATGCTTCTTCAACACAGATCCTGTAGCTAATAATGTATCACGCCACTTCTTTATGCTTCTAGCAGTTGGAGCATCACGGTTAAACACACGCCGGAACTCCCTTTGAACTCTAATGATTGATTTAAACTCCGCATACCACAAAACAGCTTGCGCTTTCATCTGCGGAGTCGCCATTTTCACAAACAATTAAATCTAAGAACGAGAAACGTATCTTTGTGCCATCTACCGACAGGATTCGAAACTTGGTGAGTTTTTCTGTACTATGAACGTTGTTTTAAGTTTCTATCTTCAACCGTTTGCCAGTAACAAGCAATTGAAATTAGGTCCATTCGAGCGGTCCACCCTGTAGATCAGTGGTGGGCATTCAGGGGAAACAACTGAATGCTCTTAATGTTTTATTTTAGGAAGTAATATTTTGAGGTTCTTTTAATTTTATTATTTTGAGTCTGTTTATCCAAAAAACAAGACAGGATAAAATAAGAAATGAATTCCTTTGGAGAGAAATGAAGGTCACCACATCTGTTGTTAAGAGGATTGAAAATCAAACGCTTAAATGGTATGGCCATGTACAAAGAATGGAAAATGAAAGATGGCCAAAAAATATATACCAATGGTCACCCCCTGGAAGAAATGAACGTGGAGATGGAAAGAAATGAACGTGGAGATGGAAATGGAAAACTTACGTCAGAACAATAATGGAGAATAGGAATTTGGAAGAGGGAGATTGGAATGATAGATATAAATGAAAACTGAAGACGGCAAACCTATAAGTGGGGGAAAGCCGAAGAAGAAGAAGAAGAAGAGTCTGTTTATCTTATCTCAATATTAATGTTGATTTGTTCTTGAACATGTTTTGATTGGATATCAATCATCTTCAGCAGACTGATTGGATTTATGTTGTAAACCCTGGATGTCGATGTCAGCTCCATCCTGTGGTTGGCCAAAGAACCTTCAAATGAGGTCACATTCCATCGGTATTTCGAAATTCATAACTCTGTTTTTGTTCTTCTGAATAAAGATTTTTTCCCAAGTAGTTACCTCTTTTGTATTTTCTAATTGTTTTAATAATTTAGTGTCTGAATTTATATTCTTCTTCTTCTTCTTCCTTCCAAGTATTAGGCCAAGGCCTGTTACGATCCTATAGAAAATTTTCCCTCCAGAGTTTGATCCTTCCAGGAAATTCTCGTATAAGACTTGAAAGCATAATAATAGTCCCTTCAATTGGTTGCTGGCCAAATGAAGGCAAGACCAGTGATGGGGCTGCCATCTTATAGACTCTGGTCAGGCTTTTCTGGAGAAGAAAAGAAAATAAAGGAAAGAAGAAATGAAAGACTCCCTAGCCCTCGGATGCCTTAATAGCGTCGGGGTCGAAAAAAACAAGAGTTAACCAAGAGAGGTTAGATAGTAAAGTTAAAAGAGTGCAAAACACAAGTAAGTGGAAGAAATGTTTTGCTCAGCTTGGGCACCTTGTGGTCGCCATCCACATATCCCCTAGATGAGGAACTCTGAGGGTTGAATTTATATTATGTTTTATTAAATAAAATAATATTTTTTATTAAATAAAATGGGGAAATAGAAAAATTTTGCAGTTGCTGCCCTTGATTGGTCTGAAAAACATTTTCCTTGTATCTTGTTTCTTTTTCTGTCCGAAATTATAACACCTGCTACTGAATGCAAGAACTTCATTTCTGCAGATGATTTTTATTATTAATTTAACACTTCTCATAGAAGGATAAATTATATTTGAAGAGAAAAATTTTCGTCTAGACCGGGACTCGAACCCGGGACCCTTGACTTTCCAGGCCAAGTGCTCTACCAACTGAGCTACCGAGGCGAGTTACGATCTAGACGCAAATTTTTCTCTTATGTACGTTGTAATTCCCTCGCGCCAAATGCTTGAAACCATAGCTTCTATCTTTGCAAATGGCGGCTTCTTAGTTAAGAAGACATTTATTGGGAATTTAACACTACTTTATAGCCAGTAGGGCTTCTATTGACGATTTTTATTATTAATTTAACACTTCTCATAGAAGGATAAATTATATATGAAGAGAAAAATTTTCGCCTTGACCGGGACTCGAACCCGGGACCCTTGGCTTTCCGGGCCAAGTGCTCTACCAACTGAGCTACCGAGGCGAGTTACGATCTAGACGCAAATTTTTCTCCTATGTACGTTGTAATTATATGAGAAGTGTTAAATTAATAATAAAAATCGTCAATAGAAGCCCTACTGGCTTTATAAAGTAGTGTTAAATTCCCAATAAATGTCTTCTTAACTAAGAAGCCGCCATTTGCAAAGATAGAAGCTATGGTTTCAAGCATTTGGCGTGAGGGAATTACAACGTACATAAGAGAAAAATTTGCGTCTAGATCGTAACTCGCCTCGGTAGCTCAGTTGGTAGAGCACTTGGCCCGGAAAGCCAAGGGTCCCGGGTTCGAGTCCCGGTCTAGGCGAAAATTTTTCTCTTCAAATATAATTCATTTCTGCAGTTTCTATTTTTCTTCTGTCTGAACGGTTAATAGTCCAGTTCTCACTTGCATATGTTGGGATAGGAATTTTAATTGTGTACCCCTCAATGTTTTATTTTCCAGTGTGCACTAGATATCTATCCGTGGACATCACAATTTCACAAAAAAAAAAAAAAAGTAAAAGACTTACCTAATTTAGTGTAAGAAGTTGGAGGAATAAAACAACTGTCATCGACAACACAAGTGATTCTGTCGTCTTCTGTTATTCTTGTCACACCAGGAATTTCTTCATCCAAACCAAAAATATTACCAAATGTAATTCTAGCATTCAATACATGGAATAAAGGAATTTCTGAAAACAAAATATACATGAAAATTATTATACACAGCTAAGCTATTACAATTTAATGGTAACGAGAATTTTTATAATACTTTATTTATTTTCCACAATAATTAAGCTACTGACATAAGTAATCTTAATCTATAAGAATTTAATAAACTAATAATCTTCTTGGTGATAAAATCGTAAAACATGTAGTCAATGTACCCATTTCACCAATTCATCATCATCATCCTGCCAGGTGTTAGTCCTAGAAGAACTGTTATGGCCTGAGAAAGCGGTTTTCGTGCCATCTTTTCATAGGTCGACCAAGTGACCGTTTCCCATTTGGACAGTAGTTCATTATTGCCTTGGGGATCCTGGATCTAGCCATTCTTGAGACATGTTCCTTCCAGTTTAGCTGATATCTGGAGATGTGGTCCAGTATTGGTGACACATTAAGTTCTTGAAGGATTTCTACATTTTTCTTTCGATCCCATTTGGTGTAGCCAGCTGTTCGGCGCATAAATCTCATCTCACAAGCTCTAAGTCTGCTTATATCTCTCGTCCTTATAGTCCACGCTTCACTCCCATAACATAGGACTGGTCGAGCCATTATTTGATGAAGATGAGTACTAGTTGATTTTTGCACTAAACTCTATTAATGATTCAAATTGATTTGTTGAATTTCACAATTTTCTCTGGTAAATCCAAATTTTCAACAAAAGAGAGTTTATATCCCAAATAAATAAACTCAATAACTCTCTCTAAAATTTTGTTATTTAAACAAATTTTGCTTGGTATTGGGGATTTTCCACATGAGGCCATTTCACCAATTAAAAATTAAAAGTCAACATGTTTCAACAGCGAAGATGTCATTTTCAAGACTAAATATTGACTTCATTAATCTAGATTGATAAATTGATAGATTGATTAGCTATTGTAAATTTAAGCATTTTATTATATGGGTCCAAAACCTGGACAGTAAGTAGAAAACAAGCCAAAAAGCTGTTAGCAGTAGAAATGGATTTTTGGAGGCGATTGACAAGAATTTCATGAGGGGATAAAGTCAGAAACAGCACAATAAGGGAAATTATGCAAGTAAAAAAATTACAAAAAATAAAAGAAAAAGTTTGAAATGGTATGGACACCTCACAAAAATGGAAGAAGATAGAATACCAAAGAAGATCCTTGATTGGAAAGCTAATGGAAGAAGTGGAAGAGGCAGACCTAGAGAACGTTGGATGGACGGAGTGAGGAGAAGTATGGAAGCTAGAGATTTAAAGGAAAAAGATGCTTTAGACAGGAACCTCTGGTGTCAAACAACTTTGGGTTGAAGGAGAAACACTGTATTGTGGAATATTCCTAACAAAAAAAATTGTAAATTTCTGGATGTTTTAGAAAGCCTTTAAATATTTAAAAATAAAGAAAGGAATATGAATAATGACAAAGGAGTATTCCAATCCTTAAGGGAAAGGATGGTTGCAATGTTGGTAGTAACAGGCAATCACGTGACATGACGTAAGAATTGGATGATGTTTTTTTTTGTTTTTTGTTTTATTACCGTCTTGTGAATAACAGAATTGCTGTTCAATCATGCAGACTTTTTTAAATCTAATGTTTGGTGAATGAGTTCTATTTAATACGTTAATGAAATTTCCACCAAGATGATCCTATACATGATACATAAAATATATTAAATCCAAGCTCCGAAGAGCTAAAGCTGAATAAAATGGTTGCTGTCACTGCCGAGTAGAGGAAAGCACAATCCTTTCACCTCTGTTTCACTTTTGTAAACCTTTTTGAATTTCAAAGTTATCAGAATTCAAAACTAAATTAATAATATATTAATAACAGAGTAAATTGAAAACATATAATTTGAATATTTAATTTTAGGAAGTTATATTTTGAGGTTATTTTAATTATATTATTTTTGGTCTGGACATCTGGGAAAGCTGAAGATAAAACAGAATTGTTTTGAAACATGTTCAAGAACAAATCAACATTAATATTGAGGTAAGATGTCCAGACCAAAAATAATATAATATAATTTGAAATCTGTAAACAAAACTATCTTACCTATTTTTTTTAGGTAAAATTTATTATCATTCGTCTCATATTATTCTTCTTATTTAACCATAAACTAGTTTCAGAACTTAGTTTCGTTCCATCCTCAGTAGCATCACGACTGTTGTTCTGTCGTCTTGAAGAGCCGTCCGTCAAGACGACAGACAACGGTCGTGATGATACTAAGGATGGAATGGAAACTAAGTTCCGAAACTAGTTTATAGTTAAACAAGGAGGATAATACGAGGTGAGTGATAAAAAATTCTACCTAAATGAATATACCTCATAGTGTGAATTCCTAAAATAAGTAATTATCTTTTACCATTTGCAAAAGATAGAAACAAAGGTTTCAAAGCATTTCACACGAGGGAATTACAATGTATATATAAGAGAAAAATTTGCATCTTTATCACAACTTGCCTCGGTGGCTTAGTTGGTAGAGCATTTGGCCCAGAAATACAAAGGTCCCGGGTTCGAGTCTCGGTCTAGGCGAAAATTTTTCTCTTCAAATATAATTATCTTACCTATTTTAACAGGAAATCCTGCTGGAAGCTGCATTTGTATGAAATCTTTTAATTTAGCAAAATGTGAACTGGATATTGCCATTAAATCTACTATAGGCATTATTTGTTCTTGAAGACTTAGTGGATAGTTTTCAGACAGCCACAGAGTAGCCTAAAATCACACAAATTACAAAATGTAATAAAATGGACAATTAATAAATAAAAATTTTTTTTTAAATTTGAAGAGAAAAATTTTCGCCTAGACCGGGACTCGAACCCGGGACCCTTGGCTTTCCGGGCCAAGTGCTCTACTAACTGAGCTACCGAGGCGAGTTACGATCTAGACGCAAATTTTTCTCTTATATACGTTGTAATTCCCTATCGCCAAATGCTTTTGAAAAATTTGCGTCTAGATCGTAACTCGCCTCGGTAGCTCAGTTGGTAGAGCACTTGGCCCGGAAAGCCAAGAGTCCCGGGTTCGAGCCCCGGTCTAGGCGAAAAAATTTTTCTCTTCAAATTTAATTTATCTTTCATTGAGAAATGTTAAATTAATAATAAAAACATCATTAGAGGCCTTACTAGCTTTTAAAGTAATGTTAAATTTCCAATAAATGTCTTCTTAACTAAGAAGCTGCCATTTGCAAAGATAGAAACAATGGTTTCAAAAGCATTTGACTATAGGGAATTACAACGTATATAAGAGAAAAATTTGCGTCTAGATCGTAACTCGCCTCGGTAGCTCAGTTGGTAGAGCACTTGGCCCGGAAAGCCAAGAGTCCTGGGTTCGAGCCCCGGTCTAGGCGAAAAAATTTTTCTCTTCAAATTTAATTTATCTTTCATTGAGAAATGTTAAATTAATAATAAAAACATCATTAGAGGCCTTACTAGCTTTTAAAGTAATGTTAAATTTCCAATAAATGTCTTCTTAACTAAGAAGCTGCCATTTGCAAAGATAGAAACAATGGTTTCAAAAGCATTTGACTATAGGGAATTACAACGTATATAAGAGAAAAATTTGCGTCTAGATCGTAACTCGCCTCGGTAGCTCAGTTGGTAGAGCACTTGGCCCGGAAAGCCAAGGGTCCCGGGTTCGAGTCCCGGTCTAGGCGAAAATTGTTCTCTTCAAATTTAATTTATCTTTCATTGAGAAATGTTAAATTAATAATAAAAACATAATTAATAAATAAATGTAAATATACAAACAAACTCACCGAAAACATAAACTAAATCAATTTTGACAAACTCTAGCATAATTAATAAGTTCTTCTGCATCATGGAATTAGGTCACAGACCTGTTTCCACATCAAGAGACCATATCACCTCTCTAGTTATGAAGCATTCTCTTGATTGTCAGTAAATGTAGTGTTCGCTGGTCAGATTACAGGTGCTGCACAGGATATGGTCAGTGAAGGGGCTGCCTTCTTACAGCTTCTGACTAAGCTATTTTCAACTTTTATAAGATTCATGATGTGTTCCGTTGAGGTTTATTCAAAATTAATATAAAATTATAGAATATTCACCTGAAAGGTCCGTCTCCTCAACTTAATTAATCATTTAACTGTAGCGCTTTCGGGACTTGTCCCATCATCGGCAGGATGCCTTTCAGGTGAATATTCTATAATTTTATATTAATTTCTAAGCTATTTTGTGTATAAACCCCTATAAAGAGGGCTGCTGCGGCTTCCACTCTTTGAGCCGTTGTGATGATCATATGGTCCCACATTGCCTCGCAGACCATTGCAGTCTGTGCACGTTTTCCTGTGCAGGGGATCTCGTTATACCTCGAGATATTGAGTCCCAGACAGAACTTAGCCCCCATGACTTGGAAGTGCCTGTTGAGAATCAACTATAGCTTTATATGGTAAAATTATGTTATACATAATTTTACCATAAATTAAACGACATAGTGATTAACTCCTGTAAAATTTAAATATAGCTTTATAGCTAGCCCTGACTACCATGGCCTGGGTTAGTAGTCTTGTATGATTCCAAGACTAGAATTTAAAAAATAGTAATCATTGAATGAATCAGATTTTACACCTCACCTCCAACAACTCCATTATTCACTTTTATATTCATAAAATCTCTTCCTTTTATCCGACCAAGTCTTGGGGCTATGGGCCTGTTACGATCCCAATGATGAATTCTGTATCCAGCATTTTCTTGGATGCCCCAGAGATTGTATTCATAAAATAAAAGTAAAAAAATTAAGTGCCTGAAGAAAAAAGGGTTAATGTGATAGATCATGCAAAAATATTTTCCATTAGAACCTATTTTAATTATTAATACAATACCGTTTTACATACAGCAAACTCCCGATTATCCATGCGCATATTATCCGGTTTGCAGATTATCCGGGCATCACTCTTTTTATATTTGAAGAGAAAAATTTTCGCCTAGACCGAGACTCGAACCCGGGACCTTTGGCTTGCCGGGCCAAATGATCTACCAACTGATCTACCGAGGCGAGTTACGATCTAGATGCAAATTTTTCTCTTATATACGTTGTAATTCCCTCTCACCAAATGCTTTTGAAACCATTGTTTCTATCTTTGCAAATGGCGGCTTCTTAGTTAAGAAGACATTTATTGGGAATTTAACATTACTTTATAAAGCTAGTAAGGCTTCTAATGATGTTTTTATTATTAATTTAACATTTCTCAATGAAAGATAAATTATATTTGAAGAGAAAAATTTTTGCCTAGACCGAGACACGAACCCAGGACCTTTGGCTTGCTGGGCCAAATGATCTACCAACTGAGCTACCGAGGCGAGTTACGATCTAGACGCAAATTTTTCTCTTATATACGTTGTAATTCCCTCTCACCAAATGCTTTTGAAACCATTATTTCTATCTTTGCAAATGGCGGCTTCTTAGTTAAGAAGACATTTATTGGGAATTTAACATTACTTTATAAAGCTAGTAAGGCTTCTAATGATGTTTTTATTATTAATTTAACATTTCTCAATGAAAGATAAATTATATTTGAAGAGAAAAATTTTCGCCTAGACCGAGACATGAACCCGGGACCTTTGGCTTGCCGGGCCAAATGCTCTACCAACTGAGCTACCGAGGCGAGTTATGATCTAGACGCAAATTTTTCTCTTATATACGTTGTAATTCCCTCTCACCAAATGCTTTTGAAACCATTGTTTCTATCTTTGCAAATGGCGGCTTCTTAGTTAAGAAGACATTTATTGAGAATTTAACATTACTTTATAAAGCTAGTAAGGCTTCTAATGATGTTTTTATTATTAATTTAACATTTCTCAATGAAAGATAAATTATATTTGAACAGAAAAATTTTCGCCTAGACCGAGACTTGAACCTGGGACCTTTGGCTTGCCGGACCAAATGATCTACCAACTGAGCTACCGAGGCGAGTTATGATCTAGACGCAAATTTTTCTCTTATATACGTTGTAATTCCCTCTCACCAAATGCTTTTGAAACCATTGTTTCTATCTTTGCAAATGGCGGCTTCTTAGTTAAGAAGACATTTATTGGGAATTTAACATTACTTTATAAAGCTAGTAAGGCTTCTAATGATGTTTTTATTATTAATTTAACATTTCTCAATGATTCTTTTTACTGTATGTTTAAAAATACTGTACTTTGTATTGTTAAGAAAAAATTCTTTATTTTTAAACGTGCTACTGTGAACTGCGCTTAGAAACTAGCACAATAGAGTAACCTTCACTCACAACCCCCTCCCCTGACGTGTTTAACGGTACCAACCAACATTCTGAGAATTCAATACAATTTTGGAAATTTCCGTTGTGGAGTCAGTGAAACTTTGTTGTTACAGATTGAAACCACGGATATGCTGTGGCAGTGGGTTTATTGCTGGTTAATAGTGTGGTCATAGGTGGTTACTAGTGTGGTTATCACTGATTGTCATCGCTGGTTATAAGTGTGGATATCAGTGGTTACTAGTTTACTCACTGGTTTTGAATAACACAAAATAGTCATGACAGGAAACAGTCCCACGAGTAAAATAAAATAAAGATAATTATGACTAGCACCTAAATACATTTAGGGCTGCATGCAAATACATTAGTCTCTACTCAAATTACTTCCAATCACTGGTGAGCTGACTCACCGTGAGCAAGTGCAAAGATCGAATTAGCTATCCACTAACTGGAAATGCATGAAAGTTGTCGTTTTCGTAATATTGGCAAGAAATTACCCAGAATTCTCAGTGATAAAACCACTTCCGTTATTTTCATCTGCTAGAGGAACGCATTTACGCTTGCATCCCGCAAATAATACCGTATACGACGTCTGCATCGCGCGATGTTACGCCGATTTTTCCTGTTCTTCCAGTTGAATTCTTTGGTAGACTCTATCAAATTCCTCTTCTCCGCGTATACCGAAAACATGATTGAAGTCTTCAAGGTCCCACATCTTGGATAAAGCAGCAAGGTACGCGGCAAGGTTTCAAACTACATCGGTTTCCATCGGGTTGCTCATGATTCGTTTCTCTGCTAAGTCACCTCGCCAGGTAGCTTAGGAATTTCAACAATTATTATCGCATGAACAGATTTTTGAGTATGCAAAAAGTATTTGGATGCAACTTTATCAGCAGAGTACAGGCAGAGAACGACTTTTTACGGTTTAATGCGTTCATAGATTCAAGCCTTAGTATAACATTTTATGAATATTTGTTGCATTTAAGTAGTGTTAAAGTGGGTAAATACATTTCTGATCAACTTCCACGGCGCCAAATAACTTACTTGGATTATCCGTGTTTTTCTATTTTCCGTGCATATCTCAATCCCAATTAACACGGATAATTGGGAGTTTGATATACCGGGTGCGGCAGGGGTGCGGCAGCATAACTTCCTTTTTTAAAATGTGCGCCATTTAGTCGGTTGATGTCGTAGCGGAGCGCTAGTGGTCTCGTTCGAGAGGGGGGACTATAAAGTTTTGTCCTGACACAGTTCAGTCGCCATCATGCGTTGGAACAGTGAGGAGCGTGCGTTTGCCATTGAGGCCTACTTTTCGAGCGGATGTTCTGTGATCGCAACCCGGCGCGCCTTTCGGAATCGCTTTAAATTAGCCCCGTTGGCCCCTGTCCCGGACCAGAAATCAATTGTTACGTGGGTCACTACGTTCAGACAAACTGCAAGTGCGACAAGACGAAGAACTGGAGTCCCTCGGCCGATTAGATCACCTGAGAACATTGAGGTAGTGAGAGCTTCAATGTTGCGATCACCACGGCGTTCTGCGCGCAAACATGCGTCTGCCCTTGGACTTTCCGATCGTTCTGTAAGGAGAATACTTCATGATGATCTTCATTTCCATCCATACAAGATGGCAATTGTGCAGGAACTTTCTGAACGTGACTTCAATTCTCGGAGGACGCGTGTGAGGTTCTTCTGGAAGTCGTTCCTGAGGACGCTATTGTTTTTTTTAGTGATGAAGCCCATTTTCATTTGTGTGGATCCGTCAACAAACAAAACATGTGCTACTGGGCTGACACCAATCCTCGACAATTGCATCAAAGGCCTTTGCATTCACCTAAAGTCACAGTGTGGTGTGCAATTTCCTCAAGTGGAATTATTGGTCCCTGGTTCTTTGAGGAAAATGAAGTCACAGTGACAGTGAATTCGGACCGGTATGTAAACATGTTACAGGAATTTTTTTTCCCACGGCTAGATGAGTTGGACTTAGGGGACACTTGGTTCCAACAAGACGGTGCAACGGCACACACTTCAAGAGCATCGATGACTGTTTTGAGGGAACACTTCCCAGAGCGCCTTATCTCAATTAGGGGCGATTTGAAGTGGCCGGCCCGCTCTCCCGATTTGACCCCTTGTGATTTTTTTCTATGGGGTTATTTGAAATCCCGTGTTTATGTGAACCGTCCAAGGACCCTACAAGATTTGAAGACCAACATCCAGGAAGAAATTGCCAACATAACGCCTGCTATGCTGGCAGGAGTCATGACAAACGCCAGAAATCGGTTTACTCAGTGTATGGAGAATGGGGGACGTCACCTACCTGATTTGATCTTCAAAACTGAGTAAAACAAAACTTTATGTATGTGCCTATATTATAAAAAACGAATAAAAATTTTCTGATTCATACAATGCATTTTATTAAGTTTTAAAAAAAGGAAGTTATGCTGCCGCACCCTGTATATATATAATTTTTTTTGTAGAATTTGGGTATTTTCTTAAAATCGGAAACATTTTATTAGCTACATATAGGACCATGAATTTTGAAGTTCCTGTTGAGCAAAATTAATCATTAGTTTATAAAGTCAGCACCAGATGGCAATTTGGAAGATGGTGGTAATGGCTAATTTCAACAGTCGAAGTGATGACTGATGATGGAGGCAAAGGCACGTGATACCAGTATCATGAAAATACGACCCCTCAGGGGTCCTCATCTAGGGGATATGTGGATAGCGACCACAAGGTGCCCAAGCTGTGCAAAACATTTCTTCCACTTACTTGTGTTTTGCACTCTTTTAACTTTACTATCTAACCTCTCTTGGTTAACTCTTGTTTTTTTGACGCCGACGCTATTAGGGCATCCGAGGGCTAGGGAGTCTTTCCTTTTTTCCATTTCTTCTTTTCTTTATTTTCTTTTCTTCTCCAGAAAAGCCTGACCAGAGGCTATAAGATGGCAGCCCCATCACTGGTCTTGCCTTCCTTTGGCCAGCAACCAATCGAAGGGACTATTATTATGCTTTCAAGTCTTATACGAGAATTTCCCTCAAACGCTGGAGGGAAAATTTTCTATAGGATCGTAACAGGCCTTGGCCTAATACTTGGAAGGAAGAAGAAGAAGAAGAAGATGAAAAATACAGAACTTTGAGGTGAGATGAAAAAACATGTAACCAACTCAATTTATGAAGACTAACTTACCTTGAATTTTTGTATTTTTGTATTAATTTCTTTTGGACGGCCTATATCTCTTCCTTTGAGGTCAACTTCACCATCAAAGTATTCTTCAGGGTGCAATGTTGCAAGGGTTGCCTATGTGACAGTATTCCATCTGAAATTAACCTTCAAAGTAAAACCTTTGAAACATGTAACAGGACATCCTTTTCAACAAAACATAACCATTAAGTTATGTAGGTAGGAAATAACACTATGAGGTTTACTTTAATTTTGTTTAGTTGTCTCCTCCCTGTGGATTATCACCTTGGCGTGGTAGCGAGGCTTAGTACCAATCACTCAGACGATCATAACCGGGAAGTCTTGGCTTGCAGTTAGATAAGAGGAGAGGGAACTAAGAATAATCCACAACGTGGGAGCAATGACCACACTGGAAGCTGCAAACATGGAAGACCACAACGGCATACACAGCGGAGACAGAAATATTGGAACGGCAAAAATGGCAACCCAATTTCTGGGGATGAAATAAGAGACCCAGCTCGGGGAAACAAGAGTGAAGTCGTCCTCAACGGCAGAAGGCGAAAGAGGCAACCCTCCTTGTGAGGATAAAACACAAGGAAGCAAGTCCAAAGGCTTTAAGGAGGCAGCCCCTCCAAAGGACTAACCCTGCAGTACATTAGTAGTGTACTCAGGGGACACTTCAAAATACTTACAAGCTACAAAGCACAGAACAAACTGAAAAGAACACTTGGCAAAGATGACTGAGAATAGAATACCAAAAAGCAGCATAGAGCTATTCACCACGAGGAAGAAGAAGTCTGGGAAGACCAAAAAAAAAGATGGAGGAAAGAGCAGCAATTTGGAGCCGGAACAGGCTAGTAAATAAGCCTAAACCGTGACGAAGAAGAAGTTGAGTTCTCTTTGACTCACCTCATACTTCTTAACTCCCTCGCAGATTCGAGTTTCTTCACTGCATTTGTGACATTCTCAATGCTGTATCACATTCACAACTGACGTCCAACGGCCTCCTCTCCTGCAGACTGACCTCCGCACCGTCTGATGGCTGACTGACGAACTTCCAAATCAATCCCCTCTCCTTTTGACCGGGTATTTCAAAATTCTTAGTTATGTTTTTATTCATTGATATGTAAATTTTTTCCCAAATTGTGAGTTTCTTTGGTTTTTCCAATTGTTTAAGTAATTTTGTTTTGGTAAAACCGAAGGAACTCACAATTTGGGAAAAAAATTACATATACAGGAATAAAAACATAACTATGAATTTTGAAATACCCGGTGAAAAGGAGAGGAGATTGATTTGGAACTTCATTGGTCAGCCATCAGATGGTGCGGAGGTCAGTCTGCAGGAGAGTAGGCCGTTGGACATCAGTTGTGAACATGATACAGTATTGAGAATGTCACAAATACAGTGAAGAAACTCGAGTCTGCGAGGGAGTTAAGTAGTATGAGGTGAGCCAAAGACAACTCAACATAAATTAAAATAAACCTCATAATGTTATTTCCTACCTACATAACTTAACAAAATAAACCATTATTATTATTAATCCCATTTAAGAAGACTAAAGAGTGGAGAATGCTGAGTTTGCAGTGAAAGACCTGCTCTTGGGCAGAACACAATGAATGAATCTCTCAAGAAGACCACTTTTAAAGAATATTTTTAATAGTCGGCTCAGAGAAGTTTCATTGTTTATCTTCTAGACATTACATCTTCATTACTTACATTGTTGGCTTCTGGAAGTGCCTGCTTTTCTTCTACCTCTGCAATACCCAAAAAAGACTGTAAATGGCGTTTTTGGTGCTTTTGCTTTCACTTTATCCATTTCAGTTAGATGTTCAGTCCGAGTTTTTGTCACCAACTCAACATTGCTTGCTCCGAACACTTTACATTCGTATCCATTCACTGACTCACATTTGTCTGACCTCCAGCCCCACATTCCAGACTTGTTCCTACCAACAAACAAAACATTTATAAATAAGGTGAATCCAAGTCATAACTTGTTGCATTCTATTTCAACATGTTTTAGTATTTAATACCCTCAGGGGTCCTCATCTAGGGGATATGTGGATAGCGACCACAAGGTGCCCAAGCTGAGCAAAACATTTCTTCCACTTACTTGTGTTTTGCACTCTTTTAACTTTACTATCTAACCTCTCTTGGTTAACTCTTGTTTTTTTCGACCCCGACGCTATTAGGGCATCCGAGGGCTAGGGAGTCTTTCCTTTCTTCCATTTCTTCTTTCCTTTATTTTCTTTTCTTCTCCAGAAAAGCCTGACTAGAGGCTATAAGATGGCAGCCCCATCACTGGTCTTGCCTTCCTTTGGCTAGCAACCAATCGAAGGGACTATTATTATGCTTTCAAGTCTTATACGAGAATTTCCCGGGGAGGGAAAATTTTCTATAGGATCGTAACAGGCCTTGGCCTAATACTTGGAAGGAAGAAGAAGAAGAATTAAATTTACAGTGGGAGGAAACACTATGAGGTATTTATATTAATAAATGAGTTGGAGAAAATGTTTTAACATCTCACCTCACAAAGTTGTGTGTCTTCACGATACCGGTTTCAAAAGTATAGTATTACTTCCATCTTCAGTCAAATTCAAACTGAGAGTTGGCGATCTACTTAGAAGATTTATATGAGGAGAGGTAAGAAACATTTAATTTCACCATTACCTCATAATGTTTACATCCCAACATTAATTTTAATTAGAATGATAAAATTTTACTTCTATAAATTTTTGGAGCAAAGAGAGATGAACAGACCGGCAAATGGAGAGGATTATGTAACAGTGAATTACATGATCATTATAGGAAAGCAGATATAATAAGAAAGATAGAAGCAAAGGCTTCAAAGCTTTAGGTGCACGGGAATTGACAACGTATATAAGAGAAAGATTTGCATTTAGTTGAGAACACACCTAGATGGCTCGATCGGTAACATAGAAAGCCAAAGGTCCTGGGTTTAAGTCCTAGTCTGAGCGTATAATTGTTCTCTTCAAATATGAAATAAGTACACTTAAGCCTCGTAGACTGCTATGGCCAAAACATGTGGCACGAATTGTGAATGAAAGGGAGCACCCTTATCCCCAAGCAGGTCATATGGGATATATACATACATACATGCATATGCCTTCTTAATTCCTCCTTCTTCTTCTTCCTTCCAAATATTAGGCCAAGGCCTGTTACGATCCTATAGAAAATTTTCCCTCCAGCATTTCATAGGACGGCCCGGAGATCTTCGTCCTCTTGGTATGTAATTATAAACAGCTTTGGGGGTCCGATTTGAACTCATTCTTTCAAGATGGTGTTTCCAATTTAGTTGGTACTGTTTAATATATTCCATAATTGGCGTAGTCTTCAATTCTTTTAAGATATCAGTGTTCCTTTCCCGATCCCATCTGAAGTAACCTGCTGTTCTGCGCATGAATCTCATTTCACAAGCTGTCATTCTGCTTTCATGTTGTCTTTTTAGCTTCCATGCTTCACTACCATATGTCAACACTGGTCTAGCCAAATGTACATTCCATGTGCTAAAAAGCAAAATATTTTTCTTCTTCCAAGAATTGTCCTTTTTCATGCTTTGGTCGTCATAAGTTTGATACTTCCTGGAAATTCTCGTATAAGACTTGAAAGCATAATAATAGTCCCTTCGATTGGTTGCTGGCCAAAGGAAGGTTAAGACCAGTGATGGGGCTGCCATCTTATAGCCTCTGGTCAGGCTTTTCTGGAGAAGAAACGAAAATAAAGGAAAGAAGAAATGGAAGAAAGGAAAGACTCCCTAACCCTCGGATGCCCTAATAGCATCGGGGTCGAAAAAACAAGAGTTAACCAAGAGATGTTAGATAGTAAAGTTAAAAGAGTCTGGTATAAGTAAGTGGAAGAAATACCAGATCGGTTAAAGATAAAAGTAAGGAGCAAAACATAAGTAAGTGGAAGCAATATTTTGCTCTTAATTCGTAATATACTGAAGAAGTAATTCTTTTCCCATGTTGTGGCGATGTTTTGAAGCAGCTAACTCTCTTCATGCCCGATGTTGTAGTAACATTTTGAAGAAGGATTGGTGTCCCATAAAGAATTACTGGTTCAGGTTGGGTTTAATTTTCGGTAGAGCTGGATTCTCTTCTTAGGGTCGGAAGTTGGTACACTGGATAGGAAAACACTTCACAAATAAAAATTAAAAAATTATTTAAAAAAATGTTTCTTGTAGAAATAATTTCTCATTTATTCACTTTGTAGGTTCCCAGCAGATTAAGTAAATGTAGGTGGTATTATTCTTCACCGTCAATTAAAATTAAATTATTTTCTTTTCTTGAATCAACTATTCTTCTTGTATTAAATATCACATTTTATCAGGAGAGCTCTTATTGCTTCTATGTTTGTTGAAAGTTGTATGCAGAATGACTGGTATAATTCTTTCATAATTTTAAAGAACATTATTACATCACATGATGTTATATTTTTAATTCTATTGGTTAATATAATGTTTAAATTTGATTTGTTAAATGAAAAAGTTAATTGTTTTAACATCCAATCAGAATTTAGTATACTTTTATTTAAAAATATTAAGTTAAGCAGGTGTTCTATTACAGTTATAACAGAAAGCTTTATATTTCAGACATTATATTTCAGACAACAATGACTTAAAACAATTTTAAAAGCATTATTTAGAAAGACTGTTACGTAATACAATTTCTTTAATTGTTACTGAGACATTTTTATTCAACAATGAACACAAATTAATTATTTAGATGTTTTTCTTTATTTAAGTTATATTTAAATATTTTTAAAAAATTTTAAATACAAAATTATTAACTTTAACTTTCATATTTATTATGATATTAAAATCCAGCTATAATACCCTTTAGCACAGAGAACAAGGAAAAACTAGTGTAAGTACTGGGTTATTGTGGTAAGGCACAGTGGCTGCAATAAACAGGAAGTTACCTTTCAAAGCTGATCTTGTCGGTATCAACATATGTAGTAACAATGGGGGTGGTGAGACGTGTTGAAATGGCATCTTCACTCGGTTGTAGAAATTGAAGATCTTCTGCCGATATCATTCGCATCTGTTCTATATACACTTGCTGTGTCTCGTGGTCCACTTCCATCATGACGGCTGAATCACCTGTAAAGCACAAGCCCATATCAATCCGCATCTTCATAACATGTTACCTGGCTCAATGTTTGGTATCTTTCCCTAGCTGCCATCTTACTTCCCCTCCTCATTCCCCTAACTCTGGGTCCCTCGCTTGTGTCTTGCCCACTCCATGTGAGGTTCATGATACCAATTGGAGCCAGGACTCATTTTTGGGGATTCCAATACCATCAACATAAATTGAAATAAAAAGTGGAAAAAACACATAATTTATTAATAAATTACAACAGGAAGTAACATTATGAGGTTCTTCTTAAGAGATAAGGTGATCTGTTACATCTTACTTCATAAAAAGTTGAATTCTTTTGGACATATTTCAATACGTCCTGCATATTATAAGCTCGTCTAAACTGTTGAATTTTACATTGTCTGCCCTGGATGTTGACTCTCACTCCATCTTTTGGTGGATAAAAGAACTTGCAAATCAAATCCCTCTCCCCAGGAATTAAAAAATTCTTGATTCTACAGCAAACTCCCGATTATCCGTGTGCATATTATCCAGTTTGCTGATTATCCGTGCATGGCTCTTTTTACTGTATTTTTTAAAAATACTGTATTTTGTATTGTTATGAAAAAATTCTTTATTTTTAAATGTGCTACTGTGAACTGCACTTAGAAACTATCACAATAGAGTAACCTTCACTCACAACCCCCTCCCCTGATGTGTTTAACGGTACCAACCAACATTCTGAGAATACAATACAATTTCAGAAATTTCTGTTGTGTGAGTCACTGAAAGTTTGTTGTTGCAGATTGAAACCACGGATATGCTGTGGCAGTGGGTTTATTGCTGGTTAGTAGTGTGGTCATCGGTGATTATTAGTGTGGATATCAGTGGTTACTAGTGTAGTTGTCGCTGGTTATGACGGCCATTTTGAATAACTGTCGTAACCAGAGTGGTCATGACAGGAAATAATCCCACTTTTTTTTACATATTTACGAGTAAACTAAAATAATGATAATTACAACTCGCACCTAAATACATTTAATATAACATTTTATGAATATTTCTTCCATTTAAGTTGTGTTAAAGTGGGTAAATATTACATTTCTGATCAACTTCCATGCGCTGAATAACTTAATTGGATTATCCGTCTTTTTCAATTTTCCATGCATATCTCGGCCCCAATTAACAGGAATAATCAGGAGTTTGCTGTATCTCTATTCTTCTGGATGTAGATCTTCTGCCAAATGGAGAGTTATATTGTATTTTCTGTTTTAATAAAAATACTTGGAGAAGGAGAAATTGTGAAATGTATGAATTATATAAGAAACCCAATTTAGTGAAGTATATAAAAAATTAATATATTGACTTGGGCTGGACATTTGATTATGTATGGACAATAATAAAACTCAATAATAAAAACAACTCAACATAAATCATATCTGAAGAGAAAAATTATATGCTCAGACCGGGACTTGAACCCAGGACCCTTGGTTGTGCTGTACCACCTGAGCAAGTACCAATCTAAACGCAAATTTTTCTCTATATATGTTGTAATTCCCGCCCACAAAATGGTACTTGCTCAGGTAGCTCAGGTCGTAGAGCACTTGGTCTAGAGAACCAAGGGTCCCGGATTCAAGTCCCGGTCTGAGCATATAATTTTTCTCTTCAAATACGATTTATCCATCATTGAGATATATGAAATTAATAGTAAAAACATCAACTCAACATAAATTAAAAATAATAAAACTGTTAAAAAGCTCTACCATTACAAACCAGAAAAGTTGGAAGACCAAAATTAAGATGGGAGGATTATGTCTTGCAGGATATTAGAATTAGTAAAATTAGAAATTGGAAGAATTTAGCAGCAAATAGAAAAGTTTGGAGAGACATTCTGATGAAAAGTAGGGCCCAAAATGGGTTGTCATGCCATATATAATGATGATGTTTTAATAATTTGGTGTTCACATTGATTTTATGTTTTTCTGACCAAACATGAGCAGCTACTGCAGATTTTTCTACTTCTCCATTTTTTTTTACTTTTCTAATGTGTTCTTTCATTCTAATGGTTATGTCAACATTGAATCTATATCAGGCCCAACAACCTAAAACTGAACAGTCTGAACAAGCTGATGATGATTTGCAAGGCACATTGAAACATACTTACCATCCTAAAGTTCATAATAAGTTTCAAAAAATTTTCAGAAAATTTAATATAACATTGGCTCCAATTAACAAATTTAACCTGGGTAATCTTCTGTTAACTAATAATAAATTTAACACCCCAGACAACAAAAAATCTGGAATTGATCAAATTGATTGCAAAGATTGCAACAGGATATATATAGGAAAAACAAAAAGGAATTTGGAAACTCATAAAAAAGAACACTTCAGAAATATAAAGAATGGAGAAATTGAAAAATCAGCTATGGCAGCACATAGTTTATTAGAGCATCATAGGATTGAAAAAGAAGCAAAACTTTTGAAACATCTATCAAAACCTTTAGATTTAACAGTTTGGGAAAAAAAATATTCAAAAAAACCATACTAGAACTATGAACTTCGAGATTCCAGATAAACCTAGCTTGATTACAAAGTTCTTCAAAAATACAACAGATGGCGGTTTAGAAAATGATTCATTAAAATGAACACCAGATGGCAGTTTAGAAAATAATTCTTTAAAAGAACATCAGATGGCAGTTTGGATAATTATCAACAAAAGTAAAAACTGACAATCAAGAAAACAGCTGATGAAGGTGATAAGAAATTGCCGATACTGCAGTGCTGTATTTAAAGAAATATAGAAGTATGAGGTATGAAATAATCACGATTAATTTAATTCTTATGTCCAAAAGAACTCAACTTTTTATGAGGTAAGATGTAACAGATAACCTTACTTACACAATTTATTGTTCCAGTATGTGAACAAATTACCTGACAGAAATATATATATATGTTTTTTTTTTTTTTTTTCAAAAAATGTGAGAATTGCCTTAAAATGAAGTGAGAAGTTCATGAAATTTACAATGTAAAATATTTACTGGTCATTGCTCAGACAGTTTAGCCAACTTATCACAAAACACACTAACAAACAAGAGAACGTTAAACTAATCTGGTGTATTTAATTAAAATTACAATGGGAGGAAACACTATAAGGTATTTATATTAATACATGAATTGGAGAAAATATTTTAACATCTCACCTCACAAAGTTGTGTGTCTTCACGATACCGGTTTCAAAAGTATAGTATTACCTCCATCTTCAGTCAAATTCCAACTGTCGAAATTTTGTCATTAACATCATCTTCTGAACTGCCATCTGGTGTAGATTTTATGAACTTGGAGATCAGATTATTCTTGTCAGGGATATTGAAATTCATTGCTTTATATTTGTTCCTCTGAATGTATATCTTTTCCCAAATTATTAATTCTAAAGGTTTCTCCAAATGTTAATATTATTCGTTTTTAAACATCTTAATGATGGACAAATTATATTTGAACCCAGGACCTTTGACTATCTATGTCAATGCTCTTCCATCTGAGTTACCTAGGCCTCCAATCTAAACGCGTATTTATCTCTTATACATAGTTAATTCCCTAACCCCAAATGCTATGAGCCGTTGCTACGATTTTTGCAAATGGTGGCTTCTTTATTAAGAAGACTTTTTATTGGGAATTTAAACATTACTTATAAAGCCAGTAGTGCTTCTTTCAATGTTAATATTATTCGTTTTAAACATCTTAATGATGGACAAATTATATTTGAAAATAAAAATATATGCCTAGACTGGGGTTTGAACCCAGGATGTTTGACCTTTGACCTGGGTTCAAACCCCAGTCTAGGCGTATATTTTTCTTTTCAAATATAGTTTCTCCAAATGTTTCAAAAGTTTAATGTCTTTTCCGATTTTATGATTTTCTAGCAAACTATGAGCTGCAATTGCCGATTTTTCAATTTCACCATTTTTAATATTTCTAAGGTGTACTTTTGTACGAATTTCTAAACTCCTTTGAGTTTTTCCTATATATATACTTTATTGCAGTCATTGCAACTGATTTTGTAAATTCCAGATATTTTACTATCTGGGACATTAACTTTCTTATTGGTTACTAGTAGATTATCCAGGCAATTGCAGCTCATAGTTTTTGCTAGAAAATCATAAAATCGGAAAAGACACTAAACTTTTGAAACATTTAGAGAAACCTTTGGAATTAACAATTTGGGAAAAGATATACATTCAGAAGAATAAATATAAAGCAATGAATTTCGATATCCCCGACAAGAATAATTTAATCTCCAAGTTCATAAAATCTACACCAGATGGCAGTTCAGAAGATGATGTTAACGATTAAATTTCAACAGTTGGAATTTGACTGAAGATGGAAGTAATACTATACTTTTGAAACCGGTATCGTGAAGACATGCAACTTTGTGAGGTGAGATGTTAAAACATTTTCTCCAACTCATTTATTAATCTGGTGTACACTAACTCAGCCGTTTTCTCACCTAGCTTGCCTATTTTCTCATCCTAATTTGCCCACTAATGTATTTATAAGTAAACACGTCAATAGGATCTAGCAGGAATGTATGTTATAACGTTGGTCAACATGATACTAGCAGTCACTTGTTGTCGGATCAAATATTCAAAGGTGGTACCCTGGCATAGAATAGCCATTTTTTTTTTTTTAATTTCTCCAGTTTTCTCCTCAAAAACTTTATTCCACTACTTCATAATTCTCATGTTATCCACCTCGTTCCATTTAATTTCGTCTGTCCCTGTGATGGTACAAAATGACTGATACCCTTGTAAAACCAGACCTTTAATTAAATAAGAATTAAATTAATGTTCTTATAACCTCACTTCATATTCTTTTTCTTCTAGACTGCAGTTCCGGAGCTTATCTCCATGATCAGTAGCCTCTGGTCGACCAGTGTTATGTTGTTTCTTGGCGGTGGAAGAAGAAAACCACCAAGAAACGACATAACAGCGGTCGACCAGAGGCTACTGATGATGGAGATAAGCTCTGAAACTGCAGTCTAGAAGAAAAAGGATATGAGGTGAGGTTATAAAAACATTCATTTAATTCTTAAATTAAACCTCATAGTGTTTTTTCCCTGTGAAAGTTAACTTTAATTGAATAGTTTGCTCCGAAAAGAGATCTAACCCACAAAAATTTGAAAGTTGAGTTTTCAGTGGATTAGTGATCTGTCCGGAGAGTATCACGGCATGGTGCATGTGAAACTATCCCTGCTCTCTTCCAGACCTGTTTTATTTATTTTTACAAGTTGGCTTTGAAGCAAATAGTGATCTGTATGTAACAAAATTAAAAAAAAAAAAATTAGTCAAGTCATGGGTAGCAGTTTATGTAGTGTTATATATCTTTTCGGGGCAACTATTCAATTATAGGGTCTTCATCTCATCACATCCCTCAACCTGGCATAATGCCACATGCAAGTAAGTGGGTTTACTTTATTTGTATTGTAAGCCCATGTTTTCATTTTACAGAGATTTAGGCGCTCTCCCCCTACAGGGAAGAATTTGAACCATACTAATTTAGTTACACTTGTTTTCGTACAGATGTCATTTTCGAGTGGTCCGTGGTCAGCGTTCCAAATCATACTGACATCTAGGAAACCAAGGTAGTACTAGGACAGGAAAATTCGGTAAATTTTGCTTAGAGGCCTTTCGTTCAGGCTTAAGGAATTTTTACGAGCCTGAAAATCTTCAGACTCGGGGCCCACGGCTTAAAGTCCCTCCCGGAGGACTTGCTCCTTGGATTTTTCCATCCTAAAAAATCCATTGACCCCAGCTGGGTTTGAACCTGCGACCCTCGGGACCAGAGGCAAGGAGCATAACCACTAGTCCACCACGGCCGACTTTATTCTCTGCTATTTTGGATGAGCTACAAACTTGAGGAATTCAAATCAAACCCATGGCTGTTCAGTTTCCAGGAAATACACGACCATCCTAATTCAAGAGAGCAATCCTTTAGATTGTACTAAATTTTCCTGTGTTCTGTCTCAATCTTTTTATTTCTCTTTGCTATCCCTTCCCTTGGCTGCAGATTTGGAGAGCCAATAGCATGTTATAGGGAGGATACAATGACACCTTCAGCTGTCAAAATAAACTGAATAAAAATTTTTGAAAGAAAAATTGTAAGGAGAGTATATGGAGCTTTTTCTTTTATTCCTGGTTTAAGCATTAATTTTTCTTTAAAAAAATTAATTTGTCCAGGACTAGAACATGTTAAATTAAATATAACCTCAAAATATTAAGCTTTGCCACTTAAAAGTAATGTAAATTCTTGTTAAAAACACACATAGAAGTCAACTGATGGCGTTGTTAATAGCACAAGCTATCTGCCTTTGGACATACGAGAAACGTAGAAGAGAAAAGAAAGTTTGGCACTATCAGGTCTTGAATAGTGTAATGACTGCAAACTGACATAGAGAGTCAGAGTTCCAGAGTTCGATTCCCGGTTCAAGCATTAGTTTTTCTTTTTAAAAAATATATGGAATTTTTTGTGAATATGATAGCATTGAGAATAAAAATTAATGATATAATTGAAATAATATTACAAATTATAAAAATGTTGTAAGATTTATGAAAGCAAAAAAGATTAAGGGTCGAATTTATAAACGCATTAGACCGAAAAAGGCATTCTCTGCTGAGAAAGTTTTATTCTAATACATTTTGCTTACTCAGAAATCTATTCATGCGATAATAATTGTAAGCTACCTGACGAGGTAACTTAAGATCATAGCTCAAGATAGAAACTTATCGTGAGAATCCCGAAGGGAACCAATGGGAACCGATGTAGTTTGCAGCTTTATCCAAGATGTCGCACCTTGAAGACTTCGATAATGTTTTCAGTATATGCGGAGAAGAGGCATTTGATAGAGTCTACCAAAGAATTCAACTGGAAGAACATGAGAATCGGCGTAATATTGCACGATGCAGACGTCGTTGTATACGGTATTACTTGCAGGACGCAAGCGTATATGCGTTCCTCTAGCAGACGAAAATAACGGAAGTGGCTTTATCGCTGAGAATTCTGGGTAATTCGTTGCCAATATTACGAAAACGTCGACTTTCATGCATGACCGGTAAGTCAGCCATTAATTCGATCTCAGCAATTGCTCACGGTGAGTCAGCTCACCAGTGATTGGAAGTAATTTGAGTAGAGACTAATGTATTTGCATACGACCCTAAGACAGTTAAAACATTAAATATTATCATTAAATTACACCTCACCTCATATTTTGTCTTCTTTTTAGACCAGTTTCAGAAAAAAAAAATATATATATGACATTATATATATATATATATATATATATATATATCATCTTCTTCTTCACTTGAAGGTATAAGCATTGAATTGCTTGACGTTTTTATTATTAATTTAACACTTCTCATTGAAGGATAAATTATATTTGAATAGAAAAATTTTCGCCTAGACCGGGACTCGAACCCGGGACCCTTGGCTTTCCGGGCCAAGTGCTCTACCAACTGAGCTACCAAGGCGAGTTACGATCTAGAAGCAAATTTTTCTCTTATGTACGATGTAATTCCCTCGCGCCAAATGCTTGAAACCATAGCTTCTATGTTTGCAAATGGCGGCTTCTTAGTTAAGAAGACATTTATTGGGAATTTAACACTACTTTATAGCCAGCAGGGCTTCTATTGACGATTTTATTATTAATTTAATACTTCTCATTGAAGGATAAATTATAATCGTCAATAGAAGCCCTACTGGCTATAAAGTAGTGTTAAATTCCCAATAAATGTCTTCTTAACTAAGAAGCCGCCATTTGCAAAGATAGAAGCTATGGTTTCAAGCATTTGGCGCGAGGGAATTACAACATACATAAGAGAAAAATTTGCATCTAGATCGTAACTCGCCTTGGTAGCTCAGTTGGTAGAGCACTTGGCCCAGAAAGCCAAGAGTCCCGTGTTCGAGTCCCGGTCTAGGCAAAAATTTTTCTCTTCAAATATATTGAATTGCTTGTTCTGTCTTCCAAGCATTTTCCAGCTATCTTCATCTAGGCCTATTCACTGATTTGCTTCCACTATATCTATAGTTCAATTGATGTTTTTATTATTTAACACTTCTCACTGAAGGATAAATTATATTTGAAGAGAAAAATTTTCACCTAGACAGAGACTCGAACCTGGGACCTTTGGCTTTCCGGGCCAAGTCCTCTACCAACTGAGCTACTGAGGCGAGTTGTGATCTAGACACAAATTTTTCTCTTATATACGTTGTAATTCCCTCGTGCCATATGCTTTGAAACCTTTGCTTCTATCTTTGCAAATGGTAAATAAGAGAAAAATTTGCGTGATCCAATTTTATGCATCCTTTAACTCCTCTCAAGAATTTCATTTCTGAAGCCTGTATCTTACTTTCTTGTTTCCATGGGATATGACTGGCACAGCCGTAACTTTATAGAATTTTAATTTTGTGTCTCTTAAAATTTTATTTTTAAAAGTTTGATTAATTGTTCCACAGATACTCTGAAATTTGGCTAATTTTATATCTATATCACAATCTTCATCATATCAAATATCATATCCTATATTACAATTACATTTTTTACATTAAGCAATTAAAGTCATATATGTCATGAAAAGAAAACTGAATGCCTGAATCGGGATTTGAATCTGGGCTCAAATCCCTATTCAGGCATTAGTTTTTCTTTTTATGACATATATGGCTGTCAGCCGCGGTGGACTAGTGGTTATGCTCCTTGCCTCTGGTCCCGAGGGTCGCGGGTTCAAACCCGGCCGGAGTCAATGGATTTTTTAGGATGGAAAAATCCAAGGAGCAAGTCCTCCGGGAGGAACTTCAAGCCATGGGTCCCGAATCTGAAGATTTTCAGGATCATAAAAAAATCCTTAAGCCTGAATGAAAAGGCCTCTAAGCAAAATTTACCGAATTTTCCCGTCCTAGTACTATCTTGGTTTCCTAGATGTCAGTATGAGGCGGAACGCTGACCATGGACCACTTAAAAATGACATCTATATGAAAACAAGTGTAACTAAATTAGTATGGTTCAAATGCTTCCCTGTAGGGGGAGAGCACCTAAATCTCTATAAACGGAAAACATTGGCTTACTTTACTTTACATATATGGCTTTAAATGCTTAATATCAAAATTTAATTGTAACATCAAAATAAAAGAAAGTATTACTGCTATAACGAAAAAATATTCTCTTTAAAATGCTTTCTTATTATAGAAGCCATAAGATGGCACTGCGAATGTTTCCCACTGCCTCTTATGATTAGAGAATTTTAAATAGAAAGAGGAAAATTAAAGTATTCACGTAGACTTTCACGGCCGGAGTTGCTATGATGATCTTGAAGAAGATTTTCGGGCTGTAGGCCGTGGTCGTGAGGCTTGTAGTTCCCCGACGTTTCGCCAGAGAACTACAAGCCTCACGACCACGGCCTACAGCCCGAAAATCTTCTTCAAGATCATCATAGGAAAATTAAAGTTTGCACTGGGATGCCTGAATAACTTGTTTGGTAACGCACTAACAAACAGCATTTGAGGTCTCACGTTTAAATCCTGGTTCAGATATCAATTTTTATTTTCATGACATATATATATATATATATATATATTGCAGATTTTTGCAGATATAAGAATAAATAAGAAAGTTTTCTTGGGTTTTCCACGTCTTGGATTCAAGTTCGGCCTCTGGCCACCAATTCCAACATTTCAGCATGATCCCACATGCCATTATCAAGGAATGATAAGTTTGAGTCACAGGTTTAGGTCTTAAATAATTAATAACACCCATCCATGTGTCAATCACACTCCATGTTGCCCGAAATGGATCACACTGAAAACTGAATATGTTTAACTACAATAAAAACTAAACCTTGGATGGGTGTACGTCTTCGGAAACGGACCACAGCGAAAACTCTGTGAGTTTTATTATATAAGACCTAAACCTGTGACTCGAACTTATCATTCCTTGATAATGGCATGTGGGATCATGCCAAAACGTCGGAATCAGTGGCCAGAGGACGAACTTGAATCCATGATGCGGAAAACCCAAGAAAACTTTCTTATTCATATATATAAAGAGGATAAATCTTCTCCAAATCCGACATAAAAAAGAAGAAAAAATATAAGGTGAGGTGAAATTTAACAATAATATTTAATTATTCTTCTTCTTCTTCCACTTCCTTCCAAGTATTAGGCCAAGGCCTGTTACGATCCTATAGAAAATTTTCCCTCCAGCGTTCATAGGATCTCTTTGGTCGTCATAAGTTTGATCCTTCCAGGAAATTCTCGTATAAGACTTGAAAGCATAATAATGGTCCCTTCGATTGGTTGCTGGCCAAAGGAAGGCAAGACCAGTGATGGGGCTGCCATCTTATAGCCTCTGGTCAGGCTTTTCTGGAGAAGAAAAGAAAATAAAGGAAAGAAAAAATGGAAGAAAGGAAAGACTCCCTAGCCCTCGGATGCCCTAATAGCGTCGGGGTTGAAAAAAACAAGAGTTAACCAAGAGAGGTTAGATAGTAAAGTTAAAAGAGTCTGGTATAAGTAAGTGGAAGAAAGGAAGAAATACCAGATCGGTTAATTATTAATCCTTGATAATGTTACTTCCTATAAATTTTGGTAAAAAGTTGAACAAGTGTCAGAGAAATATGTATCAAAGAAAAGACTTAAAGCAAAGATATATGGAATGAGAAAAAGAGGATGTCCAATAAATAGGCATATTGACAAAGTAGAGCAATGGGGAAAGAGAAACTGGAGACAGGAAACTTTAGATCGTGAAAAGCGGATTGCTGTGGTTAAGAAAGCCAAAGATTATATCAACCTGTAGTGAGTAAGAAGCAAACACAGGCTCAGGGAATTCTACTGCCGGACTCACAACAGTGCAGTCTGCTGTTTCAACATAACTTACAACCAACCTACTTCAAGAAAGCTGGATACTAAATATCTTCTCAACTAAGTTCCAGTTGTAATGTAAACAAACCAGATGTATGACTGCATTTTCATTGATCAAATAATAGATAACTTTTATAAGATGATGTGTTCCATTGAGGTATTATTCAAAATTAAAATATAAAATTATTGAATATTCACCTGAAAGGTCCGTCTCCTCAACTTAATTAGTTATTTAACTGTAACGCTTTCGGGACTTGTCCCATCATCGGCAGGATTCAAAACTGGTGTTTCACTGAAGAACTAGTAGAGGGGGTTACATGTATTGGGTTCAATCATCTGATAAACGAAAATGAACCCAATACATGTAACCCCCTCTACCACATCTTCAGTGAAACACCAGTTTTGAATCCTGCCGATGATGGGACAAGTCCCGAAAATAACTAATTAAGTTGAGGACACGGACCTTTCAGGTGAATATCCATAATTTTATGATGTTCTTATTATTAATTTCATACATCTCAATGATGGATAAATCATATTTCAAGAGAAAAATTATACGCTCAGACCGGGACTTGAACCCGAGACCCTTGGTTTTCTAGTCCAAGTGCTCTACCATTTGAGCTACCTGAGCAAGTACCGATCTAAACGCAAATTTTTCTCTATATACGTTACCAAAAGGGTCCCGGGTTCAAGTCCCGGTCTGAGCGTATAATTTTTCTCTTCAAATATGATTTATCCATCATTGAGATGTATGAAATTAATAATAAAAACATCGAAAATAGCCGTACTGGCATTTATAATGTATAATTCCCAAATATGTCTTCTTAATATAGGAGCCGCCATTTGCAAAGATAGAAGCAAAGGCTTCAAAGCATTTGGTGGGTGGGAATTACAACATATATAGAGAAAAATTTGCGTTTAGATCAGTACTTGCTCAGGTAGCTCAAATGGTAGAGCACTTGGACTAGAAAACCAAGGGTCCCGGGTTCAAGTCCCGGTCTGAGCGTATAATTTTTCTCATCAAATATGATCCATAATTTTATATTTAAATTTTCAAATAATAGATGTTTGTAATTATTGTTCCTAGGTATTTGAATTCAGCCACTACTTCAAAATTTCCCTAATTTGTCATTAGCTGTCCATTTCCATTAGTTCCCAGCAAGCAAAATGTGATCTCAAAGTTCATTCAACCTCCCACCAAGGGGTTCATAAAAGTTGGCATCAATGGTTAATTTTGAAATGATAGAATTTAGTTGAGAATAGAGATGATAATGTCTAACACATGTCCAAGTGAGAGGATCATGTTTTGTGAGCCAAGGTATAATTTTACCATAAGATTTAAATTAAAATGTTTTATACCTCACCTCATATCCAGTCTTCTAATTATACCGGTTTCAAAGCTTAGACAGCTTCATCTTCAGTAATTTCTTGTCGACTGATGTTATGTTGATAAGGAGAACTGCTTCTTCCTCCCTCTGTTGGTGGACTGATGAACCTCTGGATCAAATCAAAATCCCTGGGAATATTGAAATTAAAAAAAAAAAAAAGTATGAATTTCAAAATTCCAGAGATTTTGATTTAATCCGGACGTTCCATCAGTCCACCAACAGAGGGAGGAAGCAGTTCTTCTGCTCGACATAACATCCATCCATCCATCGATACTAATTCTGCCTGAGGGCAGGTCTTTCACTGCAATCATAGCATTTTCATGCTATGCTTTGCAGCTTTACTAGGGAATTGTAGGTGTGGTAGCTTCCCGTTGCTTTCCACACCGGTGAAGGATGATGATGATGATGTTGGCCATATGATTTCGGGGGACCGTTTGGGCCATAAAGTTTTCCTGACATTTGTCTTACAGGTGAGGAAAACCCCATAAAAACCTCACCCAGAAAAACTGCCCCAACCGGGATCGAACCCGGGCCTGCTGCGTGACAAGGCAGCACACTACCTCAAGACCACAGCAGTGGACTGACATAACATCAGTCGACAAGAAATTACTGAAGATGAAGCTGCCTAAACTTTGAAACTGGTATAATTAGAAGACTGATATGAGGAGAGGTATAAACAATTTTAATTAAAATCTTACATTAAACCTTATAGTGAATTTTCCTACAAGAGTTCAATATAATTTTACCAATTTATATTTTTATCCTATTGATATTTGCCTCATAGTATCACTTCCCATAAATATTACAAATATACTTATAGTGATTTTTCAATAAAGATAACAATTAATATGCAAATAAGGAATGAAGCTTGCAAGAGTACCTTCCTCTCTTAAAAACAGGAGATAAGATTAAAATAAAGGGCTATTGTAGCACAAATGACTACATATGCATTTACAATAGGCCACAAGTAACTACATTGATCCTTAATAAATAAGTTTGGTCTGTATTATTCTTACTCAGATAGCTCTTTCTATAATATCTGGAACCATAAAAAATTTTACAATCTTATCAACTACATTATAGAATTATTATTTTAATAAATGAGTTGGAGAAAATGTTTTAACATCTCACCTCACAAAGTTGCGTGTCTTCACGATACCGGTTTCAAAAGTATAAAGAGTGATTTAGAAATATGGCTATACGTTTGATCGCATTTTGTGACGAAAATAATATTATTAAAGAAAATATGATGTTATCATTGGAAAGGGAATTCTTCAAATTACAACAATAGAACAAAACAAATCGCTGCTCACGTACAGCTTGGCGGGTTGATTTTTGTGGGCTAGCGTCGAACGCCTCCACAATTCTCTTCGTTGTTTCTGCATCCGTGCTAATGCGAGGCCTTCCAGGAGGTTTGATTTTCTGCATCCTTCCCGTTTCCAGCAGTCGTTTTCTCCACTTCCCCACAGTCGATGGCTGCAATGCTACATTAAACTCACGTCTTGCCCGTCTTGCGGCCTCACGATCATTAGCATACATTATTTCCAATGCAATAATTGTAATTTGCTGTTGCATATTAAATGCCATTTTGACTAATGATGTAAGTTCTACACTGTTTTGTTTTATTCCATTGTTGTAATTTGAATAATTGCCTTTCCAACAGTAATTTCATATTTCCTGTAATGGTAATATTTTCATCACACAACGCGATCAAAAGTATAGCCATATTTATGACTCATCCCGTAGTATTACTTCCATCTTCAGTCAAATTTGTGAGATGAGATGTTAAAACATTTTCTCCAATGCATTTATTAACGTAAATAGTGTTTCCTCCCATTGTAATTTTAATTAAATACGTTATAGAAATGATTATTGTTACATGTTAATTACACAGAAATAAAACTTAAAGTTCTATATGATTTTCATATTTATTAAAGTACAAATTTGTATATATGTTGTTATATATAGTAACAAAATTCATTTGTAACTAACTCACTGGCACTATCGAACCCATAGGTTCATGGCAGCACGGACATAAGCTCTCCATATATCCCTATCCATAGCCAATGTTTTCCAATCATCCCCTGTATAATCTACTTCCCTAAAATCATACTTAATGTTATTCTCCCATCTCATTCTTGGTCTACCAGCTGGGCGTTTTCCCTCTGGCTTTCCTACAAGAAGCTTCCATGCACGTCTTTCATTCCCCATTCATGCCACATGTCCTGCCCATCACAGTCTACGAGACTTAACTGTTCTTATTATATCTGGCTTCCTATAAAGAGCATGTAATTCACTGTTATGCAGTCTTCTCCATTCACCTGTCTGTTCATCTCTCTTTGGTCCAAAAATTTTCCTAAGAACTTTATTCTCAAATACTTGTAATCCCCTTTCCTCCCTTAAAGTAAGAGTCCATGTTTCGCACCCATATAATATAACTGGTAGAATAACAGTTTTATATATTTTCAGCTTAACGTTTTTTGAAAGGAGTTGGGACATCAAGAGTCTCTGCAATGCATAATGGCACGCATTTCCAGAATTGAGCCTATGTTTAATTTCTTTGTGCATCTCATTCCTGTTTGTTATTATTGTTCCTAGGTATTTGAATTCAGTCACTTCCTCAAAATTTCCCTCATTTGTCATTAGCTGTCCATTTCCATTATATAATGTGTATATATATATATATATATATATATATATATGTGTTATATTGAAGATTTTCACGAATATAAGTATGAATAAGAAAGTTTTCTTGGGTTTTCCGCATCTTGGATTCAAGTTCGGCCCCTGACCACTGACTCCGACGTTTCGGCATGATCCCACATGCCATTATCAAGGAATGATAAGTTCGAATCACAGGTTTAGGTCTTATATAATTAAACAAATAGAGTTTTTGCTGTGGTCCGTTTACACCCTGGATGGGTGTACGTCTTCAGAAATGGACCACAGCAAAAACTCTATTTGTTTAATTATATAAGACCTAAACCTGTGATTCGAACTTATCATTCCTTGATAATTGCATGTGGGATCATGCCGAAACGTCGGAGTCAGTGGCCAGTGGCCGAACTTGAATCTAAGACACGGAAAACCCAAGAAACTTTCTTATTCATATATATATTTATTTATTTATTTATTTGTACTATATATATATATATTTTTTTAAGTTACTATCACATATTACAATAACAATTCATCTGCTTTTTGCTATTCTTTTTTTTAATAATGGTGAGGAGTCATTTGCACTACAATCCCCAAATAATGTTACAAAGCAAGCCAGAGAAGCTGATGGAATCTGAAAAGTGTTGCAAGGCTACAGAAAGAGCTACAGAATACAATGACAAGAAGCACAATCTGACCAGGGAAATATTATCACCTTTTTCCGCTGACTGAAGTTTGAAAATATAGCTCCTGTGACAGCGTATCACTGTGGGAGCCGAGATGGCTGTTGAAATTCAGACACAACTTCAAAACACATACAAATGTATAAAAACACCACATTATTTCACATAATGCATCATCCTATACTAATCACAACTCTTATCTCTTCAATTTGTTAATAAACCAGCACTTTTCAACACATTCAGTACCAGGCACTGAGCAGGGCATTTAAACCCACAGGCCAGCCATTTAAATACCCCAGCTACCCTCTTCGTGGCACTTCAGTAAATGGACCATTATTCACAAACTATTAGTCCTAGAAAGTTCAAATTTTGTACATACCTAAAGGAGATATCCTAGTAGGATTTGATGGTGAAATAACTTGGGTGATTGACATCACATGGTATCGGTGTATCAATTTCAGGAAGTGGAAGTTCATAATAATTAAATGAATCGTGATTTCTTCTTACCTCATACTTCTATGTTTTTTTAAACACAGCACTGCAGTATCAGCGACACGTTGTCGTCATCATCAGCTGTTTTTACAACTGTCAATTTTTTCCTTTTTGCCGGTAATTCTCTAGACTGCCATCTGGTGTTCTTTTGAAGGAATTACTCTTCAAACTGCCATCTGGTGTTATTTTGAATGAATCATTTCCTAAACTGCTATCTGTTGTATTTTTGAAGAACTTTGTAATCAAGCTCGGTTCGTCCGGAATCTCAAAGTTCATGGTTCTAGTATGGTTTTTTTTTTAATATATATTTTTTCCCAAACTGTTAAATCCAAAGGTTTAGATAGATGTTTAAAAAGTTTTGCTTCTTTTTCAATCCTATGATGCTCTAATAAACTATGTGCTGCTATAGCTGATTTTTCAATTTCTCCATTCTTTATGTTTCTGAAGTGTTCTTTTTTAAGAGTTTCCAAGTTCCTTTTTGTTTTTCCTATATATATCCTGTTGCAATCTTTGCAATCAATTTGATAAATTCCAGATTTTTTGTTGTCTGGGGTATTACATTTATTATTAGTTAACAGAAGATTACCCAGGCTGAATTTGTTAATTGGGGCTAATGTTATATTAAATTTTCTGAAAATTTTTTGACTTATTATGAACTTCAGGATGGTAAGTGGAAGTTCATCTTCACTTTCACTTTCACTTTGTGAAGCTACTAATTCAGGAATCAGTTCATCACCTGAATCATCATTATACAAAATATTCACTAATTCTTCTTCAGTGAGACATTTTTCTTTCGCCATGGTTTTACTCACGCACAAACAACAGCGCGATAACGAGAAACAAATACGATTGCATTGGAGACTGGAGACAAGTTTGGTTGAACGAATTCCATGTGTTGTTTGATTAAAAAATAAATGGGGATTCATCAAGATTAAACGTGTCGAACGGGAATAGAAAATGTACATTTACATGCCATCTATGATCTCCAAGACATACTAAGCCAACACAGTATTTAGGCGCTGAATATAAACGCGGTTTGTTCGGCCCCGCTCTAAAGCGAGTTAACTGACCGACGGCTGCATAGACGAGAGTCTCCTTAAACGCCTTAACTGGTTTACGGTACTGAATGTGTTAAATCAATATTAAACATATGTAGGAAATAACACTATGAGGTTTATCCACCGCTGTGGTCTCGAGGTAGCGTGCTGCCTTGTCACGCAGCGGGCCCAGGTTCGATCCCCGGTCAGGACAGTTTTTCTGGGTGAGGTTTTTATTGGGGTTTTTCCTCACCTGTAAGACAAATGTCAGAAAAACTTTAAGGCCCAAACGGTCCCCAAAATCATATGGCCATCGCAATCATCATCATTCATATTCATCTTAGATTAAGCTTAGGATTAGGGACTCTCCTGGTGCACCATTATCATCATCATCACCCATCATATCATCAACCACAAAACATAAAGACAAAATAATGAAATTTTTAATTCCTGGGAGAAAGATTTAATTTTAAGGTTCATCGGTTCGCCAACAGAGGGAGGTAGAGTAGGCCTATAGAAATACTAACTGTCAAATAAACAGTCAGGTGCCATTTACAAAATTACAAACATTATGAGGTTCTTCTTAATAAATAAAGTGAATCTTTAGTATCTTACTCTTACCTCAAGGACATAGTATCATTATCAATAGAAATTTAAAATTAGATATAATAATGTTTGCAGATGATCTTGTTTTATTAGCAACATCTGAAGATGATTTACAATGGTCAGTACATAATTTAAATTTGATAGCCCAGAAATATTCAATGGAAATATCTACCAATAAAACTAAAATAAAGGCCTTTTGTGGAAAATCCCCAATACCAAGCAAAATTTGTTTAAATAACAGAATTTTAGAGAGAGTTAATGAGTTTACTTAATTGGGGTATAAACTCTCTTTTGTTGAAAATTTGGATTTACCAGAGAAAATTGTGAAATTCAACAAATCAATGGGAATAATTAATAGAGTTTAAAAATATATATTAAAATTGGGAATTTTTAACATTATGAGGTTCAAATTCATAGGAATTAAATTAATCATGATTAATATAAATAAATATAAAAAATGGAGAAATTGAAAAATCAGCTATAGCAGCACATAGTTTATTAGAACATCATAGGCCTGAAAAAGAAGCAAAACTTTTGAAACATCTATCAAAACCTTTAGATTTAACAGTTTGGAAAAAAATATATATTCAAAAAAAACATACTAGAACCATGAACTTCGAAATTCCAGATGAACCTAGCTTGATTACAAAGTTCTTCAAAAATCCAACAGATGGCAGTTTAGAAAATGATTCATTAAAATGAACACCAGATGGCAGTTTAGAAAATAATTCTTTAAAAGAACATCAGATGGCAGTTTGGATAATTATCAACAAAAGTAAAAATTGACAATCGTGAAAACAGCTGATGATGGTGATAAGAAATTGCCGATACTGCAGTGCTGTATTTAAAGAAATATAGAAGTATGAGGTATGAAATAATCATGATTAATTTAATTCTTAAGAGTTTAAAAACCTTCATTAGTGCAAAAATCAACTCGTACTCGTCTTTATCAAATAATGGCTCGACCAGTCCTATGTTATGGGAGTGAAGCGTGGACTATAAGGACGAGAGATGAAAGCAGACTAACAGCTTGTGAGATGAAATTTATGCGCCCAACAGCTGGCTACACCAAATGGGATCGAAAGAAAAATGTAGAAATCCTTCAAGAACTTAATGTGTCACCAATACTGGACTACATCTCCAGATATCAGCTAAACTGGAAGGAACATGTCTCAAGAATGGCTAGATCCAGGATCCCCAAGGCAATAATGAACTACTGTCCAAATGGGAAACGGTCACTTGGTCGACCTGTGAAAAGATGGCATGAAAACCGCTTTCTCAGGCTGTAACAGTTCTTCTAGGACTAATACCTGGCAGGATGATGATGATGATGACCTCAAGGACATGTTTCAAAACAATGACAAGCTGAAGATAAAACAAGTGTTTTGAAACATGTCCTACTTTCATGAGGTAAGATGCAATTGACTCACCTTATTTATTAGTCAGATGCTGTTGAAAGTGAAGAAAACATTTCCTTGAAACAAGTACTAAAAAGATACAAAATATGAGGTGAGATGTAAACAAATCAGGAATTCATAGTTAAATATGGGAAAAATAAAAAGGAATATGGACACACAAACTAAAACACTTCATAAATATTAAAAATGGTGAAACTGAAAAATCAGCTATTGCAGCACATAGTTTATTGGAGAATCATAAAATTGAAAAAGAAGCCCAACTTTTAAAACATTTGGAAAAACCTTTAGAACTGACAATTTGGGAGAAGATATATATTCAGAAGAACAAATTTAGATCCATGAATTTCGAGATTCTTGATGAACGTGACCTCATCTCAAAGTTCATCAAATCAACACCAGATGGCAACGTTATTGATGGAGATTCCAATGAAAATCTGGTAGTCATAATGTTGGTTGATAATGAGAGAGATCCTTCTCTTGAAAACTAGTTCCCGTGTTTAAAGAAACATAAAATATGAGGCAAGATGTAAAAAATGACTCATTAATTTACAAAATCAGAATTTATCAAATTGCTTGCAAAGACTGAAAAAACATAGATAAGAAAAACGAAAAGGAACTTGAATACAAGATTGAAATAACACCTTAGAAATGTTAAAAATGAAATAGAAAAATCTGCAATAGCTGCACATGCATTGTCACAGAAACACAGAATTGAAACAAAAGCCAAATTCTATTGGCCTAGAAAGCCAAAGATCCTGGGTTCAAACCCCAGTCTGAGCATATAATTTTTCTCTTCAAATATGATTTATTCATCATTGAGATGTATGAAAAGAATAATAGAAACATCGAAAGAGGCCGTACTGGCTTTATAATGTAAATATAAAAATCCCAATAATTGGTCTTCTTAATGAAAAAAACCACCATTTGCAAGATCAAAGCAACGGTTTTGTAGCATTTGGCACTCAGGAATTAACAGTGTATATAAGAGAAAAATTTGCATTTAGATTGGAGTGCTCAGATAGCTCAGTTGGTAGAGTATTGACCTAGAAAGTCAAAGGTCCTGGGTTCAAGCTCCAGTCAGAGCATATAATTTCTCTCTTCAAATATGATTTATCCATCATTGAGATGTATGAAATGAATAATAAAAACATCAAAACCAAATTATTGAAACAGATAAATCTAAGGAACTCACAATTTGGGAGAAAATTTACATCCATAAATCCATCCATAGTAATTCTGCCCAAAGACAGGTCTTTCACTGCAATAATAGCATTTTCATGCTATGCTTTGCAGCTTTACTAGGGAATTATAGGTGTGGTAGCTTCCTGTTGCTTTCCACACTGGTGAAGGATGGTGATGATGATGGCCAGATGATTTTTGGGGACTGTTGGGCCCTAAGCTTCCTGACATTTGTCTTACAGGTGAGGAAAAACCCCGAAAAAACCTCACCCAGGAGCCTGTCCCGACCGGGAATCGAACCCAGGCCTGTTGTGTGACAAGGCAGCACGCTACCTTGATACCATAGCGATGGACCACCCATAAATATAGAAAGAAAATAATGAATTTTAAAATTCCAATGGGGAAAAAAAATTGATTTGGTAGTTCATCGGTTAGCTAACAGAGGGAGCAGAAATCAACCTACAGGATCACCAACCACCAATTAGACAGAATTGACAATGACACCTAGAGTGTCGAAACTTTGGATCTTCAAGAAACTACAAATATTGAGTGAGTCATGCATTTTCTAACTGAAATTATCATCATCATCATCATCATCTGCATTCATGGATTAGGTCTGTTGACCCGTTCCGACTTCAGCCCATCTCTTTCTAGGTCTGCCCACCTGCTGAAGTTTATGAGTAAGTTATTTTTTACTAGTAGAGGTTACCAGCCTCTAGCCAAACCCCTCTTCCTGGAGGGCAGGGAACTGGAATTTCAGAGTGTTCGTCTCCTAGAGAAGTTGCCTTCACTATGGCTTTGGGGACTTCTCTTCTCCCCACGTAACCCTGTGGACGGGGCCCTACCCAGGTACTACCCACTGGGCGAGTGGGACCTGGAGTTCACAAAAGGGCAGGGGCGCCTACTCCCTGGAGTGGACCTCTATCAAGGGTTCCACTCTGTTACCCTATAACTGAAATTATTTAAAATAAATCTCATAGTGTCTCTTCCTTTAATTATTAAATGTAAAATCCAATTCATTATATGACTGACAAAGAAATTTGTTTCCTTTTCTTCAAAAAAATCTGAGAATTTACAATTACAATAGTGTAGGATGATGTACTATGTGACATAGTATGGCATAATCAAGCACAATTATTTACATTTTGTATTTCTTATTTAGTATTAAGTAAATTTAAAACATTGAGCATCATGATGCATTGATACTTACTTTGGCCCTTGAAAACATAGCTCCTATTCCCACGCTGCCAGTTGGTTTGGTCAAATCCCAAAAGTGTAGTATCAATCCGTACGTTGGATCCCTGTTTGTAAACTTTGTACGTATCACTCGGGCACATTCTCGACACTAATGGAACTGTAACAATAAAATAATTAAAATAATGCTAATCAAAATCTGCAAGTGTGTAAGTAAAATGTAATAAATTCAGGTAAAATTATACAAAAATAATATAATTTTTCCCCAATTTATTATATTAATTTTGTATATTTTTACCTCAATTTATAATAAAACTAAATACACATCGCACGCACACACACATATATATATACTAGCTGGCCCGGCGAACGTCGTATCACCTTTAAATATTTTACGTTAATTTTTTCAATGTTTTAATAGTTATCTGCTATTCGGGGCGGAAACAAATCCAACAAATCAAAGATCATAAAAATCGGTCCAGCCGTTCTTGAGTTATAAATAGTGTAACTGATCCGACTGTTATATATATATATAAGTCCCAGCCACGCATTCCTGTGGCTAACGTATATGTTAAATTATGTTGTAGTAATCTAAGTGAGAAATCTAAATCAGAAATTTTTGTTTTACACAATTTTTTAGTTCTGGTACATTAACTACACCCGGTATAAATATGGGTGGTGGTTTATGTGGAAGTGGTTTTGTTGATTGAGATGAATTTATGTTGTCTGCATTCTCAGTTATCATCCAAAAGTGTATCATAAGGATTATACACATTTATTGATGGAATATTTTGAGGAGGCTTGCTGATTTCATTATACTTTCGTTTTTTTTCTACGAACTTGTTGGCAGTTTGGATTCTCATCATCATCAAGAAATCTCTGTATAGTAATATCATCTTGTGATATATTATAGTCATCTTGTTTTTCATTTAATTGAGGCATAGAGATTGTTTCTGTAATATTAGGCATATTATTATAACAGACTTACTTACAGTTCTGTTATTCCGTTCCTTAGGACCTTCATATGTTTTTAAATTGACATTCTTCTTAAATGTAAGATTGATGTCACATAGGCCTATACAAATTTGCGGAAATTCACTTGATATCTTATCATTCATGGTCTCTAGAACTGATTCGCCATATTGTTCAATGTCCCTTCTCGGTCCGGTTAAATTTAAATTAAGTTGCTGTCTTTCAGCCAGATTACTTAAAACTAATACACACGAAATTAATATTATTATCAATATATTGAAAATAAAATAAACACTGAACACACTTAAATTATGAAATAATCAATATTTGTAATTCAATTGAAATTTGCGGTTGCAACAAAAAGCACAGCCACCTGGATCTCTCTTTGTTAAATAATAAACCAATTACCTTACCAAATTACCTTACACCGCCATCTGTTAGAACCATATGGAACTCACAGATAATTATAACTCTTTGTTAAATAATAAACAAATAATTTGCAATAAAAAAATAATGTGACTATAAATTTAGTTATAAACTACCCTATGTCTCAAGTTGGATCAAACTGCATACAGTGTGCAAAATTTTATTAAAATCGGTTCAGTAGTTTAGGATTCCATCGCGGACAAACAACGTGACACGAAATTTTTATATATTAAGATATATGTATATAATGTCACTGTGCATAAACTATATGCAAATTTAAAAAAAAAAAATAGCTTGCGATTCAATTAAGAGGGAGAAGTTATTTAGTATGCTGCTGGAGTTCAAAATTCCTAACACTACCTTTTGGGTATATTTTTGTATATACATTGTACGTAGTATACATAAAGGGCTGTGGTTTTAAAAATGTAATATCACAGTATAGTTATTTAGGTTGGCAACCCTGAAATGTAGGAAGCTGAACTTTCAATCATGGTCATCATTGGTTTAAGTATGACAAAATGCAGTATCGCACAAAAACATTTTTTTCCAGCAATTAACATTTTAAGAGAAAAAATGTCTAAACCGGGATTTGAGCCCAGAATCTCTGGAATTCCGTTCCAGTGCTCTTAGATTTGGGTCATGCTTATATAATCCCATTCACTTGGAGATCAGAACTTCATTCTACACACTTCTTAGCAGCCAGCTTCTTACTTAAAAAGATTTTTTTGGTGGGATTTTAACATTACCTTTATGGCTGATACAGCTTCATTTCTTAAGCTTTACTAGCAAAGAAAAAGTAATGTTAAAAAGAAAATAACATTGACTATTTAACTCATGCCCCAAATGGGAGTCAATGACCAATCACATTTCAATGATTTTTGATTTACAACCAATCAGAGTCGTGTTTTGCCTAAAATTTTATCAACTAAAGTTTGATCATAATAAAGAAAGCACCCCCTTTTTAACATTCTGAATAGGTCATAGCATTATTTTGCAGTGAATGACCCTCTAAGAAATACGGCTACCAGATTGTATATATAGTGCATGGATGTCAACAGAAAGTGCATGCGATAGATAATATAAAAACATTTGTAACAATTGATTATACCACAAAAAAAAAAGAAAACACTGTTTGCACTTTCTTAAACGAATTATTTTCCAGGAAATGATGTTGCACAAAAATATAATTGACATATTTACATCATAGGACATCAGAAACCTATAACGTTGGTTATAAATTTCTCCACTAGGGTGCATTCTTACAATATTGCGATCCTTTGGCAATAAATAATATTATGATCTGGTTGCAGTGATGAACAAAAGAAAATGAAGCGTACCAATCGTTTCTCATTTGTTTTCAAACATCGCCGTTTACATTAAATATATAAATATTTTAAAATAACTATAGTTAAATAATGATTTGTGAGTAAACAGCTTAATTTTATTCGTTAAATAGTCCTAACAAATTCCACTCTTGATTTCCAAATTCTCTAGATAAATAGGAAATCACTCGTGGCATTACTTATGACTATCTCACAGACTGATAATTTTGCTTCTTTCTGTTGATAAAATTGCCTCTTCCTGTTCGTAATGAGAGATATCTCTGCAAATTAACTTCTTTGACAAGGATATTGATTCAACAATATACGATCTATATAGTACAGCAAGAAATGCCAAAAAAAAAAAAACTTAAAAAATTACAAAAAGAAAAAAGGTTAGTTCTGTTGCTATAAAAAATGTATTAAATATTGTATAATGAATCTGCATTATTGTTAATAGTTTTTTTCTCATATAATCATCTGTTATTGAATTTTCCCAAGCCCAAAGAGATTTAACAATAAAGATATGCTATTTATATTATATTATTTTTAGTCTGATCATCTTACCTCAATATTAATGTTGATTTGTTCTTGGACACGTTTCAAAACAATTCTGTTTAATCATCACCTTGTCCAGGCTGGTTTCAAGCTGACGATAAAACAGAATTGTTTTGAAACATGTCCAAGAACAAATCAACATTAATATTGAGGTAAAATGATCAGACTAAAAATAATATAATTCTTCTTCTTCCTTCCAAGTATTAGGCCAAGGCCTGTTACGATCCTATAGAAAATTTTCCCTCCAGTGTTTGAGTTAAATTCTCGTATAAGACTTGAAAGCATAATAATAGTCCCTTCGATTGGTTGCTGGCCAAAGGAAGGCAAGACCAGTGATGGGGCTGCCATCTTATAGCCTCTGGTCAGGCTTTTCTGGAGAAGAAAAGAAAATAAAGGAAAGAAGAAATGGAAGAAAGGAAAGACTCCCTAGCCCTCGGATGCCCTAATAGCGTCGGCGTCAATAAAACAAGAGTTAACCAAGAGAGGTTAGATAGTAAAGTTAAAAGAGTGCAAAATACAAGTAAGTGGAAGAAATGTTTTGCACAGCTTGGGCACCTTGTGGTCGCCATCCACATATCCCCTAGATGAGGACCCCTGAGGGGAAACAATATAATTAAAATATTTAATTTTAGGAAGTTATATTTTGAGGTTATTTTAATTATATTATTTTTTGTCTGGACATCTTACCTCAATATTAATACATTAATATTGAGGTAAGATGTCCAGACAAAAAATAATATACATTAATATTGAGGTAAGATGTCCAGACAAAAAATAATATTCAAAGTTAAAATTGGGAAACACATTATGAGGTTCTAAATTCCGATTGAGGGTCTTTCCACTTTTCAGCGGTTGCCCTTTTACCAGCCGGCTGCTGGCCCTTCACATCCACATGTGTCAATCACAGAGGTAGATGATCAACAGCCAGTGTAGGGGTGACATGTGGTTAGCATGTCGAGCCCCCCAGCCGTTATAGCTGGTTCCTCAAACTGGAGCCGCTACTTATTGTAGCTACCCAATTGCCTCACGATGCTGGGTGGGCACCGGTCCCATACTGGCCGAAATACCATGAGAAAATTTCTTCCCCCCATGGAGACTCGAACCAGCGCAAGTCCCGTAGCTCTGCGCCAAGGCTTCCTACCTTAACCGCTCGGCTACGGCGCGGGACTGTTCTAAATTAAAAAATAATATAATTAATAATTAAAATAACCTCAAAATATCACTCCCTAAAATTAAATATTAATTATGCTTAACTTTTATAGGAATTAATCACTATGAGGTTTAGAAAACTTATATGAGGAGAGGTAAGAAACATTTAATTTCACCATTAATTACGCTATTTATAACTATACAGCCGGCTTAGAAATCACCCGAAAGTAAGATCAGAATACATAACCTCACATTTGGTAAATATAAATGCCCTTTTTGCAATTTAAATGAAGATATGGAAAGAAACCATCTCCTCCGTTGTCCAGCTTTTGTAGAAGAGACCAGCCTTTCTGCTAAATATTGGAGTGCAAGAGAGCGAATGATTTCATTATCAAGTGCTCGACATTAGATACCAACCAACATTTGGTAAATATTAAACATTACCATTATTTTTAGCTTCTGATTTTGTATCATGCGCTAAATAGTTACTTCAAATCCAACGCGAGGTTGAGTTTTTCATTAGACGACTTTGATGCTCGTGATTTTTTTAGAAAATCACAACCTCTTGTTACATTACTGTTGATAATTTTCTCCCTTTTTTTAATCATCCATGCCTTCCAATACCACCACAATACCCCCAATTTTCTGTGGGCTTCCTGCCACTCCCCTAAAGGCTTCTGGCACTAAGAAGAAGGCATTATTGCCCAGTTTAGGAAAGACTGAAATAAATTAACTGTAGATATTACTTACCCCAACTTGTGAACTCCCATTTCATCTCTACATAAAAATCCGGTGCCTACAATAACAAAAAAACATAATATTAGGAAAAAACTTCTGTAATTCATAATTTATATGTCAGTAAGAGATGAACTTACAGGCTAATGGAAAATACTATATAACAGTGAGCTACATAATGTTTATAGGAAACCAGATATAATAAGAACATGTCATATTTTTTATATGTGAAGAGAAAAATTTTCGCCTAGACCGAGACTCGAATCCGGGACCTTTGGCTTTCCCGGTTTCGAGTCTCGGTCTAGGTAAACATTTTTCTTTTCAAATATAATTTATCCTTCAGTGAGAAGTGTTAAATTAATAATAAAAACATCAAGAACACATAAGTCTTGTAGACTGCAATAGGCAGGACATATAGCACGAATGGGGAATTAAAGAGGGACATGGAAGTTTCTTACAGGAAAACCAGAGGGTAAATGCCTAGTTGGTAGACCAAGAATGAGGTGGGAGAACAACATTGACCATGACTTGGGGGAAGTAGATTATACAGGGGATGATTGAAAAACATCAGCTCAGAATAGGGATGTATGGCAAGCCACTACTTATTGTAGCTACCCAAATTCCTCACAATGCATGGTAAGTACCGTCCTATACTGGACAAAATTTCATGAGAGAATTTCTTCCCCCATGGGGTCTCAAACCAGCCATGTCCCATATCTCTGCACCAAGGCATCTTGCCTTAACCACTCGGTTATGACACAGGACATATTTAACAGCAGAGGGATGGTCAATGCATATAGCATCTCATCATTCAAAACGGTTTAAGTCCAATTCTGGATTCTACCCATGAGTGGGTATGTGGGTACCTCATAATGTTACTTAAATAAATTATATTACCTCTTTAAGTTTCTGTAGAAGTTCTGGAATGCCTCCTACTCTGCTCGAATATCTCTGGAAGTCGCGTCGTTCAAGCACTAATTGTAGTAATTCTGGATCACCAGTTGAAACTGCTTCCTGAACCACTGTACAATTAAATAGAGCTTTATCACTGCTTACAAGACACTTTCTAAAACATTATACGGCGTGAATCATAAATATGGCTATACGTTTGATCGCGCTGTGTGAAGAAAATATTACAATTACAGGAAATATGAAATTACCGTTGGAAATGCAATTATTCAAATTACAACAATAGAATAAAACAAAACAGTGTACAACTTACGTCAATAGTCAAAATGGCATTGAATATGCAACAGCAAATTATAAATGCTGCATGGGCAATAACGTATGCTAATGATCTTGAGGCCGCAAGACGAGAGTTCAACATAGCATTGCAGCCGTCGACTGTGGGGAAGTGGAGAAAACGACTGCTGGAAATGGGAAGGGTGCAGAAAATCAAACCTCCTGGAAGGCCTCGCATTAGCACGGATGCAGAAACAACGAAGAGAATTGTGGAGGCGTTCGACACTAGCCCACAAAATCAACTGCCAAGCTGCACGTGAGCTTCATATCAGTCAATCGAGTGTGTGTCGTGTTTTGAAGCATGAGAAGTACCACCCCTTCAAACCGATTCATGTCTACGAACTTAATGAAGACGACCCTGACAGGCAGATGGAATTTTGTGAATTTGTTGTAAGGGAATCAGCAAATGACAAACATTGGTATAGAAAATTGCACTTTCCTGATGAAGCTGTTTTCCATGTGAACAGACGTGTTAATCGTCACAATTGTCACTTTTATGGTAAAGAGAATCCTAATGTTATTGAAGAGACACGTTTAAGATGAGGCAAAGTCACTGTTTGGGCTGTGATCGAGTTAGGAATGCGAATTTTGGATGAGACTGTTAATGGTGATCGGTATAGTGATATCCTTAGACAAATTGTCCTGCCGATAATGCAAAGTGCTGAACATGAACAATGTTTATTTCAGCAGGATGATGCGCCTCCTCACTATGTAACTGCGGTGAGGGAAATTTTAGATGATCATTTGCAAAACAGGTGGGTGGGAAGAAGATGCCCCATTGAATGGCCAGCCCATTCCCCTGACCTCACGGCATGTGACTATTGGTTGTGGGGTTATTTGAAGGAGAAGGTTTATGCCCGGAAACCTCAAGACGTCGACATGCTGAAATTAGTGATTGAGGAAGCAATTAGAGCTATTCCTCTAAACATGTATAATAACGCAATGAATGACTTCCCAAAGCGTTCCCAATTATGATTGGATGTAAACGGCAAATAGTTTGAAGCAATAAAGTGACTTGCTTTGTGTTGTAGTGTTTTGTTCTACTGTTGTAATTTGAAGGATTCCCTTTCCAATGATAACATCATAATTCCTTTAATATTAATATTGTCGTCACAAAATGTGATCAAAGGTATAGCCATATTTATGAATCACACTGTATAACAGGCTTCATTATTTAATATATTCAGAAAAGGTCATAGAGAACTATCAAGGTGGCTTCTGAACTGGAAAACTGACAACTGATCAAATTTATATTTTATGACAAATCATTAAAAAAACATATGAACAAAATTAATATTTCAGTGGAAGTAATATTTTGAGGTTCATTTTTAAATAAAATTTAATTGATTTAGTAACATCTTACCTCATAATTTTATAGGATTCTTAAGAACAAGTTTTAGTACATCTTCATACTATCATCAGCCCTTTCTGACTGTCAAACTGACAATTGGGAATCCTGGATGTTGCTTCCCCTCCCCTCTTTAGGCTGATCTATGAACTTCCAAATCAAATCCTTTTCCCCGGGAATTTCAAAATTTATGACTTTTTCTTTGTTTTTGTGGATGTAAATTTTCTCCCATACTTTTTTGGATTTTTCTAATTATTTTAATCATTTTATGTCATTAAATTAATAAAATAGTTAGACAAATCAAAAGAACTCATAGTTTGAGAAAAAATTTGCATCCACAGATACAAAGAAAAAGCCATGAATCTTTTAATTCATGGGGAAAAGGGCTTGATTTGTAAGTTCACAGTCTACCTAAAGAGGGAAGAGGAAGCAAATCCAGAATTTTCAACCGACGATTCAACAGTCAGAAAGAGCTGATGATAGTATGCAGACATACAGAAACATTAAGGGCCGCATGCAAATACATTAGTCTCTACTCAAATTACTTCCAATCACTGGTGAGCTGACTCACCGTGAGCAAGTGCAAAGATCGAATTAGCTATCCACAAACTGGTCATGCATGAAAGTCGTTGTTTTCGTAATATTGGCAAGAAATTATCCAGAATTCTCAGCGATAAAACCACTCCCATTATTTTCGTCTGCTATAGAGGAACGCATTTACGCTCGCATCCCGCAAATAATACCGTATACAACGACGTCTGCATCATGCAATATTACGCCGATTTTCCTGTTCTTCCAGTTGAATTCTTTGGTAGACTCTATCAAATTCCTCTTCTCTGCATATACCGAAAACATGATCGAAGTCTTCAAGGTCCGACATCTTGGATAAAGCGGCAAGGTTTCAAACTACATCGGTTACCATCGCTTCCCTTCGGGATTCTCACGATAAGTTTCTATCTTAAGCTATGATTTTAAGTTACCTCGTCAGGTAGCTTACGAATTTCAACAATTATTATCGCATAAATAGATTTCTGAGTAAGCAAAATCATATTAGGATACAACTTTCTCAGCAGAGAACACCTTTTACAGTCTAATGCATTCAAAGATTCGACCCTAAGTTATGTAGGTAGAAAAATACCACTACGAGGTTTACTTTAATTTTGTTGAGTTGTTTCTTGACTCACCTCATACTTCTTAACTCCCTTGCATATCTAGATTTTGTTCACATGAACAGCATTGAGAATGTCACAAATACAGTGACGAAATCTAGATATGCAAGGGAGTTAAGAAGTATGAGGTGAGTCAAGAAACAACTAAAAAAAAAAACAAACATGTTCTTAAGAATTCTACAAAATTATGAGGTAAGATGTTACTAACTAAATTAAATATTAAAATGAACCTCATATTGTTACTTCTATTGAAATATTAATTAGTTATATGCAGTTCCTTTTCTAACAAGGGAACTGTCAACTATTACATACCAAAACCTACCTTGAAATATCTCCCAGAGAAGTGTTATCATGTACCAAGGCCAAGTCCAAAAAATTATCTGCCATTTTTAATTGCAAGGTACAGAAATCAAAGCCAGAATCAGCAATGGCACCCGAAGCAGATGGACTCCCTGCGTGAGTAAGAGGGGAGTGGAGTGAGGCATGCTGTGCAGTCAGCATAATGAGGGTTATTCAATCTACCAATTCAGGTATTGTATTCTTCTTCTTCTTCTTCTTCCAGTGGTGCTACAGCCCAGGCCTAGTTGATGCGAGACCTCCAATCTTCTCTATCCAGTGCTCTCTGTTGCCAGTTCATACAGTTCAGGATTTGACGACAATCTTCCTTCACTGAGTCCATCCATCTTAGGTTTTCCTACTGGCAGCTTCCCAAACATCTTCTCCATCATCACTTTCTTAGATATACATTCTTTGTCCATTCTTTGAACAATGCATTTTTGTTTTAATTCCACAAGAGTTGATAAATCATTATCATCATATTGAGGCACGACAACTTCAAAAGTGAAAGTTTTGGCCTTCTCAACAATCCTCCTCCATGCCAATCTGTCTCTTGCCATATTCAAATTAGTCACTTTCATTTTCCTTAGATCGTTCATTGTGTCATCCTCCCATCTGATCTTCGGTCTTCTTACAGCTCTGCCTCCTATAGGTTTCCATTTGTAGAGTTTTTTTTGACCAGTCTCTGATCATCCATTTTAGTTGATAAATCAGGTTCCTTAAAAAGGTCATAGATATCCTTATTATACCTCCTTCTCCATCTTCCATTCTCTTTTACTGGTCCATATATCCTTCTCAAAATCTTTCATTTAAAAGTGTTAATTAAATTTTCAGAGTTCTTTGTCTTCGTTCCCTATAATTTAAATGAAAGTTTTGGTTTATTTAATATATGTAGGAAATAACACTATGAGGTTTTTTTAATTATATTTAAGTTAGACAGACGTGAGATTGGAACAGGCAAAGACCTAATCCATGAAGGATGATGATGATGATGATGATGAAGTTGAAAATTTTGACTCGCCTCATATTTCTTGATTTTTATGCATAAAAATCAATAAATACGAGTTTTCAAATATAATTGAGAGATTTAGTGCTGGGTTTTAGTGCCTTGCAGTTAAAAATGGCAGATAACACTGAGAAACAAAAAAGAAACTTTTTGTCTCAGAAAGAAAAATATGTGATTCTGATAGTATTTTTTCTCCTGAATTCAAATATGATATCGGTTTTTCTCCATCACGCAAGGTTTCTGAGAGACAGATATTTACAATTTCAAAAACTTTAATATTTTCTACATTCGTAACTACACAATATTCGAACATTCGGACTCACCTAGAAAGTAAGAAATGACGGTTTTCTGCTATATTTCGCCTGTGGAGCATCCCTCTTGATGGTCCAACAATAATCGGCCAGCATATTAAGATTCCATTTGCCTTGATATCTCTTTTCCATAGCTGAAATTTCCTTAGTTAGCTCATTTGGTTTTATTTTACAATGGACAAATGGACGAAAAAAACTTTTATTAAAAAAATAATTATATTTAATTAATGTTGGGAAGTAAACATTATGAGGTATAATCATTAAAATTCATCGGAGAACATATTGTTTAAACAACTCACCTCATAGGATTCATGCTTCCATGATATCGCGATTTCAAACATAATCATGTTCATCGTCGGAGTTATGGCTGAAGATGAACATGATTATGTTTGAAATCGCGATATCATGGAAGCATGAATCCTATGAGGTGAGTTGTTTAAACAATATGTTCTCCGATGAATTTAAAAAAATAATTATTTAAATCCATTAATTGAAACTGAAATAAAAAAAAAATTGTGGGTGATGGAGAAATTCCGAATACATATTTGAAAACACGATAAAAAACTGCATTAAGTACAACTATTGGTACTCGTAAGACAAAAGTCATGTTGACCACTGTAATTTTTTTGGACACGGGCTTTGAACACAACAACACTTTCAATGTTAATATTATTCGTTTTTAAACATCTTAATGATGGACAAATTATATTTGAAAAGAAAAATATATGTCTAGACTGGGGTTTGAACCCAGGACCTTTGACTCTCTATGTCAATGCTCTTCCATCTGAGCTACCTAGGCCTCCAATCTAAACGTGTATTTTTCTCTTACACATAGTTAATTCCCTAACCCCAAATGCTACGAGCCGTTGCTACGATTTTTGCAAATGACGTAGCATTTGGGGTTAGGGAATTAACTATGTGTAAGAGAAAAATACACGTTTAGATTGGAGGCCTAGGTAGCTCAGATGGAAGAGCATTGACATAGAGAGTCAAAGGTCCTGGGTTCAAACCCCGGTCTAGGCGTATATTTTTCTTTTCAAACACAACAACACTTCTCTGGAAGAAATTTCAAGGTAGGTTTTGCTATGCAATGGTTAACAGTACTCTTGTAAATATATATCTAGTGTGCAATGCAAAATTCCTATTGCTGTTTTTGCAAAAATCTTCTCTTCTTCTTCCTTCCAAGTATTAGGCCAAGGCCTGTTACGATCCTATAGAAAATTTTCCCTCCAGCGTTTCATAGGACGACCCAGAGATCTTCGTCCTCTTGGTATATAATTATAAACAGCTTTGGGGATCCGATTTTGAACTCTTCTTTCAAGATGGTGTTTCCAATTTAGTTGGTACTTTTTGAAAAGAAAAATATAAGTTGTCCATCATTAAGATGTTTAAAAACGAATAATATTAACATTTGTTGGTACTGTTTAATATATTTGAAGAGAAAAATTTTCGCCTAGACCGGGACTCGAACCCGGGACCCTTGGCTTTCCGAGCCAAGGGCTCTACCAACTGAGCTACCGAGACGAGTTACGATCTAGACGCAAATTTTTCTCTTATGTACGTTGTAATTCCCTCGCGCCAAATGCTTGAAACCATAGCTTCTATCTTTGCAAATGGCGGCTTCTTAGTTAAGAAGACATTTATTGGGAATTTAACACTACTTTATAGCCAGTAGGGCTTCTATTGACGATTTTATTATTAATTTAACACTTCTCATTGAATGATAAATTATATTTGAAGAGAAAAAAAATTTTTTTTAATATATTCCAAAATTGGCGTAGTCTTCAATTCTTTTAAGATATCGGTGTTCCTTTTCCGATCCCATCTGATGTAACCCGCTGTTCTGCACATGAATCTCATTTCATAAGCTGTTATTCTGCTTTCATGTTGTTTTTTTAGTGTCCATGCTTCACTACCATAGGTCAACACTGGTCTAGCCAAAGTGTTATATAAACGTAATCTGGTGTTTTTTTGTACAAGGGATGGTTTCATAACTTGATTAATAATTCCTAAACTTTTATTATAACTAGTAACTTTTTCAGGGATAAATTTAAATCCATTAATTGAAACTGAAATTTAAAAAAAAACTTTGGGCGATGGAGAAATTCCGAATACATATTCGAAAACACGATAAAAAACTGCATTAAGTACAACTATTGGTACTCATGAGACAAAAGTAATGTTGACCAGTGTAATTTTTTTGGACACGGGCTTTGAACACAACAATACTTCTCTGGAAGAAATTTCAAGGTAGGTTTTGCCATGCAATGGTTAACAGTACCCTTGAATATATATATCTAGTGTGCAATGTAAAATTCCTATTACTGTTTTTGCAAAAATTAATATAAGTATTGGCATTCTGTAGAATTATTCAATGAAGAATACAAACATTTGTACAGTAATAATAAAAAGAACATACATAAGTGTAGATGCACTACATCAGGAAGCTGTACTATAATGATTACATAAATTTGCATCAACATCATAATTATTTTGCTAACACTGCACTTCCTTAGTGACTACGCAACATTACCTGTCCACCCATCTCGATTCTCTGTGTTAACATTTGTAGAATGCTGTAGGAGAGTTCTTGCTGATTCCAGATGGCCAAGAGTAACTGCTAACATAAGCGGTGTTCGTCCACGAGCATCCCTCTTCTCTTTGTCATGCTACAAAATAAACATTCTACATTATTAAGTTATGTAGATAGGAAATAACACGAGGTTTTTTAATATTGTTTATTTTTTATTATTTCACTCACCTCATACTTCATAATTCATAGCAGACCCTGGGTTTCTTCACACATTTTGTGACATTCTCAATGCTGCGTCACGTTCACAACTGACGTCCAACGGCCTTCTATCCTGCAGACTGACCTCCGCGCCATCTGGTGGCCGACCGAAGAATTTCCAAATCAGTCCTCTTTCTTTATAACCGGGTATTTCAAAATTCATAGTTGTATTTTCATTCTTGCATATGTAAATTTTTTAATTAATTGTAAAGATTGTGAAAAGATATACATAGGAAAAACAAAAAGGAATCTAAATACAAGATTAAAAGAACACCTCAGAAATGTTAAAAATGGAGAAACCGAAAAATCTGCAATAGCTGCACATGCCTGGTCAGAAAAACATGGAATAGAAACCAAAACAAAATTACTTAAACAATTGGAAAAACCGAAGGAACTCACACAATTTGGGAAAAAATGTACATATGCAAGAATGAAAATACAACTATGAATTTTGAAATACCCGGTTATAAAGAAAGAGGACTGATTTGGAAATTCTTCGGTCGGCCACCAGATGGCGCGGAGGTCAGTCTGCAGGATAGAAGGCCGTTGGACGTCAGTTGTGAACGTGACGCAGCATTGAGAATGTCACAAAATGTGTGAAGAAACCCAGGGTCTGCTATGAATTATGAAGTATGAGGTGAGTGAAATAATAAAAAATAAACAATATTCTACATTATATTTAAATTAATATTGGGAAGTAAACATTATGAGGTTATATCATTAATAGTGAGTAGAGAACATATTTTTATTAACTCACCTCATATCAATACTAGTAAAATTCATGGTGATTTTCCGTTGAGGTATCAGTTCACAGTAATATAATGTACGGTTAAAAACTATAATATAGTTACCTTGTACCTACAAGGTAACTATATTATAGCTTTAACCGTACATTATATTACTGTGTCACCTCATATATTTTCAAATTTCTTTGATACCGACGGTTTCAAACAATATCATGTCCTGCCGTAGCGTAGTGGTTAAGGCACTGAGCTACAAGCCGGAGGGTCGAGGGTTCAAGTCCCGTTGGGGGTCAGGATTTTTAAACTGACCCAAACCTTCTGGCAGCACTATGGCCCTGGGGTCGACTCAGCCTCTAACGGAAATGAGTACCAGACGCTTGTTCTGGGGGTAAAGGCGGCCGTCACGCAGGGCTGACAACCCGGCTGACATAAAGTGCCGATTGTCTAGAAAAAGTGGGAGCATTAACCTCCTACTACCCCAAGGGCCTCCGGGCCTGTTGTGGGATCACTTTACTTTTTACTTTTTTTCTTCAGTCATGGCTTCCACTGATGAAATTCTGTGATTGTTGATTTCTCTAATGACATCACCTCTTGTGCTGCCATCTTTCATTGGGATTATAAACTTTGTAATTAAATTTTTATCCACTGGAATACCGAAATTCATAGATCGATATTTATTCTTCTGAATGAATATAATTTCCCAAATTTTGAAACAATTGTATAAACCATTGGAATTGACAATTTGGGAAATGATATTCATTCAGAAGAATAAATATCGATCTATGAATTTCGATATTCTGGTGGATAAAAATTTAATTGCAAAGTTTATAATCCCAACGAAAGATGGCAGCACAAGAGGTGATGTCATTAGAAAAATCAACAATCACAGAATTTCATCAGTGGAAGCCATGACTGAAGTGGGACAAGATATTGTCTGAAACCGTCGGTATCAAAGAAATTTGAAAATATATGAGGTGAGTCGATAAAAATATGTTCTCCACTCACTATTAATTCTACATTATTTTTATTATTCATTTCAAACATCTCAATGATGGATATATTATATTTTAAGAAAAAAATTATGTCCACAGCTGTGGTCTCGAGATAATATACTGCCTTGTCATGCAGCTAGCCTGGGTTCGATTCCCGGTAGTGACAGGCTCCTGGTTGAGGTTTCTTTGGGATTTTTCCTCACCTGTAAGACAAATGTCAAGAAGCTTAGGGTCCAACAGTCCCCAAAATCATCTAGCCATCATCCTTATCATCATCATCATTCACCAGTGTGGAAAGCAACAGGAAGCTACCACACCTATAATTCCCTAGTAAAGCTGCAAAGATAGCATGAAAATGCTATGATTGCAGTGAAAGATCTGCCCTCAGGCAAAACACTACAGAATATTAGAAATGTTGCTACTGGCAATGATTGCCTGGCCAAACACCTACACCGCATTGGCATTTCCAGTAGCCCCCACTGTCCCTTAAACAATCTCGGATTCATCATTGACTTTCAGCATCTGTCACTCTGTCCTGCTTTGAGAGACAGCTTAGTCAAAAATTATAGGGAAGCAAGAGAAAATATGAGCGGATAAATACCCCCAAACATTGTGTTATATCTTTTCTTTCCTTTTATGTGTTTTCTTTTTCTTTTTGTAGTTTCATCATTGTAAGACCAATGATATTTATATCAATGCCTCTGCATTAAATAAATAAATATTAGAAGTGTAAACAAATAAAACTGAAAAGTACCAAACAGAAATATATTTATGAACGAGGTGGAGAAAATGTTTTTAATATATCACCTCATAAAACTGCATGTTTTCACGATACCGGTTTCAAAAGTATAATTTTACTTCCTTCTTCAGTCAAACTACAACTGTCGAAATTTCACCTTAACACCATCTTCTGAACTGCAATTTGGTGTCGATTTTATGAACTTGGAGATCAAATTATTCTCGTCGGGAATTTAAAAATTCAAGAATAAATATACAGCCATGAATTCTGAAATTCCCGACGAAAATAATTTGATCTCCAAGTTCATAAAATCGACTCCAGATGGCAGTTCAGAAGATGGTGTTAAATGGTGAAACTTCAACAGTTGGAGTTTGACTGCAGATGGAAGTAAAATTATACTTTTAAAACTGGTATCGCGAAAACACACAATTTTATGAGGTGAGATATTAAAACATTTTCTCCAACTAATTCATAAATGTCAATTTATGGGAATGCAGTGAAGTCTAGGGGAATAACCCATGTTGGGCTTAAGGGTGGACAATAAAATACCTCATAGTGATAACTCCCACTTTGATTTCGATTAAAATGAGATATATATTTTTGCAATTCTATCTTGTAGTACAAGATCTTTGTGGGCCCTTCATTATATTGGGGGGATTTCATGACTCACTGAAGCTTTCTGCTCAAGATCAACAGTGGGATGGGCCTCATAGGTTGTAAAATACTCCTAGACTAAATGATTAAATTTATAGATCCTATTAAAAAGCATTTATCTTATCTTTAATCTTAAGATAATAATGTAAGGCATCGTTTCCAAACCTGTGGTTCGTGAACCCCCATGGGGTTTGCAAAATATTTCAAGAGGTTCTCCAAAACTTTTCCGTAATGGTGGATTTTGAGATTAGGCTTATTATTGGTTCCTTCGTTTTTGCAACATTGTCATAATACACAATAATAATAGAATTTGCAATCCCTTCGAAGAGCCAATTATTTTAAAATCCACATTAAGCGTAAATGAAAAAGAGCAGCTTCTCGAAATTTCTACTGGTTTTTAGTTACAGAAAAGTTATAAATCTTTATAATTAATAGGTTTTAGTTAAGTTTAAAGGAGTTCCCAGTGTTAGTAAATAAAGCCTATGGCATTTCATGGGAAGGACCCAATACAAAGTAAAATCTGTCTCCAGAATAAAATTTTAGAGAGATCTAATCAATTTAAATATCTTAGATATTATCTCTCTATCTGGGATGAAAAGGATATCCCTGAAAAAGTTACTAGTTATAATAAAAGTTTAGGAATTATTAATCAAGTTATGAAACCATCCCTTGTACAAAAAAACACCAGATTACGTTTATATAACACTTTGGCTAGACCAGTGTTGACCTATGGTAGTGAAGCATGGACACTAAAAAAACAACATGAAAGCAGAATAACGGCTTGTGAAATGAGATTCATGTGCAGAACAGCGGGTTACACCAGATGGGATCGGAAAAGGAACACCGATATCTTAAAAGAATTGAAGACTACGCCAATTTTGGAATATATTAAACAGTACCAACTAAATTGGAAACACCATCTTGAAAGAATGAGTTCAAATCGGATCCCCAAAGCTGTTTATAATTATATACCAAGAGGACGAAGATCACTGGGCCGTCCTATGAAACGCTGGAGGGAAAATTTTCTATAGGATCGTAACAGGCCTTGGCCTAATACTTGGAAGGAAGTAAATAAAGCCATAATGGCTTTATTACCCTTTTCATCCAAATATTAGTGCAAAAAGTTGTTTTCTTCACATGCCTATTTCAAAAATAAATGCAAAAACAGACTTTGTGCTGAAAGTGATTTCAGACTTTATTTAACTTCTGTGGTTCCTGACTTCAAAGCTCTGACCCATGGAAAATAGTAGCAAAATGTTCCTATAGTATAGATGGAATGTTTATAAAATTTGTTGTAGTTCCAGATATTTTCATTACTCTTGGAAAGTTTTATTCTTGCTTATATTAAGTTCTAAGAACTGCAAATACATATGATTGAATGATACCAACAGCCGACTCTAAAATTAGAAGGGCAATTTGAGTAATCAAGAGTAGGGAACCTTCTCACTGAATTCCAAGGAATAGGTGAGTAATTACAATGGAAACTTGTATTTATTATTGCAACTAGGCCCACATGTTGTGTAACTTTTAAGCTGCAACTAGAGTAACTTCAGGTTTTAAGCATTAAGGATTAAGTTAATTTAAGGTTCAATGTTTTTATTGTTTATTTCATACATCTCAATGATGGATAAATCATATTTGAAGAGAAAAATTATACACTCAGACCGGGGCTCGAACCCAGAACCTTCGGCTTTCCAGGCCAATACTCTACCGACTGAGCTATCTGAATGAGTTCTAATCTAAACATAAATTTTTCTGTTATATACCAATTCTGGAAATGTGTGCTATTATGCATTGCAGAGACTCTTGATGTCCCAACTCCTTTCAAAAAACGCTAAACTGAAAATATATAAAACTATTATTCTACCAGTTATATTATATGGGTGCGAAACATGGACTCTTACTTTAAGGGAGGAAAGGAGATTACAAGTATTTGAGAATAAAGTACTTAGGAAAATTTTTGGACCAAAGGAGGTGAATGGAGTAGACTACATAACAATGAACTACATGGTCTTTATAGGAAGCCAGATATAATAAAAACAGTTAAGTCTCATAGACTGCGATGGGCAGGACATGTTGCACGTATGGGGAATGAAAGACGCGCATGGAACCTTCTTGTAGGAAAGCCAGAGAGAAAACGCCCAGTTGGTAGACCAAGAATGAGGTGGGAGAATAACATTAACTATGATTTGAGGGAGGTAGATTATACAGGGAACGATTGGAAAGCATTAGCTCAGGATAGGGATGTATGAAGAGCTTATGTCAGCATGACCATGAACCTACGGGTTCGATAGTGCCAGTGAGTAAGTAAGTAAGTAAGCATGTCTACTGTACGTATATTTAAAACTCAGTGGTTCACCCAACTCAGATCGTTGTGGAAGGGGTTCGCGAGTCGAAAAAGGTTGAGAATCGCTGATGTAAGGCATACTATGTATAATAATTGTTTAAATAGATGTTACGGCATTTAATTTCTATTTCAGTAATTCATAGTGGTGACTACGTTGGATTAGAAGCCTTCTAACAACATACATCACTGAACCTCGGAAAAGAAACCTTACAATTATAGAATATTACCTTGCAAAGAAACGTTACATACTTTTGTTAAAACTTATATAAATCCATAAATATAAATTGCATAAAAATATAAAAGTCACCTCTATGGTCTCGGTGTAATGTCATTGTCTCATATGTAGCAGACCTGAGTTCAATTCCCAGTTAAGATAAGTTTCTACATTTACAATGACATAACAGCCCAATGTTGGGCCTTAGCCTCTCCTTTGTTAAAAGTTGCTAAACCAATTATATTTTAAAAGAAAAATATACGCCTAGACTGAGGTTTGAACCCAGGACCTTGACTCTCAATGTCAATGCTCTATCCAAGTGAGCTACCTAGGCCTCCAATCTAAACGCGTATTTTTCTCTTCTACATAGTTAATTCCCTAACCCCAAATGCTACGAGCCGTTGCTATGATTTTTGCAAATGGCGGCTTCTTTATTAAGAAGACATTTTATTGGGAATTTAAACATTACTTATAAAGCCAGTAGTGCTTCTTTCAATGTTCATATTATTCATTTTTAAACATCTTAATGATCAACAAATTATATTTGAAAAGAGGCCTCGGTAGCTCACTTGGATAGAGCATTGACATACAGAGTCAAAGGTCCTGGGTTCAAACCCCAGTCTAGGCGTATATTTTTCTTTTCAAATATAATTTGTCCATCATTAAGATGTTTAAAAACGAATAATATTAACATTGCTAAACCAAGTTAATTTACTTACTCTTATATTTGAAGAGAAAAATTATACACTCAGACTGGGGTTTGAACCCAGAACCTTTGGCTTTCTAGGCCAATGCTCTACCACTGAGCTATCTGTGCACTCCAATGTAAACCCAAATTTTTCTCTTATACATTGTTAATTCTCGATTGCTGAATGCTACGAGCATTTGCTTCGATTATGCAAATGTCGGCTTCTTATTTAAGAAGATATTTATTGGGAATATAAACATCCATTATCATTTGAAATAAATCCCAGATTTTATGTACGTAGATAAATATTTAATAATTGTAAAAAGAAGTTATTAGTAGCATTGTCATCATCATCATCATCCTGCCAGGTATTAGTCCTAGAAGAACTGTTACGGCCTGAGGAAGCGGTTTTCGTGCCATCTTTTCATAGGTCGACCAAGTGACCGTTTCCCATTTGGACAGTAGTTCATTATTGCCTTGGGGATCCTGGATCTATCCATTCTTGAGACATGTTCCTTCCAGTTTAGCTGATATCTGGAGATGTAGTCCAGTATTGGTGACACATTAAGTTCTTGAAGGATTTCTACATTTTTCTTTCAATCCCATTTGGTGTAGCCAGCTGTTCGGCGCATAAATCTCATCTCACAAGCTGTTAGTCTGCTTTCATCTCTCGTCCTTATAGTCCACGCTTCACTCCCATAACATAGGACTGGTCGAGCCATTATTTGATAAAGACGAGTACGAGTAGATTTTTGCACTAATGAAGGTTTTAAAACTCTATTAATGATTCCCATTGATTTGTTGCATTTCACAATTTTCTCTGGTAAATCCAAATTTTCAACAAAAGAGAGTTTATATCCTAAATAAGTAAACTCATTAACTCTCTCCAAAATTTTGTTATTTAAACAAATTTTGCTTGGTATTGGGGATTTTCCACAAAAGGCCATTATTTTATATTGTAAAATATTTAAAATAGTACAAAATGTTAGTAAAGATGGAAGAAGTACTTAGAGCAACACTATTACAAGAATATAGTACGGAAAATGAAGGGAAAGGTAATTAAACTTGAGCCGCCATTTATCTCTACATAATTCTCAAAGAAAAAAATTAATATGTAGGACACAGTTCAAAAAAAAAGGGGGGGATAAAGGTGGACACCGTGCAGGGCTTAACATCCCTAGCCAATGAATGAATCGCTTTCAACAGTAGGCCTACCATATGCCTTCTCAACATCCTCCGTCTGATAACAGGAGCCGTTAAAACAACACCAATCACTGCCATGCAAATCTTAACAAATAACCCAAACATAGCATCTGAAATTGAGAAAACAGCAGTCACACAGTATGAAAAATTTTTAAGGCTACCCCATAATAACTGGACCCAAAGAAACCACAAGTATGTTTAAAATCTCAGCAAAGCTTCCTAAGCATTGTACAAGAAATCAAACAGAAATTGCAACTTCCACATTCAAAAGAAAATATGCAGATGAGAAACAACCCTCTAGAATTTTTGGAAATCGAATATAACCTTCATTTAACAGAAGACATCAAGAAATCTGAAACTCCTCCATATATTTTAAAACAAATGTCACTGGAAATGATAAATCTAAGATACCCAGCTCCTGAATGGATACATATTTTTACAGATGGCTCCAGCCTACCAAATGATGGTGGCACTGGTGCTGGTGCAGTATGTCCACTTTTTTCCTTTTATCGTAAACTAAACACAAATTCAACAAACTTTGATGGCGAAATTCTAGCAATTTTCTTAAGTTTACAAAATCTTTTATATCACATCCAAAAAAATTTACAAAAGTTGTAATTCTATGTGACTCCAAAGCAGCCATTCTTGCTATAACACGAGACACAACACCCAAAAGCATCAAAATTATCGAATGTCACAAAATGATAAAACATTTATCCCATCTACATAAAAAAGTTGTACTTCAATGGATTCCGACCCATTGTGGAGTGACAGGCAATGAAATAGCCGATTTTCTAGCCAAGAAGGGTAGCAAAATTGTTTCAAACCCAACTTCTGCTCCAGTTTCCTTTCCTTTCACTCTATCAAAAGAATTATCTCAAATAAATATATCAATAAACTTAGAGAAGAATACACCACCAAAACATCTGGAAAGGAATGGGAAAATCTACAAGCTTATGACATTACTACATTACAAAGAAAATCTGCAGTAGCAACATTCAGACTGCTAACGGGACATGACTGCTTGAATAAACACCTACACAGAATTGGCATAACAGATTCACCTAAATGCCCTTTTTGCAATTTAAATGAAGATATGGAAAGAAACCATCTCCTCCGTTGTCCAGCTTTTGTAGAAGAGACCAGCCTTTCTGCTAAATATTGGAGTGCAAGAGAGCGAATGATTTCATTATCAAGTGCTCGACATTAGATACCAACCAACCAACATATGTACTATGGAGAGGTTTGCAATTTGATGCAGGAATCTGGTACACAATCTAGCGATTAAATATTGTATACAATCATCTCTTTTGTTCCCAAGATTGAAAATTTTGCAGTTAAATTAATTTAAGAATTAGAAATTTTCAACAGAGCTGGGTATAGAACCTGAGCCCGCTAGTCTGGAAGCAGAATGCACGGCAGACTTAGATGAGCAATGTAAATGGATAATCTTTCCATTAAGCGCAGTGAGAATTTTTTCTAAGTCCCAGGCAGACACCACGCGCATGCGCCAACAAACGCAAAGCAGTTTACTCTATGGAATATTGCGATGCAGCCAACATTATACATGCTATTTAACAAACCTAAAAGCTAACCTAATGCAATTTAAGTACTCTAACCTGTGAAAACCAACCTAATGCAATTTAAGTACTCTAACCTGTGAAAGAATGCAACGCCCAAAAATAAATAGTAAGTTCTCAAATTCTGAAGTACATAACCTATGTTGGCTGCACTGTTGTTGTATAGAATATTCTTTAAAATCAATATGGCTGCCACGTCTACATATATAGTTAAATATCATAGAAAAATATGTTCAAATAATCATTAGAAAAAATGTAAAATTTGTTGTAAATGGTGGGAAATAATTTGAAAATAAAACCCTGTCGGCGTATGCGCGTGGTGTCTGTCTCGGACTTAGAAAAATTTCTCACTGCGCTTAATGGAAACATGATTATTTCAAAAATAATCCTGAAAATGCCTTAAAATTGGATGAGAAGTTGATGTATATGCAACAAAAAAAAAAGTTTCACAGTATGAGATATAGTCAAAGATATAACGAAAGATAAATGATAATTAATAAAGTTTGTAATCAGTGGTCCATTGTAACATGCATTTGCCAGAATTGAAATCAGTATGCATTTAAAAGCTCTAAACTAGAGCACGATACCTTAAAATGCTCAACCAGATGCAGGACTACACAAAATATTTAGTCTTTTGAAAACCATTCGGGGATTCTCCACTTTAATTTACCCAATATATTTTCAAAGTCCTATAGAACAACAGTGCGCCTACGCCAAAGTTTATAGAGCCAGCAATAACCCACCATTGAACCACATCGATTATTATTGTTGTTTCGATTATCTTTTTTTTTGTTTTGTGTATTTAGACGCATTTAAAATGTAATGAATCTAAAAGCTAACTAACTCACACTTAACGTAATTCAATTACTCTAACTACGGTGGATCCCATGAAATGCCCCTTTTTTCACTCCTTAATAATTGCAACCATCGATAACCCACTGGGGATATGCTTTCCTTCGGGTCGCACGAAAATTTTTCTAAGTTCTATAGAATCGCAGTAAGCATGCGCTAGTGCTCCAATTATCCCAGGTAGATAAATGCAACCTCCAGCAGTTGGCGGTATATATATGTGAAATCAGTATGACCAATATTAACACAAAATTCCCAGAACTTGTCTAAAAATGTATAATTTACTTTACGTATCAAATCACTTTTAAAAAGCAAGGAACCTAAAAGCTAACCAAACCTAAAACAATTACTGTAACACAAATCAATTACTCTAACGTAGGTGAAATCCAGGGAACGTGGAATCACATTTAAAAAGCAAGTTCGGGTTGTTGATGGTGGCAACGCTAGAACAACATAGGAAGTGGAGGGAAAATAAAGAGTAGGAAGTAAGCAATGTAGCACGACCGTGATTTACGCAAATATATAAATATGAAAAAAAAACTCGTTGCAACATTGGAAGATGTTTAAAATGTGTTTAAAAGTGTTGCAAAATGTTTTAAACGTGTTTAAAAGTGTTTAGTGCATCAGTGGAATAAGATATTAAATTGAAAAATGTTTGCAACCTGAAGGAAAGCACAGCCCCCACTGGTTCCAACTATATAATATACTCTCTGGAAAAATAGCAAGTCACCATCACAATATGTGTCTTTGAATAAATACTTAAAAATTCTAAAATAAAGGTATAAAAATTGTTTGAAACAATTCAAAATATTTAAAAATCTTATTAAATACATAAGAAGACTTATAATTCACAACAATAAACTAAAAAATCAAGGGTAAATTATTCTAAAGAAGAGCCGACCATTTAATGGATAGGTGAAATGGGCAACTCTGTTGACATTTTCTATATACATGAAATAGGTCAATATATTGATGCTTAAAATTTAAGCAAATGTAACCAATTTGCGGTCTGAATTTGCATAAAATTCTACTAACTTGCTATATTATGGTTTAGTCATTCATCATATTACATTATATTTAACACTGTCTCGAGTGAAAATTTTGGTTAGGTTTTAAGATTAATTTTAATCTTAAACTTTAAAAAAGTTATACACAAGCTTAACCTTAATAAAATATTGTTTTTAAATTGATTCCAACGTTTTATACTAAATTATCAACAAATATACTTCTGGAAGGGTGAGTAGTTACTGGGATATTATAAATACAAGCCCTTGTCTTAAAACTCTGAATAGAAATCATTTAAATATGAGATTTATAAGTTCGCTTTCCGCACATACAAATTATTTACATGGTAATCAAAAATAATATGATGCCGCATCATTTTAGTATCGGAATTAAAATAGCTTTCGTGTTGTTATGGCGTAAAAATGGAATATTTTTTAATTGCTTATGCACAATATGAGACAAATTATTCATTAAACTCTTTGCCGAACTTATGACATTTATCGTATACTAACCACTTTCTTTGACAACTCCTTATCCAGTTCCTTATATTCATTATTCCACACCATCCAATGCAATGGATATTCACTTTTTATAACGTCTATGGAAGGCATTTCACACAAATTAGTTCTATAAACAAAATTATAAATTATTTTGGCACCAGAATTTATTTCTTAAGCCCTACAGAAACTTTCTGCTTCTGCATTCTCCAGATTTATCCCAACGAGATTATATTAATTCATGGGGGTGGGGCTAGTTTTGTAAAGAGAATTTGCGACTGGCTTACTTTCCATAAATGTAATCTCTATACTCAAGACCCACTCTATGAGCCTGGTCGATAACGAATCCTCGATTTGAACTGCACTGACATTATAATAATAAGTAGAATTGCGCACAAATGTGCATTAAAATACTCTCTTGCTGTAAGCGTTTAAGCTTTTTGTCCTTTTCGTACACAGTTCTAAATGGTATTGGCTGCATTTACATCCACATTACATCCACTGACATTATAATAAGTAGAATTGCGCACAAATGTGCATTCAAGGACTTTTCTTGCGTACGCCGATTCCCCCTTCAATTCTACTTGGTCAAATGATAATTTCTTGTTCGGTAACCACCATAGAGAAACCCGTATTCTCTACATAGAGAGAAACAGAAACACTTGCATTTACTTGGCGCGAAAGACTGTTGATTGACGTGTGTCAAGTTATTTATTTAGATATCTGAAGTTTGCAAAAGTTTTTGGTGAAATGGAGCAAGAAACAAAAAGTGTTTCTGTAGAGGAGGAATGTGGTAGTAAAGAAGAAGCATTTACTCATTTAGCTCAAGGAAAAAGACATTTGTTAGTTAAAGATTATAACGAAGCTGTGACATCTCTTGGTATGGCATGCAGCCATCTCTCCAAACTTTATGGTGAATTTGCTAACGAATGTGGAGAAGCTTATTTCAACTATGGTAAAGCTTTATTAGAACTTGCAAGAAGTGAAAATGGAGTATTAGGAATTGAAGGTGATCATGGAGATAGCCATGAAAGTGAAGGCGATGAAGTAGATGATGAAGCTGAAGATGAAAAAGATGAGAATTCAACAGAAACAGAAGTGAAAAATGAAGAGAGTGAGAAAGATGAAGAAGGGAAAGAGTCTGAAAATACAAAAAGTGCGTGTGAAGAAAATGGCAAAACAGATGAACCAAATGAAAAAGAAAAGTCCACAGAAGAAGAGTCAGATGATGTAGATAATTTGCATTTGGCTTGGGAAATGTTAGAAATGGCAAAAATAGTTTTTTAAAAGACAAGCAGAAGATAACAAGCAAATGAATCTGAAACTGGCAGAAGTTCATCTAAAAATTAGGAGAAGTTGGCTTAGAATCTGAAAATTATTCACAAGCAATAGATGATATAAATCAGTGTTTGGAAATTCAATTACAAAACTTAGACGAACACGATAGATGCATAGCTGAAACACACTATCAGTTGGGAATGGCTTACACCTTAAGTACAGACTTTGATAATGCAATTGAGCAATACAGACAAGCACTTAAATTATTGGAAAAGAGAGTAGAATATCTACAAGAAAGAGAAAAGCAAGGAGTAACAAATACTGAAGAGAATGAAAGTAATCCATTTTATTCAATTAAAGAAGAAATAACAGAAATAAATGCATTGTTACCTGAAGTGAAAGAAAAAATTTCTGATGTAGAAGATTTCAAGAGAGAAACGAAAAATGCATTACTTGCAGAAATTGGACCTAAGAGGAATGGAAGTGGAGATGGTCCATCTAAACAAGGATTAAGTTCAGCACCGTCATCATCTTCAGCAGCTTTTCCATTTTCTTCCGAGTCGACATCTGACAGCAAACCAGTTTCTGATATATCACATCTCGTTCGTAAGAAACGTAAGCTGGAAACAGATTCATCTGAGGAGAAAAACTCAAAACAACCATGCCCTGACGTGTCTAAGCCAGAATGAAGAAACGATCATAATGATACACATTGTCAGTACAAACTGTAAGAAACTAAGATTATCATCAGATTGCTTTGTGTTATAACACATTTTGGAAATTATGGTGAATACTTGATTTCACATTAATAAATAAATTAGGGTCTTCTATGCCACATATATAAATTCATATAAAAAAATACACATTTTTTTGTTGCAGTATGTGAATAATTACCTGAGACAAATATATATGTTGATTTTTTTCCCTCAAAAAAAGTGAGAAATGCCATGTAATGAAGTGAGAAGTTGAGCTGAAAATAACCTAAAATTACTATATTTACAATGTGAAATATATATTAATCATTGCTCTGACAGTGTAACCAACTTAGGCTCAACTGCACTTATACTAGCGCTTGATTTTTCAGTTATATTGTTGTAAACTATAGCACTTCTTCTGTATTTACTAACATTATTTAATATTTTAAACTTTTTCAAACAATTTTTGTAACATTATTAGACAGTTCTGAAGTATTTATTTAAATATGCAAATCACAATATTATGACACTGTTAGACAATATTGTGATGCTAACTGCTGTTTTCTCCACTGTGTATATTACTTAGTCTATGATTTTTCTATCGGTGGTTGGATCGGCGTTAGGGAGTGATAAGTAAGTGTACACCCATTTTTAATAAACGTTTGGTAATTTTAATATTAATATATTATTTTAACATAGATTTGGGGATTTATTGCAAATATTGGTCATTTAAATTTCATAGCAACGGATGGTAATCAATATGTGATTCGATTGTGGGTTATCGCTGGCTCTATAAACTCTGGCACATGCACACTGTTGTTCTATAGGACATATATTTCATGCAAGTTTAAGTGCAGTTTTTCCCAGAAATTATAAAATTGTTGCAGTATGTTAATAATCATGAAGATGAAGTTTTTATTTACTTTTTTTTTTTCAAAAAATTCAGAAAAATGCTTCAAAATTGAACGAGGAGTTGAGATAGAAATAATTTAAAATATGCCGTAGTAAAAATACATAAATGTGGTAGATGTCTATTAATGCTTGAACACATTTGCCGAAGTCTGGAGTTTCAGATGTGGTCGGTTTTATGTCTCTCACATTTCTACACTTACATTCTTATGCCACTGATGCACTAAACACTTGTAAACACGTTTTGTACTGTTTTAAACATTTTGCAATGATCTTCAAGCTTTCTTCACAATATTTTATATTTACGTAAAACATGATCGTGGATACATTACTTCCTTGCTACTTTCCCATGTTGTTCCAACGTTGCCACCATTTCAAAATAATTTAAAACTATATTTAGTGTTAGTGTACGTAAAATTAGTTTATAGTTCATTAAATAGTACACATGTAAATTGCTTTGTTACGTTAGGAAATGGGAAGTTGGTTTACGTCCATTTTTAAGCATTTGGGAAGAAATAATATGAATGTAAATTGTTTTCTTTAGTTAGAAAATGGCAAGTTAGTTAACGTCCATTTTTTTTTTACATTTGGAAATTTATTCCCAAAGTTGGTAACGCCGACTACTGGAGTCTATATTAACCATTACAGCAACTCGCGCATGCGCGCTGCGATTCTGTGGAACTTAGAAGAATTCCTGAGAGACATAAAACCGACTTTTTCCAGAGTTTCCATTAGATCACTTGCATTTTTAAAATACCTGAACAATCTTGGGAAAAACTGCACTTAAACTAGCGTGAAATATTTTCAAAAGTCCTATAAACAACACTGTGCATGCACCAGAGTTTATAGAGGCAGCAATAACGCACAATCAAACCACATATCAATTATCATCCTCGATTGCTATCCGTCGCTATGAAATTTAAATGACCAATATTTGCATAAATCCCCAAATCTATGTTAAAAGCATATTAATAATATTAAAATTACCAAATGTTTATTAAAAATGGGTGTACACTTACTTATCACCCCCTAACGCTGATCCAACCAGCGATAACCCAAAACAGCGATAGAAAAATCCTAGACTAAATAATATACTCTGTGGAGAAAATAGCAGTTAGCATCACAATATTGTCTAACAGTGTCATAATATTGTGATTTGCATATTTAAATAAATACTTGAAAATTGTCTAATAATGTTATAAAAATTGTTTGAAAAAGTTTAAAATATTAGATAATGTTAGTAAATACAGAATAAGAGCTATAGTTTACAACAATATAACTGAAAAATCAAGCACTAGTAGAAGTGCAGTTGAGCCCAATCTTGTCATATTACTGGATTACAATTTTGTTTTTACCAACATTTCACACTAATTTAAACATTTTCTAACGCTTCTTAAAACTTTGTTTATAATTCTTAAATAACGGAAAAACTTTCCATGAAGTCGCCCAAAGATTTTTTGAAGTTGTACAGAATGCTATCTACCATGATATTTCTCCCAGAGAAGTAGTGTGATGTACCAAGCCTGTGTCCAAAAAATTATCTGCCACTTTTAACTGCAAGGCACTAAAATCCAGCACCAAATCTCTCATTTAAACTACAGGGAAGTAATACAACACCTGAATTGGTGGATTGGATAACCCTCACAACCTGCTATCTGTGCTATGTCCCACGCGACTCCTTTCCACTTTATTCAAGGACGTCCATCTGTTTTGCATAGTGGGTTGTCATTGCTTGATTCTGGCTTCGGCTGAGGTTCACTCTAAGATGCACACAATTTTCCATCTAACATGCTTAAGTCACTGATGCACTAAACACTTTTCAATCATTTATAATAATGTTTCGTACTATTTTAAACATTTTGGAACCATTTTATAAACATTTCTTACAATTTTTAAATATTTATAAATTATACGAATATTGTGCATCGGGTTCTAGAGATGCGGAAATGCTTCATGTAACATCTGCTAGGTGGCTCTCAAATCGGAGTTACCAAATTTGGAAATAATTCCAAACCATATTTAGTGTTAGTGTACGTAAAATTAGTGTATAGTTTACTAAATAATATGCATGTAAATTATTTGTTAGGTTAGGAAATGGGAAGTTGATTTACGTCCATTTTTTTAGCATTTGGGAATAAAAAACATAATTCATAATTTAACATGTCTGAAGAAGGTACAGTGTACCGAAACAGCTGTCACTGAATTATATAATAAATATGAAAATCAAATAAAACTACATTTTATTTTTATTTCAATTAATAAATAATATGCATGTAAATTGTTTTGTTAGGTTAGGAAATGGGAAGTTAGTTTACGTCCATTTTTCTAACATTTGGGAATAAATAATATGCATGTAAATTGTTTTGTTACATTAGGAAATGGAAAGTTGGTTTACGTCCATTTTTTTTAGCATTTGGGAATTTATTCCCAAAGTTGGTAATGCTGACTTCAGAGCCATCTACCAGAAGCTACATTAACCATTACAGCAACTCGTGCATGTGCACTGCAATTCTGTGGAACTTAGAAGAATTTGTGTGCACCCATTTCTCGACCTTATCCCTGGCTTCAATTTCTCTGCCTTGCAGTTAAAAGCCACAGATAATTTTTTGGACACGGTCTTGGTACTTCACAATGCTTCTTTGGGAGAATGTTTCGGCAAGCAATGGTTGTGAATTTCCCTGTATCGCTGAATGAGAAAAGATCCTTCCATGTGAGAGTAATCAGTATTCACCATAATATCCAAATATTGTACGTGTTTGCAATACAAAAGAAACATTCTTTGTGGAGCTTAATGTAACGTGGTGTGATCGTTCTTCATGGTGCTTTGTTACGACAGATGTCTTAATTACACATTATTTTTCTGCCCTGACAACTAATGCATGTCTAGCTTTATTGGGGATTCTAGCACAAATGACTACCATTTTACCGAAATTTAAAAAAATATATGTTGGATTCTATGCCACTATAACACCTACATAAATTCAAATAAAAAACAGAAAACACATTTTATTGCTGCAATGTGTGAATAACTACCTCAGAGAAATATATTTTTTTTCTCAAAAAAATGTTAGAAATGCCTTAAAATGACGTGAGAAGTTGAGTATAAAATAACCTAAAATCACCATATTTCTTCTTCTTGTAAGCCCATGTTTCCCTTAACAGAGAATTAGGCTTGCTCCCCCTATAGGGAAGAATTTGAACCATACTAATTTAGTTACACTTGTTTTCGTATAGATGTCCTTTGAGTGGTCCGTGGTCAGCGTTCTGCCTCATACTGACATCTAGGAAACCAAGGTAGTACTAGGACGGGAAAATTTGGTAAATTTTGTTTAGAGGCCTTTCATTCACGCTTAAGGATCTTTTACGAGCCTAAAAATCTTGAGACTCGGGAGCCACGGCTTAAGTCCCTCCCGGAGGACTTGCTCTTTGGATTTTTCCATCCTAAAAAATCCATCGACCCTGGCCGGGTTTGAACCCGCGATCCTCGGGACCAGAGGCAAGGAGCATAACCACTAGTCCACCGCGGCCGATTTACAATTGTAAAATATGTATTATTGTATATCTGGCTTAACTTGGCAAAGAGAGAGATGGAGATATAAGGGTAGATCCTTGACCCCTTTTGCCCAGTTACAAAGGAAAGAATCCACGCTGTTGTCCCCCTTTCCCCCTATTAACATCTGGTGAATAAACACCGACAACACTGGTACGAGTGAGAGAGGTGAGCACAGCTGTCTCTTTCTACAAATTTCTTGCAAAGTTAAGCCAGACAAACTATAGTCATTTCTCAGACAGTGTAGCCAAGTTATCACAAAAACATGCTAACAAACAATTAAATGCTAAAGTAATCTGGTGTGTACTAAGGGCTGCATCCAAATACATTAGTCTCTGGTGAGCTGAGTTTTCTGTAAAAACATGCAAAGTTTGAATTAGCGAGTCGCTCACTGGTCATGCATGAAAGTTTTTTTTGTAATATTGGCAAGAAATTACCCAGAATTCTCAGCAATAAAACCACTTGTTATTTTCGTCTGCTAGAGGAATGCATTTACGCTTGCATCCCGCAAATAAAACCGTACACGATGATGTCTGCTTCGCGCGATATCACACTGATACTCCTGTTCTTTCAGTTGAATTCTTTGGTAGACTCTATCAAATTCCTCTTCTCCGCGTATACCGAAAACATGATCGAAGTTTTCAAGGTCTGACATCTTGGTTAAAGCAGCAAGATTTCAAAGTACATCAGTTTCCATCAAATTGCTCACGATTCGTTCTCTGCAAAGCCACCTCGCCAGGTAGCTTACAGAATTTCGACAATTGTTATCGCATGAACAGATTCTTTCCGATTGAGGGTCTTTCCACTTTTCAGCGGTTGCCCTTTTACCAGCCGGCTGCTGGCCCTTCACATCCACATGTGTCAATCACAGAGGTAGATGATCAACAGCCAGTTTAGGGGTGACATGTGGTTAGCATGTCGAGTCCCCCAGCCGTTATAGCTGGTTCCTCAACCTGGAGCCGCTACTTATTGTAGCTACCCAATTGCCTCACGATGCTGGGTGGGCACCGGTCCCATACTGGCCGAAATACCATGAGAAAATTTCTTCCCCCATGGAGACTCGAACCAGCGCAAGTCCCGTAGCTCTGCGCCAAGGCTTCCTACCTTAACCGCTCGGCTACGGCGCGGGACATGAACGATTCTTGAGTATGCAAAATGTATTTGGATGCAACTTTCTCAGCAGAGTACAAGCTGAGAATGACTTTTACAGTCTAATGCATTCATATATACGACCCTTAGTCACCCATTTTCTCGCCCACTAATGTAGGTGGACTCCTGGGATAGAATCCACTTATATGTGAGTAAACATATTGGAAATTGGCTCTAGTGGGAACATGTGTTAACACATTGGCCAACATGATGCTAGCAGTCACTTTTTTCTGATCGAATATTAATTGGTGGTACCCTGGCATAAAAAAGATGTATTATTGTTGTAGAATGTGATAGTGATTTGAGGAATATGTGTTTGTGTGTGTGTGTCCTGCACTGTAGCTGAGCGGATTAAGACTTTGATACGTTTGTGCAGAGCTATGGGAGTCCTCAGGGGGAAATAATTTTTCTCATGGAATTTCAGCCAGTACTGGAAAGGTGCCCACCCAGTAAGTAGCAGCTCTAGGTGGAGAAAACTAGATGTAGTAGCTAGGGGATCTGACATGCTGACCACATATCACCTCTATACTGGCTGATTCCTGCATTAAATTGCAAACCTCTGCAGTACATATGTTGAGAAGGCATGTGGTACTATTGACAGCAATTCATCCATCAGATGGGGATATTAAGCTTGGTGGCCCCCTTGGTGCTTTTCTCTTCATCATCATCCCATTTTACACTACACAAACACTCCTCTCTGTACACAATATAAGTTTACATCATCTACATAAAGTGGTGTGTAAATTGAAAAAATAGACCACATTAACACCATCTATCCACACAGCGTGGAACCCGAAGCAAGTACAATGAGTGGCATTAGAACACACACACATGAAATATTAATTTCACAAGAATTGTTTAAAATTTCAAAAACCGAAAATGTCAAATAGTTCATGAAAAAGATCTATGCATAGAAACTATGGTCATGTTATATATCCACCCATCCGTAGTAATTCTGCCCGAAGGCAGGTTCTTCACTGCAATCATAGCATTTTCATGCTATGCTTGCAGCTTTACTAGGGAATTGTAGGTGTGGTAGCTTCCCGTTGCTTTACACACCGATGATGATGGCCATATGATTTCGGGGACCGTTTGGGCCTTAAAGTTTTCCTGACATTTGTCTTACAGGTGAGGAAAAACCCTGATAAAAACCTCACTCAGAAAAACTGCCCCGACTGGGATCGAACCCGGGCCCGCTGCATGACAAGGCAGCACGCTACCTCGAGACCACAGCGGTGGACATGTTATATATCCATCCATAGTAATTCTGCCCGCAGGCAGGTCCTTCACTGCAATCATAGCATTTTCATGCTATGCTTGCAGCTTTACTAGGGAACTGTGTAGGTGTGGTAGCTTCCCGTTGCTTTCCACACCGGTGAAGGATGATGGTGTTAATGATAAGGATGCTAATGATAACCATATGATTTTGGGGACCGTTCGGGCCTTAAAGTTTTCCTGACATTTGTCTTACAGGTGAGGAAAAACTCCGATAAAAACCTCACCCAGAAAAACTGCCCCGACTGGGATCGGGATCGAACCTGGGCCTGCTGCGTGACAGGGCAGCACGCTACCTCGAGACCACAGCGGTGGACATGTTATATATATTAATAAAAAATTCTCTGAATTTCAGAAATCCATGGCTTTGCTTTTGTAAATAAATAATGAATTTCTTTCCATAATTAATCATTATTTGATAGGAATGGTTGTATAAAGTTGCATGCGGTCTTGATGCACTAGCATGTGGAATGTCTGTTAATATTGAAAATGATTGGGCATGAATGTTAATGTGTCATTAATTTGGTTTAATTTTAGCTCCACCCCTCTTGCATATCAGGTTTCATATAAACCTGGAATTTCATAATTTAAAAAACATGATTTGTCTTTAAGTGTGGGTAATAAATTTAAATGACCCTCGTATCTGGAGTTGCCTGCTACTACCCCAAAGTTCTTTTATCTCTTTATAATAAGACTCTTTATATTGTTTATTTTTTATTTCACTCACCTCATACTTCATAACTCCTAGCATACCCAGGGTTTCATCACATCCTTTGTGACATTCTCAATGCTGTGTCACATTCACAACTGACGTCCAACGGCCTTCTATCCTCCAGACTGACCTCCGCGCCATCTGATGGCTGACCGACGAACTTCCAAATCAGTCCTCTCTCCTTATAACCGGGTATTTCAAAATTCATTTGTATTTTCATTCTTGCATATGTAATTTTTTTCCCAAATTGTGAGTTCCTTCGGTTTTTCCAATTGTTTAAGTAATTTTGTTTTGGTTTCTATTCTATGTTTTTCTGACCAGGCATGTGCAGCTATTGCAGATTTTTCTGTTTCTCCATTTTTAACATTTCTGAGGTGTTCGTTTAATCTTGTATTTAGATTCCTTTTTGTTTTTCGTATGTATATCTTTTCACAATCTTTACAATTAATTTGATAAATTCCCGATTTTTTGCAGTCTTCAATCTTTTCATTTTTGTTGGTTTTTATTAAATTACCATTAGCCATCAGAAGGCACGGAGGTCAGTCTGCAGGATAGAAGGCAGCCGGACGTCAGTTGTGAACATGACACAGCATTGAGAATGTCACAAATCATGTGACGAAACCCTGGGTTTACGAGGAGTTATGAAGTATGAAGTGAGTGAAATAAACAATATTAAAAAAACCTCGTAGTGTTATTTCCTATCTACATAACTTAATAGACTCTTTATATGTTTTTCAGAATAACTGTGAAACTTACATGGAACTGCACTTGCGAGATGTTACGGTGAAGAGATGTGCATGGATAGATTATGGTGTTTATAAAAATGTTGTCTTGGTATGAAGAAAATAATAGTTAAAGTAATACATGTTTGGAGTATTGTCTTCACTTCAGAAATTAACCATTGGACATTAATAATATAGAAATGGATCTGTCCTTGGCTTTGGTAATTCATATATGTACATGTGTGTGTCAAAAATCTTTTTTAATTCTATTGTTCATAAACTTATAGTATTGGATGAAATCTGATACAATTCCCCTATAGTAAGATATTTTTCCTGTGACATCTTACCACTGTATAGGAGAAATGTGCTGGGGAGATCAATTTTAGCACCTGCTTGAAGATACAGGTATCAAATTCCCATGAGGGAATCTTCACAGGAAGCTAATTGATCCAACATTCATTGGAATAAACAATATTGTAATTTAAACTTGTCCAATTCCACAGGAAAAATTATCTCACTATACATATTAAAATATATTTTATTCATAAATTAAAATGATTGCAATGGAAATATTCATTTTGTTTAAAATGAATTTAAAAAATATAAATTTAGTAGGTGTATTGCTGTTTTGTACTATTTTCTAAAAGGAATTAATTAAAAATTGCATAATTATAAAAATGATTGTATTGTGTTACTGATAAATAAAGTCTGATATTTTTTCAAAGTGAGTATTTTCTTTAATAAATTACAATTATGTGGAGTAAGAGAGGGATGTGGACTTTCACCGCTGCTTTTCATTATATATATATATGAATAGAATAATAAACGAATGGAGGAAAACACAACGGGGATATATATCCATCAATAGGAACCTCAAACTCGATGCTATTCTTTTTGCAGACGATTTAGCTCTTCTGGCACTTTCCAAAAATGATTTGCAACGGTCAATTTACAAAAAATAGGTGGCAAATTTAATATGGAAATATCAATTAAAACTAAAATTATGGCATTTCATGGAAAGGACCCCATACAAAGTAAAATCTGTCTCCAGAATAAAATTTTAGAGATATCTAATCAATTTAAATATCTTGGATATTATCTCTCTATCTGGGATGAAAAGGATATCCCTGAAAAAATTACTAGTTATAATAAAAGTTTGGGAATTATTAATCAAGCTATGAAACCATCCCTTGTACGAGGGTCATACTGAAAGTCATGAGCAACATTTTTATAAACAATCATAATATTTATTTTAGACAAACCAAGTACACCAAGTTAATCTACAGACCTTTGTGCTACTTTTCAACATAGTCTCCATTTCTTTGCACACATTTTGTCCAGCGTTCTACAAGCTTGAAAATTCCCTTATGATAGAAGTGCTCGAAGACACTGACGCACTGCTTTCCGAATATCCTCCAGCGTCTCATAGCGTTGGCCTCTCATCTGCTCCACAGAACCGTAAAGATGGTAGTCGGAGGGTGCCAAATCGGCACTATAGGGAGGATGTGGAAGAGTTTCCCACCCAAATGTCCTGATCTCCGCAGTGTGAGGACGTGCGTTATCGTGTTGCAGAATGATCTTCCTTCCAGGGCGTTTGTCGTGCAATGCACGACGGAGCTTCACAAGTCTCTGGATATAGCGGGCAGCATTTATGGTTTGTCCAGGTTCAAGAAATTCAACCAGAATGCAACCTTGCGCATCCCAGAAGACGCTGCCCATAACTTTCCCAACAGATTGCACTGTCTTTGCTTTCTTCTTTGATGGCGAATTCAAGTGGTGCCATTCCATACTCTGGCGTTTTGTTTGAGGCTCGTAGCGATGAAACCAGCTTTCGTCACCTGTCACAATACTCGTCAAAAAATCATCACCTTCATTTCGAAATCTCTGAAGAAGGTTATGGGTGATGGTTCTTCTCTGAAGTTTGTGGTCTTCACTCAATAAACGTGGAACCCAACGGACACTAACTTTTCGGTAACCTAAGCTGTGAATAATTTCTTGCACTGCACTGTGTCCTACTGAAAGTTTTGTAGCGATTTCATTCACTGTGATACGCCTGTCGTCTCTAATGAGCACATCAACTCTTTCCTTGTTGCAATCCGTGGAGGCAGAGCGTGGGCGACCGCTACGAGGCTCATCTTTGATACCCGTGTTCCCATCTTTAAAATGTTTCACCCATCTCCTAACACTGCTGGCACCCATGCAGGCATCTCCGTAAGCACATTGAAGTCTTTGGTGAATATCGACAGCAGATTGTTCCTCTATAACAAGGAATTCAATGACAGTGATCTCAATAAAAATCATCATAAAGACATTCTTGGTATAAAATTCAATAGCCCCTGTCGAAACAAAACATTGATGTCTGCCATTTTGGAAACACTGCATGTGGTCACATGATAGAAGCTATGACACCACAAAACGGCAATGTTGTGGTATAAAGACTGTAGATTACGATCCTGCAGTTGTTTTTGTTACATTGTTGAAATTTGAATTTTAACAATGGGTTGCTCACGACTTTCAGTATGACCCTTGTACAAAAAAACACCAGATTACGTTTATATAACACTTTGGCTAGACCAGTGTTGACCTATGGTAGTGAAGCATGGACACCAAAAAGACAACATGAAAGAATAACGGCTTGTGAAATGAGATTCATGCGCAGAACAGCGGGTTACACCAGATGGGATCGGAAAAGGAACACCAGATGGGATCGGAAAAGGAACACCGATATCTTAAAAGAATTGAAGACTACGTCAATTTTGGAATATATTAAACAGTACCAACTAAATTGGAAACACCCATCTAGAAAGAATGAGTTCAAATCGGATCCCCAAAGCTGTTTATAATTATATACCAAGAGGACGAAGATCACTGGGCCGTCCTATGAAACGCTGGAGGGAAAATTTTCTATAGGATCATAACAGGCCTTGGCCTAATACTTGGAAGGAAGAAGAAGAAAATTACAATTATGAGGTTCTTCTTAATAAATGAGGTAAATCTGGCACACCTTACCTCATAAATATGTATTTCATTTGACATGCTTCAACGTTGTCCATACCATTGTCAACTTGTCCTGGATAGAAAGGATAAATTTGCAGTTTCACCCTGATCTAATAATCCATATTGGATTATCAATGTTGTAAAGGAATTTAATTATAATGCAATACATGTACTTATTCTGCACAAATAAACTTATAAGTAATGCCACGAGTGATTTCCAAATTTAGCTAGAGGATTTGGATTTGTTAAGACTTGCATTCCATAGTAATTCTGCCTGAGGGCAAGTCTTTCACTGCAATCATATCAGTTTCATGCTAGCCTTGCAGCTTTACTAGGGAATTATAGGTGTGGTAGCTTCCCGTTTCTTTTCACACCAGTGAACGATGATGATGATAGCCAGATGATTTTTGCGGCCCTAAGCTTCCTGACATTATAGATAATTGAATCATATTTTAGTGTTTATCTAAATTTCTGTCATTACCTAAATAAATCTTCCATTATTTTCCAAGAGGAAGAAGAGATGTCGGACGTCCTCGGAAGAGATGGTCTTAGATCTATTAGTGAAGACGGAACAGGCAACTCTTGCCTAAACCAGGAAGTGAAGAAGAAGACCTAAATGACATCTCAAATAATTAAAATTCTGAACTTGGTCTATAATTACATTGTTTATCATTATCGATGGCCGAAGCAACTATATGAATGGCATCCGAACAGAAAAAGAAAAGAGGGAGACCAAAGTTAACATGGAAGGAAAACATGAAGACAGTAATGCAAGCTAGAGGGCTAAGCATCGAAGATGCCCAAGATCGTAGGCTTTGGAGGTTTGGCATGGGAAGACGGCAGCAACTGTAAAAACCCGAAGATAGATAATTATTTTTGTTCTTATTGCACATTTTCCTTTCAGAGCTAATATTTTTGTTTTAGATGTAGATATTCTTAAATTGTATTTTCCAATTAATTTTTGATTACCTTATTCGTCCTGGCACGTGATCAACACACCAGCTCAATGAGATATCTAGAGGGCAACTAAGGTATTACTAGGATTTTGAGATCGTTGGTAATTTTGCTAAGTGGTCTCTTTATTCAGGCTTAAGGATCTTTTACGAGCCTGAAAATCTTCAGACATGGGACCACGGCTTAAAGTATCTCCCAGAGAACTTGCTCCTTGAATTTTTCTGTCCTAAAAAATCCATCGACTGCAGTCGGGTTTGAACCTGCAACCCTCGGAACCAGAGGCAAGAAGCATAACCACTAGTCCACCGCAGCCAATGTAAAAGATCCTTAAGCCTGAATGAAGAGCTCTCAAAGCAAAATTTAACACTGAGTCCTGCAGTGGTACTAGTACCACGGCATTTAAATGACACTGAAGCCAGAGAAAATGAAATCCCTCGGCATGCCTGTGCCAGTGGATTTACAGGGGTGTTTTTTGGTTCAGAAAAACACTCCTGTACATCTGCCGGCACAGGTATGCCGAGGGATTTAATTTCCTCCGGCTTCAGTGTAATTTAAATGCCGTGGTACTAGTACCACCGCCGGACTCAAAGTGTTAACTGTTAAATTATTAACTTGAAAGCCTCGTAACATTATTTCCCATAAGTTTTATGAAAAACTCTCGTATTACATTTGCCTGCTAGATATCTCATTAAGTTCCATTCTATTCCATAGTAATTCTGCCCAAGGGCAGGTCTTTCACTGCAATCGTAGCATTTTCATGGTATGCTTTGCAGCTTTATTAGGGAATTATAGTTGTGGTAGCTTCCCGTTTCTTTCCACACCGGTGAAGGATGATGATGATGGCCGAATGTTTTTCAGGAACCATTGAGCCCTAAGCTTCCTGACATTTGTCTTACAGGTGAGGAAAAACCTCACCCAGGAGCCTGTCCCAACCGGGAATTGAACCTGGGCTTGCTGCATGACAAGGCAGCATGCTACCTCAAGACCACACCGGTATTTTTTGTATTGTAAGCCTATATTTTCCCTTTACATAGATTTAGGTGCTCTCCCCCTACAGGGAAGAATTTGAACCATATTAATTTAGTTATACTTGTTTTCGTATAGATGTCATTTTGAGTGGTCCGTGGTCAGCGTTCCGCCTCATACTGACATCTAGGAAACCAACGTAGTAATAGGACGGAAAAAATTGGTAAATTTTGCTTAGAGGCCTTTTTATTCAGGCTTAAGGATTTTTTACGAGCCTGAAAATCTTCAGACTCTGGACCCACGGCTTAAAGTCCCTCCTGGAGGATTTGCTCCTTGGATTTTTCCGTCCTAAAAAATCCATCGACCATGGCCGGGTTTGAACCCGGGACCAGAGGCAAGGAGCATAACCACTAGTCCACTGTGGCCGATACCACAGCGGTATGGAGAGTAAATCAGAAGATAAAAGGAGTGCGAGTTGACCAAATCTAAGATAGATGGAGTTCAGGACATGAGGAAGTTGCGAACTAAAGGATGGTAACTGGTTGCCAGGGATAGAAAAGCCTGGAAGACAGTTCAAAGGAAAGCCAAAGTTCAAAGTGATGACGTATACAGATGACAATAAGTTCTGCAGAAACTATAAAATAAAAGGAAGGAAAAGGTGACAAGACAAAATTAGAGCAAATGTGTATATTTATAGTTTAAAAAATTACATTAGAAAACCTTCATATAACATCAGAGTAGTTCACAGCACATGCTACTATTCATTAATTTTATTTCAATATCATGGGCTTTAGGCCAGTATTACACTATCACTTTCCTATCAACAAACAATAGTTATTAAGACTACAAGTTACAAAAGCAGATGTTCAGTGACGAGATTTTGTAATGTGTTGTCTACAATATTTTATCTATGTTCATAGTATTTTAGTATATTATATTTGAAGAGAAAAATTTTCGCCTAGACCGGAACTCGAACCCAGGACCCTTGGCTTTCTGGGCCAAGTGCTCTACCAACTGAGCTACCAAGGCAAGTTGCCATCTAGATGCAAATTTTTCTCTTATGTACGTTGTAATTCCCTCGTGCCAAATGCTTGAAACCATAGCTTCTATCTATTCTCTTCAAATATAATTTATCCTTCAATGAGAAGTGTTAAATCAATAATAAAATCGTCAATAGAAGCCCTACTGGCTATAAAGTAGTGTTAAATTCTCAATAAATGTCTTCTTAACTAAGAAGCCGCCATTTGCAAAGATAGAAGCTATGGTTTCAAGCATTTGGCACGAGGGAATTACAACGTACATAAGAGAAAAATTTGCATCTAGATCGCAACTCGCCTCGGTAGCTCAGTTGGTAGAGCACTTGGCCCAGAAAGCCAAGGGTCCCGGGTTCGAGTCCCTGTCTAGGCGAAAATTTTTCTCTTCAAATATAATTTATCCTTCAATGAGAAGTGTTAAATTAATAATAAAATCGTCAATTTTAATATATGTTTGTATAATTACTTTACATATTTAATTAAATTTATTGCGGAAACGATATGTTTAGAGAAAGGGTAATGTGGGTTTCGGGGGGGGGGGAAGACATGATATATCAACAAATATTGTTGTGTTAAATTAATGTTGGGAAGTAAACATTATGAGGTATTATTTATATATTAAATTTGGGAATTTTTAACATTATGAGGTTCAATTAATAAGAATTAAATGAATCGTGATTTCTTCTTACCTCATACTTCTATGTTTTTTTAAACACAGCACTGCAGTATCGGCGACCCATTGTCGTCACCGTCAGTCGTGAAAACAGCTGACAATGGGTCGCCAATACTGCAGTGCTGTGTTTAAAAAAAACATAGAAGTATGAGGTAAGAAGAAATCACGATTCATTTAATTCTTATGAGGTATTATATTTGAAAAGAAAAATATATGCCTAGACTGGGGTTTGAACCCAGGACCTTTGACTCTCTATGTCAATGCTGTATCCAACTGAGCTACCTAGCCCTCCAATCTAAACACATATTTTTTTCTAGTCCGAAATGCTACGAGCCATTGCTACAATTTTTGCAAATGGCGGCTTCTTTATTAAGAAGACTTTTTATTGGGAATTTAAACATTACTTATAAAGCCAGTAGTGCTTCTTTCAATGTTAATATTATTTGTTTTTAAACACTTAATGATGGACAAATTATATTTGAAAAGAATAATATACGTCTAGTCTGCGGTTTGAACCCAGGACCTTTGACTCTCTATGTCAATGCTCTATCACTCTATCACTTGGATAGAGGCAAAGGTCCTAGGTTCAAACCCAGTCTAGGCATATATTTTTTTCAAATATAATTTGTCCATCATTAAGATGTTTAAAAACAAATAATTTGAACATTATAAGGACGTCAGTTGTGAACGTGACGCAGCATTGACAATGTCACAAATTACGTGAAGAAACCCAGGGTCTGCTATGCATTATGAAGTATGAGGTGAGTGAAATAATTAAAAATAAACAATATTATAAGGTATAATCATTGAAATTTGTCTGAGAACATTTTTTTGAAAACTCACATAAAATTCATGTTTTTCACGAAACCAACTGATAATTCGGAGTTGTAGTCAAAGATGGATGTGATTTCGTTTGAAACCGCAGTTTCGTGAAAAACACAAAATTTATGAGGTGAGTTTTTGAAAAAATGTTCTCCGACGAATTTCAATTTTTAAAAATTGTTGTTATATATATATATATATATATATATATATATTATATATTATATATATATATATCATCATTAAAGTGTATTTTATGTTTTGTATATTTTAGGGAGTCTTTCCTTTCTTCCATTTCTTCTTTCCTTTATTTTCTTTTCTTCTCCAGAAAAGCCTGACCAGAGGCTATAAGATGGCAGCCCCATCACTGGTCTTGCCTTCCTTTGGCCAGCAACCAATCAAAGGGACTATTATTATGCTTTCAAGTCTTATACGAGAATTTCGCAGAAGGATCATACTATTTAGGCTGGAGGGAAAATTTTCTATAGGATCGTAACAGGCCTTGGCCTAATACTTGAAGGAAGAAGAAGAAGATGTTTTGTATTAGTAGTAGTAGCCCATTAACTTGGAAGTGTTCCATTTGCTTTCTTGCTTGCCAATAGAGTCCTGTCAGAGTTATTGTAGGTGACATCTTCAGAGCCTCACAGCTAGCAAGATGATCTTTGTTCATGGTAGTGTTATTGTCTTGGCACAGGATACAATTTGGAGAGTTGAAGATTCCAATTTTATGGAGGTGTGCTGCCAGGTTAACAGTCTGAATGTTGCTACTGCTTCATGTCTTGGTTGTTAAGGTATTAAGTTTATAGCTGCCCATGGCTTCTCATTAGTTTGTGCTCCATCAGTTCTTTCTGGAAGTTTCTTTTAATTATAATTTTTGCAGAATGGTAGGGCAGGGATTGATTTGTTTTCTGTAAAATTTTGGTGCCCTTTTTTGCTAAAATATCCGCCATTTCATTTCCATGTACCCCACAATGAGAGGGGATCCATTGGAGCCGGATAATTTTATTTTGTTTGGTCAATAATCTTATGATCTTTTTTATTTCCAACACTTTCCTAAATTTTGGGGTTGCCAACCTATAAATAACTAAATAACTATACTGTAATATTATAAATTACCTACCTAGTGCAGGAAGTAAAACCACTGTTCTTTATGTATACTACGTACAATGTATATACAAAAATATATCCAAAAGGTAGTGTTAATATACATTATACAAAACAAATCACTGCATTTTAAATGAACTGAACTTTATTCGAAACAATAAATTTGTACTTTCTGCCATTTTATCCCTGATTGGTGTCATGGTCTGCTGTAGTCTCAACTAAATTATATTCGGCATTTACCGTATAAACATTGGCCATGTTAATGTTAATCAGTTGTTAAAGAACGCAAATATTTCCAACAAAGATATTATTTTACTTCTTCTTCTTGTATGCCCATTTTTCCCTTAACAGAGATTTAGGCACTCTCACCCTACTGGGAAGAATTTGAACCATACTAATTTGGTTACTCTTGTTTTCGTATAGATGTCATTTTGAGTGGTCCGTGGTCAGCGTTCCACCTCATACTGACATCTAGGAAACCAAGGTAGTACTAGGATGGGGAAATTCGGTAAATTTTGCTTAGAGGCCTTTTCATTCAGGCTTAACCCATTCGCTTCAGTTTTAAATGCTCAAAGCATTTCCCCAGAAACCGAATTTAATTCATCGTAAATAATATTGTCTATTTTCAGATATAAGTCCCGCGCCGTAGCCGAGTGGTTAAGGCAGGAAGCCTTGGCACAGGGCTACGGGACTTGCGCTGGTTCGAGTCTCCATGGGGGAAGAAATTTTCTCATGGAATTTCGGCCAGTATGGGACCGGTGCCCACCCAGCATCGTGAGGCATTTGGGTAGCTACAATAAGTAGCGGCTCCAGGTTGAGAAAACCAGCTATAACGGCTGGGGGACTCGACATGCTGACCACATGTCACCCCTACACTGGCTGATGATCATCTACCTCTGTGATTGACACATGTGGATATTAGGCCAGCAGCCGGCTGGTAGGCTAAGGGCTATCTAGGCCTGTCGCACCAGGAGTAGTATTTTCAGCTATTCAAAACAAACAAAAGATAACGGTTCTTGAGATCACAATAAGGGAGAAGACCAAAACGTCATTCTTCTACTATTAATAAATGTTAACAAAACATTACCCTGTAAAGGGATGTACAAAATATTGCAAAATATATAACAGCAGAGTTAAGCGAGTCTACCTCGTCTTTTTGAGATGAATGGGTTAAGGATTTTTTACGAGCCTGAAAATCTTCAGACTCGGGACTCTCGGCTTAAAGTCCCTCCCGGAGAACTTGCTCCTTGGATTTTTCCATCCTAAAAACTCCATCGACCCCAGCCGGGTTTGAACCCGCGACCCTCGGGATCAGAGGCAAGGAGCATAACCACTAGTCCACCGCGGCCGATTATTTTACTATTATTTATTATTATTGTACAGGTTTAGATGATTTAAATTTAGAACTTTTTAAGTATGGAGGAACTGCCTTGAAAGAGAAACTATTAGAACTTTTTAACAATATTTGGCATTGTCTTAATATTCCAACGGATTGGGAAACGGGTCTAGTAATTAATATACATAAAAAAGGTCAGAAAACAAATGTGATAACTACCGAGGCATTACCTTACTCCCAACTGCATCTAAATTATATGCCAACATAATTAAAAATAAGTTATCAGTAAGTACTGAAACATTTTTGGAAGAAGAACAATGTGGATTTAGAAAAGGGAGGAGCACTATAGATGCAATATTTACCCTGCAACAAATTATGGAAAAAAGGAGAGAATTTAATCTCCCACTGTACATACTATTTATAGATTATGAAAAGGCATATGATAATGTAAAACCGAGATAAACTTTGGCAGATACTGCATGAAGAACATATACACTCACATGTAATACGAGCCATACAAAGCTTATATCAAAATTCTAAAATCAAAATTAAATTACCAGATGGAGAAATTACAGAACACATAAACACAGGCAAAGGTGTTCGACAAGGATGTGGACTATCTCCACTCTTATTTAATATATATATTAACAGAATAGTGCAAGAATGGAAACAAACAGTAAACATGTGGAATTTCAATAACTAGGAATAAATAATTCAAACAATATTATATGCTGATGATCAAATAATATTATCAGATTCCGAAGATAGCTTACAAATAGCAGCATATCAATTATTCAAAATTGCCAGCAAATATAATATGAAAATTTCCACATCAAAATCCAAAACAATGGCAATGTGTGGAAAAAACATACAACGGGTGAAAATTGAGATTGATGGAAAAATTATAGAACAAGTGTCAGATTTCTCTTACTTAGGAAGTGTATTTGCAGAGTATAAGAGTGACATTGATTCAAAATTACAAAAATATAATAAAATGAATGGGTTAATACGAAGACATTTTGGTAAACAGATGAGGACAGAGACAAAACTAAGATTACATAACGTCACATCAAAAGCTGCTCTAAAATACGGAAGTGAAATTTGGATTTTAAAATAAAAGAAACTCTCATAACTTCAAGTAAGCCAAATGCGCTTCTTACGATCATTGTTAGGAGTTAATAGACTGGATCACCAAAGGAACACTACTATCAGAGGAAAACTTGGAGTAGCAAGTTTAAATGAAGATATCCAAAAATACCAACAAGAATGGAAAAATCATCTGAGAAGAATGGCAAGAAATAGACTTCCAAAATTGGCATTCCAATATACCCCAACTGGACATAGGGACCAAGGAAGACCAAAACATCGGTGGAAAGATCAAGACCATCTTCGCTAGGTTTACCGTACAGGCCACATGGCCTAAAACGAATTTGTTCATGATGATGATGATTTATTATTCTGAAAACACCATCGTGCAAAAACTCATACTGACATCTAGGAAACCAAGGTAGTACTAGGACGGGAAAATTCGGTAAATTTTGCTTAGAGACCTTTCATTCAGGCTTAAGGATTTTTTACGAGCCTGAAAATCTTCAGACTCGGGACCCACGGCTTCAAGTCCCTCCCGGAGGACTTGCTCCTTGGATTTTTCCATCCTAAAAAATCCATCGACCCCAGCCGGGTTTGAACCCAGAACCCTCAGGATCAGGGGCAAGGAGCATAACCACCTGTCCACCGCAGCCGATTATTTTACTATTATTTATTATTCTGAAAACACCATCGTGCAAAAACTCATACTGACATCTAGGAAACCAAGGTAGTACTAGGACAGGAAAATTCGGTAAATTTTGCTTAGAGGCCTTTTCATTCAGGCTTAAGGATTTTTTACGAGCCTGAAAATCTTCAGACTTGGGACCCACGGCTTAAAGTCCCTGCCGGAGGACTTGCTCCTTGGATTTTTCCATCCTAAATAAATCCATCGACCCCAGCCGGGTTTGAACCTGTGACCCTCGGGATCAGAGGCAAGGAGCATATCCACTAGTTTACCGCTGCCGATTATTTTACTTACTTACTTACTCATTGGCACTATCGAACCCGTAGGTTCATGGCCGCACGGACATAAGCTCTCCATACATCCCTATCCTGAGCCAATGCTTTCCAATCATTCCCTGTATAATCTACTTCCCTCAAATCATAGTTAATGTTGTTCTCCCACCTCATTCTTGGTCTACCAACTGGGCGTTTTCCTTCTGGCTTTCCTACAAGAAGTTTCCATGCAAGTCTTTCATTCCCCATACGTGCAACATGTCCTGCCCATCGCAGTCTACGAGACTTAACTGTTCTTATTATATCTGGCTTCCTATAAAGACCATGTAGTTCATTGTTATGAAGTCTTCTCCATTCACCTGTCTGTTCATCTCTCTTTGGTTCAAAAATTTTCCAAAGAACTTTATTCTCAAATACTTGTAATCTCCTTTCCTCTTTTAAAGTAAGAGTCCATGTTTCGCACCCATACAATATAACTGGTAGAATAATAGTTTTATATATTTTCAGTTTAACGTTTTTTGAAAGGAGTTGGGACATCAAGAGTCTCTGCAATGCATAATAGCACGCATTTCCAGAATTGAGCCTATGTTTAATATTTTACTATTATTTATTATTCTGAAAACACCATCGTGCAAAAAGTAATGTACAACACATGTTTGTGAAGTGTTTTATTACAGAATCTTGGAAAGTAAAAACCACTTCCCAATCTTGCATTGTAATATATTATTAACTAAATAAATAATACCTCATGATGTGAATTCTTAAAAAGTAACACTTATTTTGATTTGAATTTTAAAGATAACTGAAAGAGGTTGGATAGTATAATACTGGCCTTAAAACAGTAGGATTCTGCTTCAAATCCTTGTACAAGATTATGCAAAATAATAGGCCCTAAATATTAAATATATAATAATTGTGTTGACTGGACGCAGCATGTAAGTAAGTGCTTGTTAGCTAAACAGAATAAATACAACAAAAACACACATTAGGCTGCTTTTCTCAATTAAATCAATAAATAGCGTTGAATCATAACATTTTATTTAGGAAGACATAGAAATGGATTGTCAAATTGCAAAATACACTGTCTTCCAATCTTCTACATCTAATATATTTAGCATTTTGTGGAATACATTTTATGTTATGAATAGAAGTCAAATACAAAAAACAGTAGATAAATTCAGACATGTTTGGCCTCAAGGATCTGCACTCTACCAAGTATTATTTTTTGTTCATGCCTTCGTAACTCTCCACTGAATATTTAAACAATATTCATGCACAATATTTATTTAGTTATGTAGATAGGAAATAACACTATGAGGTTTTTTAATATTGTTTATTTTTTATTATTTCACTCACCTCATACTTCATAGCAGACCCTGGGTTTCTTCACATCTTTTGTGACATTCTCAATGCTGTATCACGTTCACAACTGAAGTCCAACGGCTTTCTATCCTGCAGACTGGCCACCAGATGGCGCAGAGGTCAGTCTGCAGGATAGAAAGCTGTTGGACTTCAGTTGTGAACGTGACACAGCATTGAGAATGTCACAAAAGATGTGAAGAAACCCAGGGTCTGCTATGAAGTATGAGGTGAGTGAAATAATAAAAAATAAACAATACAATATTTATTTATTGTTTTATGTTTCCAGATTTTTCTCCAATGACACAATATCTCCTAAAAATATTTTATGTTCTTTGCCAGAAGATGATGCTTGGTAAAGTATTCATGTTGATTAGACAAAAAGTATTTACAACTACAATGGTGTAAGAACCCAATATTGGGCCTTAGCCTCTCCTGTTTGGAGTTACTAGACCAAATTGATTTAGTTACTCTTATTTCCCTAGAAATGTCATGAATGGTATGCAGTCAACATACCAACCCAATGAGACATCCAGTAGGCAACTAACGTAGATGAAGATTGGTAAATCTTGCTTAGAGGCCTCTTTCAGGCTTAAGGTTCTTTTATGAATCTGAAAATCTTTAGACCCATGGCTTAAAGTTCCTCCTGGAGGAAAAAGAAAAGCTATTTTGAAATGGAATGGGACAGAAGGTCAAATCCTTGTTATCAATAATAATTATAATGATTACTAGAGCAAGGCATTTAATGACCTATAAATTGGTAAAAATGCATTTATGACCTAAAAAATGCAAAAAATAACCAATAAAATAAAAAAATGATGATTAAAAAGTTAAGAATTACCAATAAAAATACCATTTTTTAGATTAAGTACTCACTTGATTACTGAATTACATAAAATTTAACTTAACATCAAAATATTAAAAGAAAAGTATTTAAAAAATACACATTACAGTACCTTTTATTGCAGAAAATCCATTTCAATTACACAGTGCACTTTTACAGCAATTTTGAATTGCAGTTGACAATCAGAATAAGGGTAGAAGCTAGCATAAGCTCTAAGAAATTGAATAAAATTCCTAGAAGTGGGCAAGTTCATTATGCACATACCTTGGAAAAATAGGGGTAGTAGTTAGCAAAACAACTACTTAATTCCAAGAAATTGTGTTGACAAGGAAAAATACTGAATTATAATAAAAATCTTAAATCAAATACAAATAATGTCACAGCCTTCCAGAAAAATGTAAAAAATGCTCAAAATTACCTTAAAATTGCCAAAAAATGACCTATCCCTAAAAAAGTTAAGAAAATGTAAAAAAATGCCCTAACAAATTGCTTTTATTTAATCCGTTTTTTTAATGCCGTACATTTTCATATATGCAAGCAATGTTTCAACCTTCATAAGAAAAATATGCAAAATCATTAATTGCCTTGCCCTAATGATTACAGTGTAAATTATGGAATGTTAGAAGAAATGCTATATACTGAAAAAATGATAAAAGTAATAAATATATAGAAAATATATAGATTTTTAAAAAAGAAATGGAGGAATGTGCTGAGTATGAGAACATAGTATTAAAATGACAATTCACAGTTCAGCAGAAAGCAAAATTTTAGATTTGATTAAATCCTTAAGTGTAAGGTAAAATGATCCCACTACAGGCCACAGGAGGCCCTTGTGGTAGTAGCAGTTTAAGGCCCCCACTTGTTTACACAATCGTCAAAAGATGCCATTCCTGCTTGACGGCCACCTTTACTCCTGAACAAGCATCTAGTACTCATTTCCGTTAGAGGCTGAATTTTTATTTGTTATTAAAAGCGATTCTGCTAGACATGCTGTATATCATGATACCTGTTTCAATATAAAACTCCAGGCATAAAAATTAAGTTTCTATTAATAAGCTATTATATTAAGTTATGTAGGTAGGAAATAACACTATGAGGTTTATTTTAATTTTGTTGAGTTGTTTCTTGACTCACCTCATACTTCTTAACTCTCTCGCAGATCTAGATTTCGTCACTGTATTTGTGACATTCTCAATGCTGTTCACATTCACAACTGACGTCCAATGGTCTCCTCTCCTGCAGACTGACTTCCGCGCCATCTGATGGCTGACCGACGAACTTCCAAATCAATCCCCTCTCCTTATCACCGGGTATTTCAAAATTCATAGTTGTGTTTTTATTCTTGCATATGTAAATTTTTTCCCAAATTGTGAGTTCCTTTGGTAATTACTTAAACAGTTGGAAAAACCGAAGCAACTCACAATTTGGGAAAAAAATTACATATGCAAGAATAAAAACACAACTATGAATTTTGAAATACCCGGTGATAAGGAGAGGGGATTGATTTGGAAGTTTGTCGGTCAGCCATCAGATGGCGCAGAGGTCAGTCTGCAGGAGAGGAGACATTGGACGTCAGTTGTGAACGTGAACAGCTTTGAGAATGTCAGAAATACAGTGATGAAATCTAGATATGCGAGGGAGTTAAGAAGTATGAGGTGAGTCAAGAAACAACTCAACAAAATTAAAAAAAGCTAATATATATAATATATATATATATATATATATATATATCAACTCATGTTCTGATCGTTTAATGTATGATTCAACGCTATTAACTGAAGTGTAGAAAAAAATCTTCCTATTAAAATATTTATACATCTTAAAAAATAATCTCTTTTTTTTTTCTAAGATTGGGGTTAAAAGTCAGTTTCTAGATTACCAAAATAGAGAAATATGACATTTTGTGCCTAAAACCACGACACCAAACCTCTCAATTCTCATTCTTACTGCTAGACTTCGGAACTCCTTACCACAAGAGATTAGGAGCTCCCAGACACCAACTTTCTTTAAAACAAATTCAAATCCCTTATAAATAATTAATTGATTATTTCTGATTTTTTGCTTCTCTAATAATATTGAATTCATTTCATCTTAATTTTAGTTTAATTTCTTTAATTATTTTTCTATGTATGATTAGAGCTAGGAATTTTATGTACTAAAATTTAACGTTGCAATACAGACAGCTTGTATTATTCAATTGTCTGTATGTGGAACCAAGACAAAAGACAATCACATGTCTTACTTTTCATTACACTATGTTGTAATCTTAACTTTTGAGCACAGAAAAATCTTAATAGTCCAAGATCCGGTTGCAAGATTACTACGTTCATCAAGTGTTTGAACAAAATAAATTTTTTTCATAAAAGTGTGAATTACTGAATACATTTTTGCCGAGTTGCCTATTAAAATTCGGCTGCCAGTATGTTTAATTAAAATATGATTTATTTATTTACTCAAAATAATTTGATTTACTTGTTATTAAAATAAATTATAATACAGTTCGCAGAAATTGATGTATAGAGCTTGAAAAGTTTTGGTTGCCATTGCACACTTGGCCGTAAACTTCCTTGTGGCTACAGCAAGCTGTGACACCAATAAGTAATAAAATGGCGGTAAGTACGTATTTATTGTTTTATATTGTTTCAAATAAAGTTCAGTTCATTTAAAATGCAGTGATTTGTTTCGTATAATATATATTAACACTACTTTTGGATATATTTTTGTATATACATTGTACGTAGTATACATAAAGGACAGTTGTTTTACTTCCAGCTGCGAGGGAACAATATAAAACAATAAATAAGTACTTACCGCCATTTTATTACTGATTGGTGTCACAGCCTGCTGTAGCTGTGAGGAGGTTTATGGCCAAGTGTGCAATGGCAACCAAATCTTTTCAAGCTCTATACATCGATTTCTGCGAACTGGATTATAATTTATGTTAATAACAAGTGAATCAAATTATTTAAAGTAAATAAATTAATATATTGACTTAGGCTTTCACGGCCGGAGTTACTATGATGATCTTGTAGAAAATTTCTGGGCTGTTGGCCGTGGTCTTGAGGCTTGTAGTTCCCCAACGTTTCGCCAGAGACTGTGTCCGGCATCCTCAAGTCTCAAGACAACCCTTGAGGATGCCGGACGCAGTCTCTGGCAAAACGTTGGGGAAATACAAGCCTCAAGACCACGGCTAACAGCCCGGAAATCTTCTACAAGATCATCATAAATAAATTATGATATTTTAATTAAACATACTGGCAGCCGAATTTTAATAGGCAACTTGGCAAAAATGTATTCAGTAATTCACAATTTTATGAAAAAAATTGTATTTTGTTCATACACTCGATGAACGTAGTAATCTTGCAGCCGGATCTTGGACTATTATTCTAATTATGATCTAACGTCATTTTTTTCTGTATTAAATATATTATTATTATTATGTAGTACTTTTCTTCCTAAAAGAGATATACATGGTGAATTTTTTAAAATGACATCTGTGTGGTGAATAGTTTACTGCATTGCCATGAGACTTACAAAAGAACTGCCAACCATTTCATGCCAAAACCTACCTTGAAATTACTTCCAGAAAATCATTGTACAAAGGCCATGTCCAAAAAAATCTGCTGTTTTTAACTGCAAGGCACTAAAATCCAGCACCAAATCTCTCATTTAAACTATAGGGAAGCAATACAACACTTGTATTGGAGACTGGAAAATCGTCACTACCCGCTTTCTGTGCTGCATCCTGCCTCACTCAACTCTGTGCTTAACTCAAACAGGAATACCATCTGCTCTGTACAGTGGGTTGACATTGCTGGATTACGACTTTGATTTCTGTGCCTTGCAGTTAAAAATGGCAGATATTTTTTTGGACACAGCCTTGGTACATCACAATGCTTCTCTAAGATAAATTTCACGGTAGATTTCGGCATGCAATGGTAGACAGTTCCATTGTCAGCACAATGCTCAGATATAAAAAAATTCACTCAAATATTGCACCACAATGAAATATATCATTATTATAGGCCACTTGGTTTTACTTTAATATACTTTGAACGGTAAAGTAAAACCAAATGTCCTATACATACATCAAATGTGAAATAGTTATTTATATTAATTGTAAATGTAAAAACATCCAAACATAATAATATAAACAGAATATTGTTATCAGATTTTGTTAGCATCACCAGATATTAAATGAATAAGATCTCTTGATTGAACTTCAATAAAATGTAACAATTTAACCCCAATCGTGGAAAAATTAATACATACACCATTGGATCAAAACACATTTTCCTCTTCATACATTTTTTCTTTCTCAGGGGTCATGTTTCATAAAACTGCCAGTCTTCATAGTTAAATATGGGAAATAACATTATGAGGTTCTTAATTCATAAATTAATGAGTAATTTTTTTACATCTTACCTCATATTTTATGTTTCTTTAAACACGGAAACTAGTTTTCAAGAGAAGGATCTCTCTCATTTTCAGCCGACATTATGGCTACTGGATTTTCGTTGGAATCTCCATCAATATCGTTGCCATCATTGTAAATAAATTAAAGAAACTCAGACAACAAAATTGATTAAAAGCATACACTACCCTGCAATCTCATTCAAAGAAAGGAAAACAATTTAAGAAAATTACTTACTCACTCACTCACTGGCACTATCGAAAACATAGGTTCATGGCCGCGCATACATAAGCTCTCCATACATCCCTATCCTGAGCCAATGCTTTCCAATCATTCCCTGTATAATCTACTTCCCTCAAATGATAGTGTTGTTCTCCCACCTCATTCTTGGTCTATCAACTGGGCGTTTTCCCTCTGGCTTTCCTACAAGAAGTTTCCATGCACGTCTTTCATTCCCCATACGTGCAACATGTCCTGCCCATCGCAGTCTACGGGACTTGACTGTTCTTATTATATCTGGCTTCCTATAAAGACCATGTAGTTCATTGTTATGTAGTCTTCTCCATTCACCTGTCTGTTCATCTCTCTTTGGTCCAAAAATTTTCCTAAGAACTTTATTCTCAAATACTCGTAATCTCCTTTCCTCCCTTAAAGTAAGAGTCCATGTTTTGCACCCATATAATATAACTGGTAGAATAATAGTTTTATATATTTTCAGCTTAACGTTTCTTGAAAGGAGTTGGGACATCAAAAGTCTCTGCAATGCATAATAGCATGCATTTCCAGAATTGAAAATTACTTATCATCCTGAAATACATAACAAGTTTCAAAACATTTTCAAGAAATTCAATATTACATTGGCACCGATAAATAAATTTAGCATTGGTAATCTATTAATAACTAATAAGAAATTGAACTCCCCAGACAGCAAAAAATCTGGAATTTATCAAATTAATTGTAAGGACTGCAATGAAGTACAGGGCAAGTCAAAATGTTGTGCAGGTTTTCAGAAATTTATTATGTGAAATATAATGAACATATAATATTGTGAGACATATTGTATGAAAGGTAAACTCTCAAAGTTTTTTTTAAATATTCACAGATGTTCTATGTGAGCGCCTTTTGTTACACGACAGATGTCAAGCCGATATTCAATCTCCTGCCAAACTTTCTGTAGCAGTCCGCGGTCGATATCAGCAATGGCTGCTGTGATGCGGGCACGCAGTTCATGCAGTGTTGTTGGAAGTGGTGGTACGTAAACATGATCCTTTACAAGACCCCACATGAAGAAATCACACGGGGTTAGATCTGGTGAACGAGGTGGCCAATGAATGAGTTGTTGATCACCCTGAGATGCACGGCCTATCCAGCGTTGTGGTAAAGCCGTATTCAAATGGTCTCGAACACTGCCATGGTAATGTGGAGGGGCACCATCCAACTGCAGAATGAAATCTGGACTATCCGCTTCAAGCTGCGGAAGGAGCCATTGTTGTAGCATATCAAGGAAAACATGTCCGTTCACAGTACGTTCATGAAAGAAAAAGGGCCCATAAACCTTTGCATGGGAAATGGCACAAAAGACATTCACTTTCGGAGAATCGCATTGATGTTCCAGAGTTGCATGGGGGTTACCAGTTCCCCAAATCCTTACATTGTGTCTATTCACTTTTCCTGAAAGGTGGAAAGTCGCTTCATCACTGTAAACTACCCTCTCATGGAACTCATTCTATTCCATTAATGCGAGAAAAATCAACACAGAAGGACGCTCGCAAAGCATAATCGGCGGGTTTTAAGGCTTGAACCAGTTGCAAGTGGTAGGGTTTCATCTGTAAACGTTTCCGGAGAATCCGCCATACAGTTTTTTGTGGTAGTTGAAGTTCTGTCGCTCCCCGGTAGGTGGATTTCTGTGGACTCCGCACGAAGCATGTGCGAACGCGTTCGACTGTCTCTTCACTCGTCGACGGACAGCCAGTCGATTTTCGTTTACAGATACAGCCTGAATCCCTAAATTGTGTGTACCACTTACGAATGGATCTCCCATCCGGCGGGTCTTTATCGTATCTGGTACGGAAATGTCGTTGAACACTTGTCACAGAGTTGTTTACATGGTAATCAAGCACACAGAAAGACTTCTGATCCCCAGTCAACGCCATTTTCCTTTACTGCTCTGCTGTTGACATCTTGCAGGTGAACGCGGAACTTTAGAAGTGGACAACTAAACTTTGAGAGTTTACCTTTCATACAATATGTCTCACGATATTATATGTTCATTACATTTCACATAATAAATTTCTGAAAACCTGCACAACATTTTGACTTGCCCTGTATACATAGGAAAAAACAAAAAGAAATTTGGACACACGCACTAAGGAACACTTCAGAAATATTAAAAATGGTGAAATTGAAAAATCAGCTATTGCAGCACATGGTTTATTGGAGAATCATAACATTGAAATCTTTTAAAACATTTGGAAAACCTTTAGAATTGACAATTTGGGGGAAGATATATATTCAGAAGAACAAATTTAGATCCATGAATTTTTGAGACTTCTGATGAACATGACCTCATCTCAAAGTTCATCAAATCAACACCAGATGGCAAAGTTATTGATGGAGATTCCAACGAAAATCCAGTAGTCATAATGTCGGTTGATAATGAGAGAGATCCTTCTCTTGAAAACTAGTTCCCGTGTTTAAAGAAACATAAAATATGAGGTAAGATGTTAAAAAATGACTCATTAATTTATGAACTACCAGTCTGTTTATAAAGAGTGTAGACTGATAATTTAGACTACTAAAACTTGAAATATATTTTTAAAAAGTAGACCAATAAAAATAGTAGTTAGCAGTGTATTTTTAAAATGATTTTGACATTTTGATAACTTGCTAAAGAATAATATTACAGAACAACAATGCAACAGAGCTACTATATTTTGGAGTCATGTGCAAATGCAATGTATAGAGAATGCCATGAAATCCAGCAGATAGAACAATTGGACAGTATTATGCATCAACCGGTTATGTGCCATTATATAAGTTTTGAGAAAAATATGTTTAAGTCAATCTTCACTATTTATTGTAGCACTAAACTAACAATACTGGATATTGCAAGTTATTTTCTTTGTTTTACAGTTATGCATCAACAATCTACAGGTCGAATGTTTGAACGCATTAGACAGTAAAAGGCGTTCTCTGCTGAGAAAGTTTTATCCAAATACATTTTGCTTACTCAGAAATCTATTCATGCGATAATAATTGTAAGCTACCTGACGAGGTAACTTAAGATCATAGCTCAAGATAGAAACTTATCGTGAAAATCCCGAAGGGAACCGATGTAGCTTGAAACCTTTGCAGCTTTATCCAAGATGTCGGACCTTGAAGACTTCGATCATGTTTTCGGTATACGCGGAGAAGAGGAATTTGATAGAGTCTACCAAAGAATTCAACTGGAAGAACAGGAGAATCGGCGTAATATTGCGCGATGCAGACGTCGTTGTATACGGTATTATTTGCGGGATGCAAGCGTAAATGCGTTCCTCTATAGCAGACGAAAATAACGGAAGTGGTTTTATCGCTGAGAATTGTGGGTAATTCGTTGCCAATATTACAAAAACGTCAACTTTCATGCATGACCAGTAAGTCGGCCGTTAATTCGATCTCAGCAATTGCTCACGGTGAGTCAGCTCACCAGTGATTGGAAGTAATTTGAGTAGAGACTAATGTATTTGCATGCAGCCCTAAGAGTGAAAACATTTGGTGCTTAGCTGCATGATGCAAAATTTAGATTAGCATTTATGAAGATCTGGTTTCAAAGCAGTTTATTGCAAAAACACAGAATCTCTGATAGGACTAATGGCATTTACATTTTCTTTAATAATAAGGTTATATTTAAAGATTTGGTGCTAAAAGTGTGCATACACTTACCTCATGAGCCAGTGCTACAGATGACATCAAAATCTCAATTAAAAAAAAAACAATAATGACACTTAGGGTCGAATGTTTGAACGCATTAGACAGTAAAAGGCGTTCTCTGCTGATAAAGTTTTATTCAAACACATTTTTTCTTACTCAGAAATCTATTCACGCGGTAATAATTGTAAGCTACCTGACAAGGTACCTTAAGATCTTAGCTCCAGATATAAACTTATGTGAAAATCCCGAAGGGAACTGATGTAGTTTGAAACTTATCCAAGATGTCGGACCTTGAAGACTTCAATCATGTTTTCGGTATACGCGGAGAAGAGGAATTTGATAGAGTCTACCAAAGAATTCAACTGGAAGAACAGGAGAATCGGCGTAATATTGCGCGTCGCAGATGTGTTTGTATACGGTATTATTTGCGGGATGCAAGCATAAATGCATTCCTCTAGCAGACGAAAATAACGGAAGTGGTTTTATCGCTGTCCCGCGCCGTAGCCGAGCGGTTAAGGTAGGAAGCCTTGGCGCAGAGCTACGGGACTTGCGCTGGTTCGAGTCTCCATGGGGGAAGAAATTTTCTCATGATATTTCGGCCAGCATGGGACCGGTGCCCACCCAGCATCGTGAGACAATTGGGTAGCTACAATAAGTAGCGGCTCCAGGTTGAGGAACCAGCTATAACGGCTGGGGGACTCGACATGCTAACCACATGTCACCCCTACACTGGCTGTTGATCATCTACCTCTGTGATTGACACATATGGATGTGAAGGGCCAGCAGCCGGCTGGTAAAAGGGCAACCGCTGAAAAGTGGAAAGACCCTCAATCGGAAATCGGTTTTATCGCTGAGAATTCTGGGTAATTCGTTGCCAATATTACAAAAAGTCAACATTCATGCATGACCGGTTAAGGCGGCCGTTAATTCGATCTCAGCTCACCAGTGATTGGAAGTAATTTGAGTAAAGAGTAATGTATTTGCATACGACCCTTAGCTGGTTGATGCATAACATTGTCATTTTTTTCTAAATCATATATTTGCATGAAATCACACTGCTAACTGCTAAAAGTAGTAGAGCAAATTTAGCAGTGTAAGTTTATATCTATGAAACAGGATTTATCAGACTGCTAACTAGTAAATTTTACTCTTTTATATAACTTTCACAGGGAAAGAACACTATGAGGTTTCATTTAAGAATTAAATTAATGTTTTTATTACCTCACCTCATATCCTTTTTCTTCTATACTGCAGTTTCGGAGCTTATCTCCATCATCAGCAGCCTCTGGTCGACCGGTGTTATGTCGTTTCTTGGCGGTTTTCTTCTTACTTCTATCGGTGGACCGATGAACCTCTGGATCAGGTCAAAATATGCAGGAGTTTCAAAATTCATGAGTTTATCTTTCTTGTTTTTTTTGGATCTCTGGATCAGGTAAAAATTTGCAGGAGTTTCAAAATTCATGAGATTATCATATAAACTCATGAATTTCGAAACTCCCGCAAATTTTGACCTGATCCAGATGTTCATCTGTCCACCGATAGAAGGAAGAAGAAAACTGCCAAGAAACGACATAACACCGGTCGACCAGAGGCTACTGACGATGGAAATAAGCTCCGAAACTGCAGTATAGAAGAAAAAGGATATGAGGTGAGGTAATAAAAACATTAATTTAATTCTTAAATTTTACTCCGCTAATAAGTAGCTATTAAACGTAGTACTTTTATGAAACAAGCCCCAGGATAAACCCCTTAGACAACAAATGTATACAGTCTTAGACATGGAATATGACCAATCTCCTGAAAGGTGAATTTTTCTTACAAAAATATATCAATGTTCCCATATTGAAACCTGTAATTATTTTTTTTCAGCCAAGAGACAAAAAAATACCTGTGAGTTTTAACTGTAAGTAACAAAAGTAAAGACATACATTTTTTTAAAAAAGCTGTGAAATTTGAATTATATTCCTTTGCTGACCCAGTCCCTCCATTGGATTCTATACCTACACATTCTTCTCTTTTCCACCTTGTTTTGCCTCATTTTCATTGCATTTTTCCATTTACCTCTAGCTACTAAATTAAAATTATGGCATTTCATGGGAAGGACACCATACAAAGTAAAATCTGTCTCCAGAATAACATTTTAGAGATATATAATCAATTTAAATATCTTGGATATTATCTCTCTATCTGGGATAAAAAGGATATCCCTGAAAAAATTACTAGTTATAATAAAAGTTTGGGAATTATTAATCAAGTTATGAAACCATCCCTTGTACAAAAAAACACCAGATTATGTTTATATAACACTTTGGCTAGACCAGTGTTGACCTATGGTAGTGAAGCATGGACACTAAAAAGACAACACGAAAGCAGAATAACGGCTTGTGAAATGAGATTCATGCGCAGAACAGCAGGTTACACCAGATGGGATTGGAAAAGGAACAATGATATCTTAAAAGAATTGAAGACTACGCCAATTTTGGAATATATTAAACAGTACCAAATAAATTGGAAACGCCATCTTGAAAAAATGAGTTCAAACCGGATCCCCAAAGCTGTTTATAATTATATACCAAGAGGACGAAGATCACTGGGCCGTCCTATGAAACGCTGGAGGGAAAATTTCCTATAGGATCATAACAGGCCTTGGTCTAATACTTGGAAGGAAGAAGAAGAAGAAAATTTATGAATGAGTTGGACAATTTCTTTTTATATATCTCACCTCATAAAGTTGCATGTTTTCATGATGACAGTTTCAAAAGTAAATTTTACTTCCGTCTTCAGTCAAACTCCAACTTTATGAGATAAAATATAAAAAACATTTTGTCAAACTTATTCATAAAGAGAAAAGATATGTTTCTTTTATTGTAATTTAACATCTCCTTGAATTAGCAACTTATATCACTTGCACCTGATATATAGCTTCATGAAACTAGCATAAACTATCAAAGACTGCTTAACTTCCATATCTAAGACAGTACCCCAGAAGAAATCATGTTTTTCTCCCTTGATGTATAACATATTATTACAGCAGTAGCATTTTTAAATAGAGCACACATTCTAATCCTCAGATTATCGTCTTTCTGTAAATTTCTCATCACATGCATATTTTACAGATTAGTATTTCCATTATACCTGTATATTCCACTTCAAATAAATGCATTCCAGAAAAAAACCTATGAAGATCATCTTTACAATAAATATCACAGGTGACTCGCTGTTCTCAAAATTCTACAAGTATATTATATATACATTTTTTATATTTACCCTTCAGTGGTAACATTAAGTCTGGCAGACCCAGATCCTTAATAAAACTGTTCTACAGCTTTCAGAGTTAATTTTGTTATCATAAAATATTGTAGTCTTCAAGAAACAGTGAGTTTGTGCGTCGTTAGAACTGGTCATGATTGATTGGCAATCCACCTAAATAAAAAATCTATATAGACAAGTCTAATTTATGTGTTATGCAAAGAGGAGAGTTCAATCGTGAATGGAGATCATCTCTGCATTTCAAAACTTTTGGCATCAACCTTTACCAAAATTGTACTAGAATCCAATATCCTGGGCATATGGTAAATATTATTCAACTATCATGATCTTGAAGAAGATTTTCGGGCTGTAGGCCGTTAGGCTTGTAGTTCCCCAACGTTTCGCCAGAGACTGAGTCTGGCATCCTCAAGGGTTGTTTGAGACTGGCAATTCTGTCCACTGTCTGTCCTATTTATACGTTCACCGTGATGTGTTCGTAAGTTATATCTGCCTTCTGATTGGTCAGCGGTAGGGACTTACATAGCTCCAATGAGATTGCTGTTTGATGGTCTAGTCAACTGTACTTGTAGAGGTTTGCATTCTGCGTTTTTTAGAACCGGTATCCATACTTTGTTGACTTTTAATGATTCTTCTTTTCTATTGAAACTGTTTTTATGTTTGAATATATATATATATATGTATATAGGCACCACCAAATGCACCATCGCAACCAGACTTAAGGAGCATGAAAGATACAGTCGTCTTAAACAAATGGATAAGTCGGCAGTGGCAGAACACTCTTTACTTAAAGGCCACAGAGTACAATACCAGAATACAGACATATTATCTAACTGCACACACTATTTTACCCGTCTACAACGAGAAGCCATTGAAATATTCAAACATAAAGACAGTTTCAACAGAAAAGAAGAATCATTAAAAGTCAACAAAGTATGGATACCGGTTCTAAAAAACGCAGAATGCAAACCTCTACAAGTACAGTCGATTAGACCATCAAACAGCAATCTCATTGGAGCTATTGAAGTCCCTACCGCTGACCAATCAGAAGGCAGATATAACTTACGAACACATCGCAGTGAACGTATAAATAAGACAGACAGTGGACAGAATTGCCAGTCTCAAGTCAACCCTTGAGGATGCCAGATGCAGTCTGGCGAAACGTCAGGAAACTACAAGCCTCACGACCACGGCCTACAGTCTGAAAATCTTCTTCAAGATCATCATAGCAACTCCGGCCGTGAAAGTGTACGTCAATACATATATTTTTCAACTGTTTGTATGTGGAACCAAAACCAAAGACTGTCAAAAGTCTTACTTATCATTATATTATGTTCCAATCCTAAGTTTTAGCACATAAAGATCATTGTCCTTCCACCTGAAGCTTGAATAGAATCAAAATTCAAAGAATATTGTTCAATTGAATCATTTATATCCATTTTTATTGCATAAATGTGTTCTCTGAAGAGAGGTATTTGCTGTGAAAGAGCTCCTATGTGAAGCAGAATGGTACAAGTAAATCTAGAAGAAAAAAATGTTATAGATTCTATATTATTAACTTTTTAATTCTTTCTTATAAATTTAAAAAATGTGGAAATGTGATCCGATTCAATTGTATCAGGAAATCAAGAAAATGATGTGATTAACCCATAAGAAACAACAACTTTCAGTAAATCATAAAATTTGAACACAGTAAGGAGTTGAGTTGGACAGACCCAATGTTACCACTCGTGTTATTTCTGCTAACTTTACCACTGGAGGATTAAAACACACCACAACTTTCAAACACTTTCATATAAATAGCTATCTCAGGCTCCCTAGTCAGTCGTTAAATAAAATAATATGCCAAAAGATCATATATTTAGGAATTAAAATAAATAAAAATATGAGTTATGAAGAGGAAATAAGAAATAGAAACAATAAAGGAAAATTAGCAATTGCTTGCCTCAATGGAATATTGTGGGATAAAAAATATAAGTAATACAAATAAAATGAATATATATCATACAATTGTCAAAAGCATCATCGCTTATGGAGCAGAACTTTGGCCATTAACAACAAAAACAAATAAGTATCTTTTGGCAATGGAAATGGATTTTATATGAAGGGCAGCAAGAATTTCAAGAAGAGAAAAAATCAGGAACTCAGTTATAAGGGAGAAAATCAAGAAATCTTAATTTTCTCCCTTATAACTGAATTTCTAATTTTTTTCTTCTTGAAATGTTTGCTGCCCTTCATATAAAATCCATTTCAGTTGCCGAAAGATACTTATTTGTTGTTAATGCCAAAGTTCTGTTCCATAAGTAATGATTCTTTTAACAATTGTACAATATATATTTAAAAACAAAAAAAATATATATTTTAAATATTAAAGTTACCGGCTAGCAGCAACCGACCACAATACAGGAATCAGATGCCACAAGGGTGACAAGAACATAAAGTAAAGTATCCCAGCTGTAAGTAAATACAATGCCATTTGCAAAGATAGAAGCAAAGGTTTCAAAGCATTTCACATGAGGGAATTACAACGTATATAAGAGAAAAGTTTGCGCCTATATCGCAACTCGCCTTGGTACTCAGCTGGTAGAGCATTTGGCCCGGCTAGCCAAAGGTCCTGGGTTCGAGTCTCGGTCTAGGTGAGAATTTTTCTCTTCAAATATAAATACAATGTTACCAATACATAAAAATTAATAAGTAATGACAAAAATGTGAATAAACAATGGCAGTCACAATAAAGACAACAAATAACAGAATGAATATGATAAAGGATCGTGCAGCATAAATCTTTTTTTACATCTCGTCTGATAAAACTCCTACTACTTGATTTTATGAGGTGAGATGTAAAAATTTTTCTCTGATTCACGCTATAAATAACATTAGTAATATTGATGTTAACTGACAAGGGAGCCCATAAAAATAATTGCCTACAAAAACACCACATACAATATACTGTGTACATTGCAAGTTCTATTTAAGAATCGAGATCAATGCCATAAATACAAATTGTTTGCAGGAGGAAAGCAACAATATTTTCACCGGTTTTGTAATTGAAGACAACACAGGAAGAATGTGGTAAGTTACCTATTTTTGTAAAATTAAGATATTGAATTATTTTCTCTGAAGCCTAACAGTTATACAGGAAAATTATGTTTTTTTATGTATCGTGTGGAGTTTCCATTCTCCCATCGGGCCCCTCCCCAGGTGGCGGATAGGGGAATGCTCACCAGATATGGCGGGTATTGGGAAAATAAAATACCCAGGGCAGACCAAAACTAGCGCTGCTGCCTTGCAGTAAGATACCGGACTATCAAAGGCTAGAGGAAGAAAACCTTGAACAAAAATTACCCGTCCCCCCGGTTGGGGGTTGATGCATCGGGCCAGCTCCTCATTCATCATAAAAAGAAAGAAAATACTAAGAAATCAAACATCATGCCTCGGAATAAAGAAAATATTACAGTGGTATGGCCATATCAAAAGAATGCCAGAGCAAAGATTGCCTAAAATTGTTATGGAATGGATCCCAATGGAAAGGCGGAAGAGAGGAAGACTGAAGAAAACTTGGATAGAAGGGGTACAAGTAGCTATGAATATCAGAGGATTGGGGGAAGATCAATGGATGTATAAAGAGGAATTAGTGTTTGGTTTCCGGAAGACGGCAGAAACTGCCATGATACCAGATGATGATGATGTATATTTACATTTAAGAAACAGAGTACATGAAAAAATGAGCTATATCACCTTGAAATTTTCCAAAATAATAATTTCCCATCATTTTGAATGTTGTTGTTTTCAAATGCTGGGCGTTGGCAACGAAGCCATTAGCGTTCTTGCTCTCCAATATTTCTCTATGGTGGATCCAACAGGTAATACTTCACAGGTTTGTAGATGTTCTTCGTTCATTTCTTCGTCTTTGTTGCATAGAGGACAATTTGGATTCATGTAGATTCCTATTTTATATAAATGTTTGGCCAAATAGTCATGTTCTGTAAACAGTCTAAATTTTGCTACTGTTGTTTTACGTGGAATTTCTGGAATTATATCTGGCTTCTTTACTAAAATATTCCATTTTTTGTCTTTGGCTTTATTACATAGGTCTTGGTTTTGTGTGATTTTATATTTGTTTTTAATTATTCTTTTTATGGATGTGAAAGGTAAGCTTTTAGTAGTATTCTGAATTAAATTGGAGCCTTTTTTGGTAAGAAAATCAGCAGTGTCATATCCAGCAATTCCACAATGTGCAGGTATCCATTGCAATTGAATTCTTTTCTGTAGTTTTTGGAGTTGTTGAATCATTTTGTAGCACTCTTTAATTTGTATTGACTTCATTTTGTGTGAATTTATTGCATATATTGCTGTCTTAGAATCATAGAGTATGACAGCATTTTGAAATTTATTTATTCTTCTTCACTTCTTGGTTTAGGCAAGAGTTGCCTGTTCCGTCTTCACTAATAGATCTAAGACCATCTCTTCCGAGGACATCCGACATCTCTTCTTCCTCTTGGAAAATAATGGAAGATTTTATTTGGTAATCTACTTTCTTCCATTCTTTCTACATGTTCTTTCCACTGTATCTTGTTGTTAAATATCTTTTCTTTTATGGAGTAGATCTGCAGTTCTTCACGGATATCCTCGTTTCTTATGTGGTCCATTCTAGTGCAGCCTTTTACTCTTAAAAATTTCATCTCGGCTGCTTGGATTTTACTTTCTTGTTTGGTAGTGGTAATCCAAGATTCACTCCCATACAAAAGGACAGGGACAGCCATTGTTTTATAAAATTTTAATTTTGTTTGTTTATGGGCTTTATTATTCAATGTTCTATTTATTGTACCACAAATAGCTTGAAACTGATGTGTTTTGTGTTCAATATCTTTATCATACCCATAGCTGATGTCACATCCTAAATATTTAAAGTGGGATACTTGTTCAATAATTTCGTCTCTAATTACTATTTTTGCACGCAGAGTATTTCTTCCACAAAATGCCATTACTTTAAATGTATTTATTCTGTATAGTAATCGTTGGAGTGAAATATGAATAGCCGTTACTTCTGCATCAAAATTTGTTGTGTGGTATCCTGCTGGTAGAAAAAATGAAAATAATGCACATGTAATTCCTGATCCTGAGTTGTTATCAATAGTAGATCCAATCATTTTGAATGTTAAAATTTGTATTGTAACATCAAAATAACTTGCATTTGTTTATTGGCTTTACAGCCCTAACCATAACTTCTTTGTTAGGAGTTTCCTTACCAAGTTAATGTAGTTATTTTGACTCACCTCATATATTTTTTTGATATTCTACAGACTATAGTTTCATTGCATCTATGCGACATTGTCCATGCATTCTAAATGTTGTTTTTTGCAGTTGTCATCCTGTAGGTTGATTTCTACTCCCTCTGTTGGCTGATTGATGAACTTCCAAATCAATTTTTTTTCCCCTTTTCCCCACGAATTTCAAAATTCATAGTTTTCTCCTTATTCTTGTGGATGAAAATTTTCTAACTATTTCAGTAATTTGGCCTTTGTTTCGAGTCTATATTCTTCTGACCATGCATGTGCAGCTATTGCAAACTTTTCTATTTCTCCATTTTTAACATTTCTAAGGTGTTCTTTCAATATTGTATTCAAGTTCCTTTTTGTTTTTCCTATGTATATTTTTTTTACAATCTTTACAATTAATTTGATAAATCCCTGATTTGTTGCCTTCATCAATCTTTTCATTTTTGTTGGTTTTAATTAATTTATTCAAACTGTAATCGGTAATAATTTCTTGGTGCTAATTCAATACTTTATCTTTTCTGTTATAGCTTCTTTCTTACTTACTCACTGGCACTATCGAACCCATAGGTTCATGGCCGCACGGACATAAGCTCTTCATACATCCCTATCCTGAGCTAATGCTTTCCAATCATTCCCTGTATAATCTACTTCCCTCAAATCATAGTTAATGTTGTTCTCCCACCTCATTCTTGGTCTACCAACTGGGCGTTTTCCTTCTGGCTTTCCTACAAGAAGTTTCCATGCACGTCTTTCATTCCCCATACGCGCAACATGTCCTGCCCATCGCAGTCTACGGGACTTAACTGTTCTTATTATATCTGGCTTCCTATAAAGACTATGTAGTTCATTGTTATGTAGTCTTCTCCATTCACCTGTCTGTTCATCTCTCTTTGGTCCAAAAATTTTCCTAAGAACTTTATTCTCAAATACTCGTAATCTCCTTTCCTCCCTTAAAGTAAGAGTCCATGTTTCGCACCCATATAATTGGTAGAATAATAGTTTTATATATTTTCAGCTTAACGTTTTTTGAAAGGAGTTGGGACATCAAAAGTCTCTGCAATGCATAATAGCATGCATTTCCAGAATTGAGCCTATGTTTAATTTCTTTGTGCATCTCATTCCTATTTGTGATTATTGTTCCTAGGTATTTGAATTCAGCCACTTCCTCAAAATTTCCCTCATTTGTCATTAGCTGTCCATTTCCATTATATAATGTATTTCTACGTGTGACCATGTATTTAGTTCTGTTATAGCTTCTCTTGGCTAATTCTTGTTTTTTCAACTCTGATGGCATTAGAGCATTCGAAGACTAGGAGATCTTATAACCTGGTGAGCACTCACTTTTATGGGTGAGAAGGTTTACCTTGTTACTGAAATTTGGGCAAACAAGAAACTAAAAAAATGCCCACTTAAGCTGCAAGTACATCAATGCAGCCACATTGCAACTTATGCACAATATTGTTTCTTCTAAAGCTAAATAAGCTTAAGTATGCAATGGATTCGTGTCATCAGCTACGGCTGGATACACGTAATGAAGCATGAAACTGGAAGATCGAGGATTGAGTCCAGTGCGGCAAGATTTTTAAACTTCCCCAAACCTTCTGGGAGCACCATGGCCCTGGGGTCACTCAGCATCTAGTGGAAATGATATCTGATGCCTGTTCTGGGGATAAAGGTGGCCATCATGCAGGGCTGACAACTCGGCTGACATCAAGTGCCAATTGTCTAGAAAGGTGGGAGCCCTAAACTCCTGCTACCTGCTGCTGTAGTGTGATTACTAGAGACCAGGTGTTAGGGAAAATGCCTACAGCTATTTATTATAGATATCGTAAAAGTGACTTCATATTAATATTTAATTTAAGGAAGTTATATTTTGAGGTTATTTTAATTATATTATTTTTTTGTCTGGACATCTTACCTCAATATTAATGTTGATTTGTTCTTGAACAAAGACTGGAAAAGCTGACGATAAAATAGAATTGTTTTGAAACATGTTCAAGAACAAATCAACATTAATATTGAGGTAAGATGTCCAGACAAAAAATAATATGACTTCATATTAGTTCATATTGACGACCCTAGAGTTGTTTTCCATGAAGTTAATTTTGCCTATAAATGCCTATTTCAGCTTACAATGCCTATAAATGCCTATTTGCCATTTTTTCTCAAAATTAACTTAGTATTTCAATGAAATTAATTGAAATGGACAAACTTCATGACGCATATCATTACACAGAAACCTTTAAGTGACTGGCAATATTATTTTTGATGTTGGTAACACTGAATTTAATCAGTAGTCCTCATTCACAGACAGGTGTATCAAAGACAAAGTGGTGCGGTAAGTGTATATGGCTTTTTTTTACACCTTTAGAACAGTTGTTTTACTGTGCCATAAGAACTGACAAAATTTCATGAAAGAATTTGGTGCGGAAATGTTCTCAAGTGACGGTTCAATATTTTTTGAAAAAATTTCAGTGAATTGCGCGAAGAAGTGCCATGTTTCAAAGCATGTACACACTGTAAAACATGCACGCCGTAGCGTAGTGGTTAAGGCACTGAGCTACAAGCCGGAGGGTTGAGGGTTCGAGTCCCGGTGGGGTCAGGATTTTTAAACTGACCCAAACCTTCTGGCGGCACTATGGCCCTGGGGTCGACTCAGCCTCTAACTGAAATGAGTACCAGACGCTTGTTCTGGGGTAAAGGCGGCCGTCACGCAGGGCTGACAACCCGGCTGACATGAAGTGCCGATTGTCAAGAAAAAGTGGGAGCCCTAACCTCCTACTACCCCAAGGGCCTCCTGAGGCCTGTAGTGGGATCACTTTACCTTTACCTTTACGTATTATCTCTGTAAAAAGGCAAAACAAGTTCCAAAATCATCTCTGATATCTTCTTATGCTATTGATAGCAAATGTTTATATTATTTACGTAGGGCTGTAAAAAATTATGTTGTAGTCCATTTTTTAAGAGCCAATTTTGAATTTGCCTATATTATTGGTTTTTAGTGCCTTTTTGCCTTCCTATTTTGAATTTTTTAAGTGCCTAACATCCGGACTCTAAAGGTTTAAAAATTGCATTTCTGTCTTGAAAATTGACAGAGTTTTGCTTACCTCATATTTTCAGCGTTGTCTTCAATTAATTATCATTCTGTCACTTACTCTGCCTAATTGTCTGACAAGAGGAAGTTACCATAAAACACCTAAGAATTGGTTCCATGATTTCTTATAAAATTAACTTCTGAATTAGGTTTTAAACCCAAGACCTCTAGTTTTATGTGTTTCATACATTACAATATAAATAGCATACTAGTATATAAAGCTATAGGTCTCTGGTTCAAATCCCAGTTCAGGCATTAATTTTTCTTTTCAAATTTATAATTTATCCATGTTAAATTTAATTATAACATCGAAAAGTAAATGTAATGTATACAAGTAAACTATTATAATCAATGGTAAGAGAGAAAAAAAAATTATATCTGAACCGGGAATCACACACATTCTTTTTGGGTTTAATATACTAAACTAGGATTAAAAAGACTCAAATTTACATTTTTTTAGAATAACACCGCCAAATTCCCAATGACATCAAAATCTTGAAATTTTAAAACGAATTTTCGCTAAAAATAAAACCACTTCCACGGATCTCTAGCTATCACCTTTCCAGCATGGCAGACATAATCTTCGTATATCCAATAGTTGCAAGAATCTTATCAAGTCATAACCTAATGTTCTTCTGTACTAAAGATAGTTTCATACTTACTTACTCACTGGCACTATCGAACCCGTAGGTTCATGGCCACACGGACATAAGCTCTCCTTACATCCCTATCCTGAGCTAATGCTTTCCAATCATTCCCTGTATAATCCACTTCCCTCAAATCATAGTTAATGTTATTCTCCCACCTCATTCTTGGTCTACCAACTGGGCGTTTTCCCTCTGACTTTCCTACAAGAAGCTTCCATGCAAGTCTTTCATTCACCATATGTGCAACATGTCCTGCCCATCGCAGTCTACGAGACTTAACTGTTCTTATTATATCTGGCCTCCTATAAAGACCATGTAGTTCATTGTTATGTAGTCTTTTCCATTCACCTGTCTGTTCATCTCTCTTTGGTCCAAAAATGTTCGTAAGTACTTTATTCTCAAATACTTGTAATCTCCTTTCCTCCCTTAAAGTAAGAGTCCATGTTTCGCATCCATATAATATAACTGGTAGAATAACAGTTTTATATATTTTCAGTTTAACGTTTTTTGAAAGGAGTTGGGACATCAAGAGTCTCTGCAATGCATAATAGCATGCATTACCAGAATTGAGCTTATGTTTAATTTCTTTGTGCATCTCATTCCTATTTGTGATTATTGTTCCTAGGTATTTGAATTTGAAAGATAGTTTCATAATACTATTAATTATCTCTGTTGTTTTAGTGAAATTTGTGATTTTCTTTGCCGAAAAACAGCAAATGAGATGTAACTTATGCACCGCATAACAGGCTATACAAAATGGAACCATAAAAAAAATGAGGAAATTGTGGAAGAGTTGGGTGTAGAACCCATTCTACATCATACACAAAACTATCAGAATAACTGGAAAGCCCATCTTCAATGAATGCCATCTCACAGAATTCCAAAAGCTATGCTTCATTACTACCCCCAAGGAAAAGTATTGCTGGTACATCCAAAAAGTGCTGAATGGAAAGTTCCTCTTTGAACCACAACAGGCCACATAGCCTAATACTTGTATGGATGATGATGATTGGTTTATTGAGTGTCATGGCTCCAATTCTTTGGTATAAATTTCACAAGATTAAAACCCTGTGGACCTTTTGAAGAAATAACTTAACATTCATTGGAGAACATTTTGTTTAAACAACTCACCTCATACGATTCATGCTTCCATGATACCGCGATTTCAAACACAGTCATGTTCATCCTCAGCCATAACTCCGACTGACGAAATTCTTCGGCCGTGAACTGTTCTATTATCACCATCTTCAGTGCTGCCATCTATGGTTGAATTTATGAACTTCGAAATCAATGAAATTCCGTTATCAAATAAGTTGTGAAGATTGCAATAAAGTTTATATAGGAAAAACAAGAAAGAAATTTAGAAATTCGGACAAAAGAACATTTCAGAAATGTTAAAAATTGTGAAATTGAAAAATCTGCAATTGCTGCATATAGTTTATTAGAACATCATAATATTGGAAGAGAAGCTAAACTTTTAAAACAAGTAGAGAAGCCTTTGGAATTGACAGTTTGGGAGAAAATATACATTCAGAAAAATAAAGATAGATCAATGAATTTTGATATCCCTAACAAAATTACTTTGATTTTGAAGTTCATAAATTCAACCATAGATGGCAGCAATGAAGATGGCGACAATAGAACAGTTGACGGCCGAAGAATTTTGTCAGTTGGAGTTATGGCTGAGGATGAACACGACTTGTTTGAAACCGCGGTATCATGGAAACATGAATCCTATGAGGTGAGTTGTTTAAACAAAATGTTCTCCGATAAATTTTAATGATTTTACCTCATAATGTTTACTTCCCAACATTAATTTAATATAAATAACTTAACCTTCATTCTCACTGTAAATCACAGACATAAAGAGAGAATCTGTCAATGTTCTATCTCAAAGGAATGTGTCTAGAGGCAGAAATGGAGACCAGTTTTTCTCCTGATGCCATACTGAAGATCTGGTTTTTTCTTAAACACATGCCGAGTTTGATTCATTAATTTTATTAATATCAAATTTATTTCCTTATTGAGCAGGGATGTCCAATTACATCGCACAGTGGGTTGCTATTGCTGGACTTTGGCATCAATTTCTGTTAATATTTAAAGGATGTGACATTATAAGTTTATATAATAAATTTGGGAATTTTTAACATTATGAGGTTTAATTCATAAGAATTAAATGAATCGTGATTTCTTCTTACCTCATACTTCTATGTTTTTTAAAACACAGCACTGCAGTATCAGCGACCATCGTCACCATCCCCAGCTGTCTTCACGACTGTCAATTTTTTTCTTTTGCCGGTATCCAAACTGCCATCTGGTGTTCTTTTGAAGGAATTATTTTCTAAACTGCTCTCTGGTGTTCTTTTGAAGGAATCATATTCTAAACTGCCATCTGTTGTATTTTTTAAGAACTTTGTAATCAAGCTCGGTTCGTCTAGAATCTTGAAGTTCATGGTTCTAGTATGGTTTTATTGAATATATATATTTTCCCAAACTGTTAAATCCAAAGGTTTGGATAGATGTTTCAAAAGTTTTGCTTCTTTTTCAATTCTATGTTGCTCTAATAAACTACGTGCTGCTATAGCAGATTTTTCAATTTCTCCATTCTTTATGTTTCTGAAGTGTTCTTTTTTTACGAGTTTCCAAGTTCCTTTTTGTTTTTCCTATATATATCCTGTTGCAGATTTTTTTGTTGTCTGGGGGTGTTAACTTTATTATCAGAAACATAAAGAATGGAAAAATTGAAAAATCAGCTATAGCAGCACATAGTTTATTAGAGCATCATAGGATTGAAAAAGAAGCAAAACTTTTGAAACATCTATCCAAACCTTTGGATTTAACAGTTTGGAAAAAGATATATATTAAAAAAAAACCATACTAGAACCATGAACTTCGAGATTCCAGATGAACCAAGCTTGATTACAAAGTTATTAAAAATACAAAAGATGGCAGTTTAGAAAATGATTCCTTCAAAAGAACACCAGATGGCAGTTTAGAAAATAATTCCTTCAAAAGAACACCAGATGGCAGTTTGGATAATTACCGGCAAAAGAAAAAATTGACAGTCATGAAAACAGCTGAGGATGGTGACGATGGTCGCTGATACTGCAGTGCTGTGTTTAAAAAAACACAGAAGTATGAGGTAAGAAGAAATCATGATTCATTTAATTCTTATTATAAGGTTTATTTCAATTAATAGACTTTTAATAGAATTTTAATGACTGATCTGATAATTGTAGATTTCTTAATCACTAGTTTCAATTCTTTCTAACTCTAACTTTCTAACTTCTTTCTAAGAATTGATAATGATACACAGTGTAATGAAATTATAATCTTTGAGAAATCTACAATTATTATGAGGTGAGTCATTAAAATTCTAACTTTCTATTCATCAATTTATGTGCCTTGCAGTTAAAAGCAGCAGATTTTTTTTTGGACATGACCTTTGTACATCATAATGCTTCTTTTGGGAAAAATTTCAAGATAGTTTTGGCATGCAATAGTTGACAGTTCCCTTGTAGTCAGTAAATTTTGCTTAGAGGCATATTTTTTTCAGGCACAAGGTTCTTTTACAAGCCTCGACATCTTTAGATTTGGGACCCACGGCTTAAAGTCCCTCCCGGAGGACTTCTTTCTTGGATTTTTCTATCCTAAAACTCTATTGATCCCGGCCGGGTTTGAACCCATGACCCTTAGGACTAAATAAAGGCAAGGAAAATAACAACTAGATCACTGCAGCCGACGAATAAGAGCAGAAACTGAACAGAAATGGATTGGAAGCATATTTGAAAATTAAGACAGCAACTTTCTACTTCATCATTAGACAGTCTATCTCTTTATGTCTATAACGTAACTCTAATTTCATTATCAGACAATATAAATATTTTTCAAGAGTGTATATTTATATTTTCACACATAAAAACCTGTACATTAAAAAATCATGTAATTCTCAAGTATAAATCTGATATTTCATAGCACAACCTTAATTATTGTGTACGACATCGCAACGATGCTTCCTTACCAAATCCTTACTCTCTTAAATTTGATTTATTACCATAAGATTTTTATGGAATGATAAAATATGTTCCCTCTTTTAAAAATACAAATAAATAGAAATGCATTTAATACCTAGGAAATGTACTTGGTCCTCTGGAATACAACCAGGCAGAAGACTTCTTTTCAATTCCTACCAAGCAAGCTCTGTCATCAGCCGCATCATTATAAACAGACAGAAAAACAAGAACACATCACACCTACAATAAAACGTAAAATACATATCATTAGTGGTTAATACAACAATAACACTGGTCAACATGATTTTTGTCTCATGAGTACCAATAGTTGTACTTAATGCAGTTTTTTTATCGTGTTTTCAAATATGTATTTGGAATTTCTCCATCACCCACATTTTTTTTATTTCAATTTCAATTAATGGATTTAAATAATTATTTTTTTAATAAACTTTTTCGTCCATTCTAAAATTAAAACCAAATGAGCTAACTCAAATGGTTTCAGCTATGGAAAAGAGATATCAAGGCAAATGGAATCCTAATATACTGGCCAATTATTGTTGGACCATCAAGAGGGATGCTCCACAGGTGAAATATAGCAGAAAATCCTCATTTCTTACTTTCTAGGTGAGTCTGAATGTTCGAAATTTGTGTAGGTTACGAATGTAGAAAATATTAAAATGTTTGAAATTATAAAAACCTGTCTCTCAGAAACCTTATATTATGGAGAAAAACCGATATCATATTTGAATTCAAGAGAAAAAATACTATCAGAATCACATATTTTTCTTTCTGAGACAAAAAAAAAAAGTTTCTTTTTTTGTTGCTCAGTGTAATTTAAGTAAAATTTTATCACCTCACCTCATATTCTTCTTCTTCTTAGACTACTTTCGGTGTGGTCTCGAGGTAGCGTGCTGCCTTGTCACGCAGTAGGCCCGGGTTCGATCCTCAGTTGGGGCAGTTTTTCTGGGTGAGGTTTTTATCGGGGTTTTTCCTCACCTGTAAGACAAATGTCAGGAAAACTTTAAGGCCCAAACGGTCCCCGAAATCATATGCCATCATCACCCTTATCATCATCATCATCCTTCACCGGTGTGGAAAGCAACGGGAAGCTACCACACCTACAATTCCCTAGTAAAGCTGCAGGCATAGCATGAAAATGCTATGATTGCAGTGAAGGACCTGCCTTCAGGCAGAATTACTATGGATGGTGTTTACATTTTTCTTTAATCATCATCATCATCATCACTCCAGGGATTAGGCAATTGCCCGTTCCGACTTCATAATGCATCAGCTCAACGTCTTCTAGGTCTTCCAACATCACGTCTTCCTCTTGCTTGATAATTTCTTGCTAACAATGGATATCTCTCCTTACTCATTCCATCCATATGATCAATCCATTTCTGTCTGTAATTCGTGACCTTATCCAATAAAGGCTGTACTTTCAATTCTTCTCTTATATCCTCATTGGGGGGTAGATACCCAGAGGAGCATGTTTGGAGGCTCAGAGGAAGCAGCCCTTCCACCATCCTTGTCCTGCGAAGCGCTCGTAACGCTTCCAGGAGACATTCATCTTACTGAGAATCTTCATGGAAATCAGCCGGATTGCCATTTTTCTTTAATAACAAGGCTTTATTTAAAGATTTGGTGCTAAAATTGTGTGTACACTTACTTCATGAGCAAGTTTTTTTAAAAATGGAGCTTAGCTGGTTGATGCATAACATTGTCCAATTGTCAGTCACTTGATGTGACATAACTTGGAATTGTAATTGTTTTATTTTTACGCATTTTTATTCAGTCTTGATAATGATAGCTTTGCTATTGAAATGTGTCGACGATTTTAAAATTTCTATTAATTAATATTGAGAATTTATATATTAAATTTGGGAATTTTTAACATTAATAAGAATTAAATGAATTGTGATTTCTTCTTACCTCATATTTCTATGTTTTTTTTAACACAGCACTGCAGTATCGGCGATCCATTGTCACCATCGTCAGCTGTTTTCAGTCGTGAAAACAGTTGAGGTGGGTGACAATGGATCGCTGATACTGCAGTGCTATGTTAAAAAAACATAGACGTATGAGGTAAGAAGAAATCACGATTGATTTAATTCTTATTAATATTGAGAAGCTGAAGCTATTACTATCATAGAAATAAGTAAATTAATTAACACAATTAAATTATTATAAATCAATGGTTCTTCTTCTTGTAAGCCCATGTTTTCCCTTAACAGAGATTTAGGCACTCTCCTCCTACTGGGAAGAATTTGAACCATACTAATTTATATATATATATGAAAATATGAAAATCAAATAAAACTAAGTTTTATTTTTATTTAATTAATACATACTAATTTAGTTACACTTGTTTTCGTATAGGTGTCATTTGAGTGGTCTGTGGTCAGCGTTCTGCCTCATACTGATATCTAGGAAACCAAGGTAGTACTAAGATGGGAAAATTTGGTAAATTTTGCTTAGAGGCCTTTTTATTCAGGCTTAAGGATTTTTACGAGCCTGAAAATCTTCAGACTCGGGACCCATGGCTTAAAGTCCCTCCCGGAGGACTTGCTCCTTGGATTTTTCCATCCTAAAAAATCCATCAATCCCGGCCAGGTTTGAACCCACGACCCTCGGGACCAGAGGCAAGGAGCATAATCACTAGTCCACTGCGGCCAATGTAATCAATGGTAAAGAGAAAAATTTTCAGGTTTCGATTCCTGGTTCAGGCAAAACTGGTTGGTCGGTTGGTATCTAATGTCGAGCACTTGATAATGAAATCACTCGCTCTCTTGCACTCCAATATTTAGCAGAAAGGCTGGTCTCTTCTACAAAAGCTGGACAACGGAGGAGATAGGCTTCATGTTTGTATCGAAGTACAATAAACCAGTTGTAACCATTTAGTAGTAGGCACCACATGTGGTGGTTACGTCACCCATAGAGAGAAAGTAGGTATAGGAAGGAAGGAGAAATGAACCCCTAGGCCTCGAATACTCTAATACCATCAGGATCGAAAAAAACAAGAGGTCAGTCAAGGGAGACTGGATAGAAAAGTTGAAAGAGGGAATTGGTATGGGAAGAAGAAGTAATACTAATTCGGTCAAAAAAGAAAAACTCACGAAGCTGACCAGTGTTTATTGGTGAGTAGCCCTTCCCATGCATAAGCATGATTACTAACAGCTGCACCACGAGAAGGTGACACTAGGTTACTGTCCAGGTCGGTTCCTTTAAGCCTTCGATGGAAGGAATTAAAGGGTCTCCTCCCTGTTAAAGACAGTAGCCTTTCCGCAGCCTCAGGCAAAAATGAAAAAAACTGATAAAAATAAAAAGTCAGAAATATATCAAATTGAATGCATGGGTTGTGAAAAGATATATATAGGAAAAAACAAAAAGAAACCTACAAATTAGAACCAAAGAACACATAAGAAATATTAAAAATGAGGAAACTGAAAAATCTGCAGTTGCTGCTCATGTTTGGTCTGAAAAACATAATATAAATTCAGACACTAAATTATTAAAACAGTTAGAAAATACAAAAGAGCTGACTATTTGGGAAAAAAATTATATTCAGAAGAACAAAAACAGAGTTATGAATTTTGAAATACCGACAGAGCGTGACCTTGTTTGGAGGTTCTTTGGCCAATCACGGGATGGAGCTGACATCAACATCCAGGTTGTGCAACATAAATCTAACCAGTCTGGGCAAGATGACAGATGATGATTATGATATAATTGAAACATGTTCAAGAACAAATCAACATTAATATTGAGGTAAGATGATCAGACTAAAAAAATAATATAATAAAAATTTTTCTCTTTATCATTGATTACAATGGTTTAAAATTTTTATCCGGTGATTGGGAATTTAAGATAATACATGTACAAAATATATATTTGAGTAGAAAAAATGTATTTTTAAAAACCAACCTTGCTACTGTGTCATCCCAACTCCAGTTTTTAATGATGTGTCAGCATTCACTAATGCTAAGGATCCGACTAGTGCAACTAACGCCCGGTCTAACCACGTCACTGGATTTGGGTAAATTAGGCCTCCTTCATAGAAACCTAAATGACCTCCATGAGCTAGTTCCAGGTACAGAATATTGCTATGTTCCACTGAAATTTAAAAAAAATTCATTTCAACAAATTACAAACATATTATATTTGAAAAGAAAAATATACGCCTAGACTGGGGTTTGAACTCAGGACCTTTGACTCTCTATGTCAATGCTCTATCCAAGTGAGCTACCCAGGCCTCCAATCTAAACGCGTATTTTTCTCTTATACATACTTAATTCCCTAACCCCAAAAGACTTTTTATTGGGAATTTAAACATTACTTATAAAGCCAGTAGTGCTTCTTTCAATGTTAATATTATTCGTTTTTAAACATCTTAATGATGGACAAATTATATTTGAAAAGAAAAATATATGCCTAGACTGGGGTTTGAACCCAGGACCTTTGACTATGTCAATGCTCTATCTAAGGGTCGAATGTTTGAACGCATTAGACAGTAAAAGGCGTTCTCTGCTGAGAAAGTTTTATGCCAATACATTTTGCTTACTCAGAAATCTATTCATGCGATAATAATTGTAAGCTACCTGACGAGGTACCTTAAGATCATAGCTCAAGATAGAAACTTATCGTGAAAATCCCGAAGGGAACCGATGGTAACCGATGTAGTTTGAAACCTTTGCAGCTTTATCCAAGATGTCAGACCTTGAAAACTTCGATCATGTTTTCGATATACGCGGAGAAGAGGAATTTGATAGAGTCTACCAAAGAATTCAACTGGAAGAACAGGAGAATCGGCATAATATTGCACGATGCAGACGTCATTGTATAGGGTATTATTTGCAGGACGCAAGCGTAAATGCGTTCCTCTATAGCAGACGAAAATAACGGAAGTGGTTTTATCGCTGAGAATTCTGGGTAATTCGTTGCCAATATTACAAAAACGTCAACTTTCATGCATGACCGGTAAGTCGGCCGTTAATTCGATCTCAGCAATTGCTCACGGTGAGTCAGCTCACCAGTGATTGGAAGTAATTTGAGTAGAGACTAATGTATTTGCATACGACCCTAAGTGAGCTACCTAGGCTTAACGTCCCCATCTGACAGACAAATCACCATTAACAGAACCATATGGCTTCTTAATATATGTACTGTAGAGAGTTTTGTAATTTAATGCAGGAATCTGGTGCACAATCTAACGATTAAAACTGTACACCATCACCTCCCCTGACCTAAAAACAGAAAATTTTGCAATTAAATTAATTTATCATCATCAACAATCACGGATTAAGTCCATGTGGTTTGTTCCGGTCTCATAGATTCTCATTCAAAAAATTGTATTCATCTCTTTTTCAGTCTACCAACATTCCTGTTTCCTGTCTCCTTTTGGTTTGTAATTAAGCATAATTTTTGGAATCCGATCATCTTTCATTCTTTGAACGTGTTCTTACCAGTTTTTTTCTAGATTCTTTTACTTTATCTAAAAGTTAAAAAATATTTAGCTCATTTCTAATATCTTCACTTCTTCTTTTATCTACAAGTTTAGCCACACTTCTCAGAAATCTCATTTCAGCTGCTTCTATGATCTTCTCTTCTCTTTTAATTAAAACCCAAAAGTCACTACCATGCAAAAGTAAGGGGACTGTCACTGCTTTATAAAATTTTAGTTTTGTTTCCTTTCTTGTGTTTTTAAATATTCTTTTAATTGTGCCACATATATAATTAAATTTATTAAGTTTATTAAATAGATCTTCATTTTTAAAATAGGAGATTTCATAACCCAAGTATTTAAAATGGTTCACTTGTTTCAACGGGTTTCCCCTCCAGAATTATTTTAGCTCTTACAGTATCTGTTAAATTAATTTAATAATTCTTCTTCTTCTTCTTCCTTTCAAGTATTAGGCCAAGGCCTGTTACGATCCTATAGAAAATTTTCCCTTATGGGAAATTATCGTATAAGACTTGAAAGCATAATAATAGTCCTTTCGATTGGTTGCTGGCCAAAGGAAGGCAAGACCAGTGATGGGGCTGCCATCTTATAGCCTCTGGTCAGGCTTTTCTGGAGAAGAAAAGAAAATAAAGGAAAGAAGAAATGGAAGAAAGGAAGTACTCCCTAGCCCTCGGATGCCCTAATAGCGTCGGGGTCGAAAAAACAAGAGTTAACCAAGAGAGGTTAGATAGTAAAGTTAAAAGAGTGCAAAACACAAGTAAGTGGAAGAAATGTTTTGCACAGCTTGGGCACCTTGTGGTCGCCATCCACATATCCCCTAGATGAGGACCCCTGAGGGGTATTAAATAAAATTTTCAATCCCGCTGGGTATCAAACCTGGGCCCACTAATGAGGAAGCAGGCATGCTACCACCTGAGCCAGCATGGCGGGCTCCGCTACCCAAATTCCTCATGATGCTTAATGGGCACCAGTCTCATACTGGTCAAAATTCCATGAGAATATTCTTCCCTGACGGGGACTCAAACCAGCGTAAGTCCCATAGTTTTGCCCCAAGGCATCGTGTCTTAAACCACTTGCCTATGGCATGCAACATGTTAAAGGAAAGTGATTCTAATATAAGCCTTAGGAAGCCCTTTGCGATGTTAGGAGATTAAGGGTCGCATGCAAATACATTAGTCTCTGGTGAGCTGAGTTTTCCGTGAGAACGTGCAAAGTTCGAATTAGCGAGTCGCTGACTGGTCATGCATGAAAGTAGTTTTTTTTTGTAATATTGGCAAGAAATTACCCAGAATTCTCAATGATAAAACCACTTCTGTTATTTTTGTCTGCTAGAGGAACACATTTACGGTTGTGTCCCGCAAATAAAACCGTATACGACGATGTCTGCATCGTACGATATTATGCCGATTCTCCTGTTCTTCCAGTTGAATTCTTTGGTAGACTCTATCAAATTCCTCTTCTCCGCATATACCGAAAACATGATCAAAGTCTTCAAGGTCCAACATCTTGGATAAAGCAGCAAGGTTTCAAAGTACATCAGTTACCATCAGTTCCCATCGGGTTGCTCGCGATTCGTTCTCTGCAAAGTCACCTCGTCAGGTAGCTTAGGAATTTCGACAATTATTATCGCGTGAACAGATTTTTGAGTACGCAAAAAGTCTTTGGATGCAACTTTCTCAGCAGAGTACAAGCTGAGAACGACTTTTACGGTTTAATGCATTCATAGATACGACCCTAAGACTTCCACTTTTCTAGACATTCGACATGAGATGGCAGCCGAGTTGTCAAACCTGGATTATGGCCACCTTTAACCTCAGAATATGCATGTGGTTCTCATTTCAGTTAGATGTTGGGTCTACCCCAGAACCATGGTTCTGCCAGGTTTATGTCAGTTTAAAAATCCTCACTCTACTGGAACTAAACTCTCAACCTTCTGACTTGTACAGTACTGTCTTAGGCAACTACTCTATGTGTGCACCCTTAATACCTGTTATTGAATCACGTTTTACAGGACATTGTTAAAACTTGTCTCTCAAAAATGTCACTTTTATATATATACAGGGTGTCCAAAAAGTCTCTAACCATTTCTGAGAAAACACTAATTTTTTACTCTCTATGTAATCTGAAATATGTTGACCATACAACAACGAACAGTCGTCGTAAGTTGGAGACTCAATGGACTGCCCTTCACTGAGGTACAAGAACGGTTTCACCGACGGCACAGAACAGAAGCCCCAATGCGAACAACCATAAGAGGTTTGGTGAACAAGTTCAAGAGAACTGGGAATGTTTGTGACGAGAATCGTTCTGGATGGCCATTGACTTCGTAGGAAACTGTGCAGACCATACGACAGGTGATCGAGCAGAGTCCAAAAGTGTAGGTACGTCGTCTCAGTCGGGAACACGACATCCCAAAATCCACTGTGTGGCAAATCTTGCACTTCGTACTGAAGAAAAAGGCTTACCACATCCAGGTGCTCCATCATCTTGAACCTGAAGACTATGCGGCACGCATGGCCATGTGCCATGACTTAATTGAGGCAGTAAACAACGAAGATTTGTTGGAACACGACCAATTCAGTGATGAGACTACCTTTCATACCTGTGGCCTCACCAATCGCCACAACAGCAGGACATGGGCTGATGAACAACCAAACATCGCCCTGGAAGGTGAACGTATGGTTGGGCCTCACCCAAGAGCGCATTTACGGTCCATTCTTTTTTGCTGAAGCAACAGTCAATTCAACATCGTACCTGGACATGCTTGAGCTATTCCTGGAGCCCCAATTGTTTGCCGACAACATTCTGGATTCTGTGGTGTTCCAACAAGACGGTGCCCCGCCACACTTTGCGCACATTGTGCGTGATTATCTCAACCAGACGTTCCCAGGATGCTGGATTGGATGAGGCTCACCATGGATCTGGACAGCACGCTTGTCTGATCTAACGCCCTTTGACTTCTTTACATGGGGTTACATCAAGAGTCAGGTTTACAAGGTCAAGATTAGGCATTTGCAACACCCGCGTGAATGCAGTTTCGGCATTGGTGCGTACAATTACCCCCAGCAATGTTGCGCTGAGGAGAGATGGCAACTCTGCTTCGATGGAGGGCAGTCATGTCGAACTATAGTGATTTCGTCCAATTACAGTGTCTTCTTTGATACTACAAACATTTGATTTGAATTAAACTGCTCCTTCCCAGAAATGGTTAGAGACCTTTCGGACACCTGTATATATAGCACTCAATATCATTTATGCAATTACTCACAAGCAAAATTTCTGATTGGCTGCAGCAATGCTTCATGAACTATGGGGTCATCACGAGCATTGACGAAGATCATAGGAGTATTAATGTCTTGTAAATAGTTGACACAGCTGCTCCACTGATACAGTTCTGTCACAGAGTTGAAGTTATGCACCTTCCTACACATTCAAACATATCAATTTATTTATTACTCTAAACATGTTTATAATCTTTATACATACATAATTCTTCTGTATGTGTTTGTCACTGAACTTCTCCTAAATGACTGGACCAATTTTGATGACATTTTTTGTGTGTGTTTCAGTGAGTCCCTGAATGGTTCAGATTCACAATCGGACCTCTACAACCATTACATGTAGAAGTTCAACTGAAGAGATAATTAAAAAATCGCTCAAGTGGTAACAAATTTCTATGTTTCACAACGAAACTCAGTATATCCTATTACAATAAACCAAGATAGATACTATCCAAAAATGAGTGAAATCCGACAATTAGAAGTGGAGGTTTACTTGAAATCCAAAATTAAAAACTGCTTGAATGACTGGACCAATTTTGATGAAATTTTTTGTGTGTGTCTGATTGGGCCCCTCGATGGTTTAGATTCACAATTGGACTCTCTAAAATCATTAGGTGTAGGAGTTCACCTGAAGTGAAAATTTAAAAATTGCTCTAGTGGTCACGATTTTCGATGTTTCACATTGAAACTCAGTATATCCTATTAAAATAAACCAAGATAGGTATTATCCAAAAAGGAGCAAAATCCGACAATTAGAAGTGGAGGTTTACTTGAAATCCAAAATTAAAAACTGCTTGAATGACTCGACCAATTTTGATGAAATTTTTTGTGTGTGTCTGATTGGGTCCCCCGATGGTTTAGATTCACAAAAAATCATTAGGGGTAGGAGTTCATCCGAAGTGAAAATTTAAAAATTGCTGGTCACGATTTTCGATGTTTCACATTGAAACTCATTATATCCTATTAAAATAAACCAAGATAGGTATTATCCAAAAAGGAGCAAAATCCGACAATTAGAAGTAATATTGATAAAATCCCCTTCCATTCTTACTTTTCTATTAAAGACACTTTTGGATTCTTAATTTTAATTATAGTGTTAGCAATCTTAACCTTACTTGAAATCCAAAATTAAAAACTGCTTGAATGACTCGACCAATTTTGATTAAATTTTTTGTGTGTGTCTGATTGGGTCCCTCGATGGTTTAGATTCACAATTGGACTCTCTAAAATCATTAGGTGTAGGAGTTCACCTGAAGTGAAAATTTAAAAATTGCTCTAGTGGTCACGATTTTCGATGTTTCACAATGAAACTCAGTATATCCTATTAAAATAAAGCAAGGTACGTACTCTCAAAAAATGAGCAAAATCCAAAATTAAAAGTATGGTTCAAATTCTTCCCTGTAGGGGGAGAGCACCTAAATCTCTGTAAAGGGAAAATATAGGCTTACAATACAATATACTTACTGAATGACATCTATATGTATTAAATTCTGTAACTGAACTGCATCCAAGCACGAGCATTCGCTCTTTCAGATATCAATACTGTGTACAAAAATTTAATCTGAATAACAAATCTAATCTAAAAACATTACTTTGAAGTATTAATAAATGAGTTGGAGAAAATGTTTTAACATCTCACCTCACAAAATAGCGTGTCTTCACAATACCAGTTTCAAAAGTGTTATGACGAAATTTCAACAGTTGGAATTTGACTGAAGATGGAAGTAATACTACACTTATGAAACCGGTATCGTGAAGACATCAACTTTGTGAGGTGAGATGTTAAAACATTTTCTCCACCTCATTTATTAATATAAATACCTCATAGTGTTTCCTCCCACTGTAAATTTAATTAAATTACTTTGAAGTGTTGACGATATAAAATATAAACATACCTTGTATAGGCATCATCTAATTCAGGAAGAGTAGCTGCAGCTATAATTTCTCTTTCATTAAGATCGTATCGACGCTTTACTTCTTCGTTAAGTAATACACGCCGATGTCTGAGAATTATAGCTTTCATACTTTCTGTCATTACATACAAATAGAATCTTCTAAAATTCTGCCAATTAAGTAGCCATTTTGTACCCCTGTAAAAAAAATGCAACATCTTTTGAGAAAAAGAAACATAAAACACATACAATACATACACAGCATTACTGCAAACTCAGCATTCTCCACTCTTTCCTTAACCCATTCCCCCCAAAGACGAGGTCGACTCGCTGGCAGTTAAATGGCCTTCAACTCGGAAGACAGGTACACTCACTTAATTCTGCTGTTATATATTTTGTAATATTTTGTACATCCCTTGGCAGGGTAATATTTTGTTAACATTTATGAACAGTAGAGGAATGTGTTTTGGCCTTCACCCTTATTGTGATCTCAAGTACCGTTATATTTTGTTTGTTTTGAACGCCTGAAAATAGGCAATATAATTTACGTTAACTTAAATCTGATTTCTGGGGAAATGCATTGGGCATTTACACCTGAAGGGAACAGGTTAATGCAGCCTTCCTTTTTGTATCTGCATACAAACCATTTTAATATTGTCTATCATCTGATGTCTTTTTCTGCCTCTAACCTTCTTTCTGTTAACTATTCCTTCTAGGGCATCTGTCAGATGGCAGTTTCTTCTTAGCCAATTTATTTTTCCTCTTCTTTATGAGTTCCAGCACTGCTTTTCCTTCACTCACTCTGTCTAGCACATATTTATTTTTTTATTTTGTCTGTCCATTTTATATGCTCCAGTCTTCTCCATATTCACATCTCTATACTTCCAGTTGCTTTTCCTCATTTCATCGTAATGTCCAAGTCTCTGCACCATACAATGCTACACTCCACACAAAGCACTATACTGGCCTCTTCCATAATTCTTTTGTCAAAGGTCCACAGAAAATGCTTCTCTTTTTGTTAAACGCTATAAAATCTCTCTTAAAGACCATCCCCTTAAAGACCGAATTTTTTAGGAATGAACATTAAAACCCATAAGATCAATGTAATAAATACATATATTAGAAGTCCACTTCTCACTATGAGCATCAAAGAGCCTTAAATGATCATAAATATTAAATTTACCACTTCACATTGAATAACAAATCTTATTTGAAGAGAAAAGTATACCATATTTGAAAATAAAAATTATACGATCAGTGTTGCATGCCAACACGGTCCAATTTTGAATCCCTTTCCTAATATTCCTCTGGGGTGCTGGATTTTTATAAAGGTAAATTTAGTTATTACAACACATGTAATCGGTGAAAAGTCAAGTTTATTTTTGCGCTAACTTACTACGTAGATACAATTAAAACAGGATCAAATGTTTGAATTGAAGTCCGTTCCTAGGACTAGAGGGGTCTAGAAGTGTATTAACTTCGGAACAGGCAGCACGTGGTCCTCAATAACCACATAAGTTTGAAGAATTCCAAAACTCACAACGTTCAATTATCACCTTCGATGGTGATAAACCAAAGGTGAAGATGGAGGATTCGTCAATAGCCAGTTGTAAGCTGGGGAAGATCCATCTCCCACGAATCTCTATATACAATTACTTCGTAAGGACTATCGTCCCTGATGAGAGCGCCCAATGCACACGGTGATAGCCTAACACACACTGAGAGAGAGTGTTGTAGTCATCTACACACCTGAACAATACGCAGAAGTTGGCAACAGTATACAACAAAATGCTACCAACACAATTCAGCGTTACTGTATTCAGGTGCCTACTAGCGGAAGTCAGATGAACTACATCATTAGCGTAATAACCGATGGCAGGTGTCTGCTATTACCGACAGAGAGAGCGACTCTTGTCAGAACAATCAGACTGGGGCTTTGAACCCAGGACCTTTCGCTTTCTAGGCCAATGCTCTACCAACTAAGCTACCTGAGCAAGTTCTAATAATTTTTCTCTTCAAATATGATTTATCCATCATTGAGATGTATGATATGAATATTAAAAACATAGAAAAATATACGCTTGAATTGGGATTTGAACCCGATGTTTCTAGTTCTGTATGCCAGCCCTCTATATACTAAACTACCAGGTATTTTGATTCAAACACACATTATTTCTCTCCTTTATTACATTAATTATAATAATTATTCTTCAAATAAAATCAATTTTTGTCTTGAAATATATTTTTTTTTTTGCAAATGCTCCAGGTTGTCTTTCGAAATTCCTGGTGTTCTCTCCTGGCATGGTCCCGCGCCATAGCCGAGTGGTTAAGGCAGGAAGCCTTGGCGCAGAGCTACGGGACTTGCGCTGGTTCGAGTCTCCATGGGGGAAGAAATTTTCTCGTGGTATTTCGGCCAGTATGGGACCGGTGCCCACCCAGCATCGTGAGGCATTTGGGTAGCTACAATAAGTAGCGGCTCCAGGTTGAGAAAACCAGCTATAACGGCTGGGGGACTCGACATGCTGACCACATGTCACCCCTACACTGGCTGGATGATCATCTACCTCTGTGATTGACACGTGTGGATGTGAGGGGCCAGCAGCCGGCTGGTAGGCTAAGGGCCTTCTAGGCCTATCGCGCCAGGAGTTTTTCTCTCCTGGCATGGCATACTTGTAACCCACTTCTGGGGTTGGGGGGCCTGGAAGGTGGGGTTACGTTGCCCCGATGATATGATGGGTGATGATGATAGTGGTGTGCCAGGAGAGTCCCTAATCCTAAGCTTAATCTAAGATGGATATGAATAATGATGATTGCGATGGCCATATGATTTCGGGGACCGTTTGGGCCTTAAAGTTTTCCTGACATTTGTCTTACAGGTGAGGAAAAATCCTGACAAAAATCTCACCCAGAAAAACAGTCCCGACCGGGGAATGAACCCGGGCCCGCTGCATGAAAAGGCAGCACGCTACGTCGAGACCACAGCGGTGGCAACAAGATGTTTTATACATTTAAAACTAATTGACTGATGATACTTACTCAATGGCGCAGTAACCTTGACAGATAGAAATGCCACCAATAATATTCGGTGACCTCGTTCTATCTGTTTCTCCCATAAACTTAGTGACTAAATTTCCTCCAAGACTAAAACCAATACACACTATCCTTGTGTTTGGATGTTTTTCAAAGATATGCATCAACATTTCATTGAAATCACCTGTATGACCTGCAAACAACATACAATATTTTATTTCATGTTAAATATCAATCAAACTAAATACGAGGGCGGATCGGAAAGTAACGCACAATAATTTTTTTTTTTAAAAAGTTTAATAGTAAAAAAAAGGAAAAAAATCACAAATGAACTTACATCTTTTACCTACTTTTCGACATAGTCACCAACTTTCTCAACACATTTTTCCCATCGTGTTACCAGTTTCAATATGTCCTGTTCGTAGAAGTCCGTTTGGTTGGAGTGTAGCCATCTTTTCACTGCTGATTTCACTTCCACATCTGTCTCAAAGCGTTTGCCGGCCAGGAATTTCTTCATGGGACCAAACAGATGAAAGTCCGATGGTGCAAGATCCGGACTGTATGGTGGATGCTGGAGCACCTCCCAACCAAATTCGGCGATTTTCTGACGAACGACAGCAGCAACATGGGGGCGAGCATTGTCATGAAGAAGTTTAACGTTAATGTTGTGACGTTTGTCATGAATGGCACGACGCAACTTCACCAAAGTTTTAATGTAGGCCTCAGCATTCACAGTGGTCCCGTGTTCAGCAAAGTCCACCAATAAAACACCATGCATATCCCAGAACACTGTCACAAGCACTTTCCTGGCAGATTGAGTCACTTTGAATTTTTTCTTTACTGGGGAACCAGCATGTTTCCACTCCATTGATGCCTGCTTTGTTTCGGGCGTGTAGTGGTACGCCCACGACTCATCACCTGTGACGATTCCTTCCAGAAAGTCATGTCCTTGTGCGGTGTACCGCGTTAAGTGGTTCAAGCTTGCCATCATTCGCTGGCCCTTGTGGTCGTCTGTCAGATTCTTAGGCACCGAGCGAGCACTAACTTTACGGAATTTCAAGTTTTCATGAACAATATCGTACACCGCACCATAGGAAATGTTGAACTTCTGCGATAAGGCTCGCAGTTGCACACGCCGGTCGTTCAAAATTGCCGCCTCAATGCCTCTGACATTCTGCGGGATTGCTGCTGTTGTCGGCCGGCCGGAGCGTGGCAAATCACTAAGGTTCACGCGTCCCTCTTGGAAGAATGTGCACCACCTGGAGACATTGCTACGGTCCATACAATCATCCCCATACACGCCACGCATGTTCCTGTGAATTTCACTGGGTTTATGCCCTTTGGCCCACAAAAATCGAACAACACTTCCTCACAGGTGGACGACTGTAGCATGCGCGCCATCTTTGTTGCATAGTTCAAGCTTCTCTCGCAAGAGGTGCACCTGAGAAAAAAATACCATCTGTAGTGAAAACTTCAAAATATATCTCTGTGAAATTTCAACATTCTAGCTGCAATACCAAGGCAGAAAAAAATTATTGTGCGTTACTTTCCGATCCGCCCTCGTATATGGCAAATATATGATGACTTCTCTCTATTGAACTTTTATAGGAAAAATCACCATGAGGTTTAATTTTAGATGTATATTAAAATTCTTCATACCTCACCTCATATCCAGTCTTCTAACTAATTTACTGACTCTATCGAACCCAGATGTTCATGGCTGCATGGACATAAGCTCTCCATACATTCCTAACTAGACCTAATATTTTACAATTATCCACCATATAATATACTTCCCTCAAATCATGGTTAATGTTATTTTTCTATCTAATTCCTGGCGTATCTATTGGACTTTTTCCTCTGTTTTTCCTACATGTAGTTTCCATTCCCCTGTTCCATACCCCATTCATGCCACATGCCCTGCCCCTCACAGTTTACAAGACTTAATTATTCTTATTACATCTGGTAGCTCACTATTTTCTAGTCTTCTCCTTTTGTCTGTCTGCTTGTCTCTGTTTGATTCAAACATTTTTCTGAGAACTTTATTAATCATAATCTTCCTTAAAGTAAGAAGATCTTGGAGTGAAGAATAGACGTGAAAAAAACAAAGGGAAGATCTATAGAAGTTTGGATGGATACTGTGAGAACAAGCATGAATCAACGTTGATGTTCAGGATCACTAAAATTGAAGGCAAATTTCTTGAGGGTGATGGAAAACCATTTTATTGTGGATAAATTCCAAAATAAAAAAAAATTATAATTATTGTTACCGGGGCATGCCGTAGCGTAGTGGTTAAGCCAGAAGGTCGAGGGTCCAAGTCCCAGTGAGGTCAGGATTTTTAAACTGACCCAAACCCTCTGGATGCACTATGGCCCTGGGGTCGACTCAGCCTCTAACAGAAATCAGTACCAGGCACTTGTTCTGGGGTAAAGGCAGCCGTCATGCAGGGCTGACATCAAGTGCTGATTGTCCAGAAAAAGTGGGAGCCTTAACCTCCTACTACCCCAAGGGCCTCCTGAGGCCTGTAGTGGAATCACTTTACTTTACTTTTTTTTTTAATTATTGTTACCATATTTTATGGACTATAAGATGCACCTTAATATTTAAGCTTTTTATAATCAATTGAGTTGGTGTTTACTTGATGAAAATCCATATTCATTAATTAAATAAAAATAAAACGTAGTTTTAATTGATTTTCATATTTATTATAAAATTCAGTGACAGCTGTTTCGGTACACTGTACCTTCTTCAGACACGTTAACAAATTATGAATTGTGTTCCAACTGATCTAGATCATATGAGCGCTGCGTGAAGGCTGCCTTTACGCCCAGAACAAGTGTCTGGTAATCAAATAAAACTACGTTTTATTTTTATTTAATTTAAGCTTTTTTTTTTAAATAACATTTTTACCATTTTTATTATTAGATTGCAAAGACAAAAAATATCTTACTTTGTAAAACCGTTCTGATCTTTAAAATCCCTGAAAATCATCATCTGAACTTTCTTGTTCTTCATCATCATTATTGTTCTCTTCATATATAAGATGGTCTTCACTGCCATCGAAAGCGTTACTTACGCCACACTTCTCGAAAGATTTAACAATAATGTCTTCTCTCACTCTAGACCACGACTGTTTTATCCACTGACACAATTGTTTGATTGTATGTTGTTTTAAAGCTCCCTTCGGCGTGAATTCATGTTGGGTTTCATCCATCATCCATTTGTTCAAGTTCACTGGCATCGCAGACTGCAATGACGCATCATAGGCTAGACAGTGTTCTGGATTTGTGATGGCGGAGCGGGAGACAGTGTTAGCAAGCTTGTGAATCCCCACAACTCATGTTCGTCACATCGTTGCATTGCTGCTGTCAGTTGAATCTAATGTTGCCAGATACAGATAGGTTTCCCGCAGCATCGGTCATTTCCCCACAGGCGGGAATTTTAAATCAAACACTGGACATTTTTATATTAATTTCGAGTAAAAGATGCACCTGAATTTTGGAGGCAATTTTTCGAAGAAAAAAGTGCGTCTTATGGTCCATAAAATACGGTATGTTTATTTCTCTTCTATTAATACTGTTCTGTAATTTGAAAAGAAAAATATATGCCTAGACTGGGGTTTGAACCCAGGACCTTTGACTCTCTATGTCAATGCTCTTCCAAGTGAGCTACCTAGGCCTCCAATCTAAACGCGTATTTTTCTCTTATACATAGTTAATTCCCTAACCCCAAATGCTACGAGCCGTTGCTACGATTTTTGCAAATGGCAGCTCTTTTGATAAGAAGACTTTTTATTGGGAATTTAAACATTACTTATAAAGCCAGTAGTGCTTCTTTCAATGTTAATATTATTTGTTTTTAAACATCTTAATGATGGACAAATTATATTTGAAAAGAAAAATATACGCCTACACTGGGGTTTCAACCCAGGACCTTTGACTCTCTATGTCAATGTTCTTTCATCTGAGCTACCTAGGCCTCCAATCTAAATGCGTATTTTTCTCTTATACATAGTTAATTCCCTAACCCCAAATGCTACGAGCCGTTGCTACAATTTTTGCAAATGGCAGCTCCTTTGATAAGAAGACTTTTTATTGGGAATTTAAACATTACTTATAAAGCCAGTAGTGCTTCTTTCAATGTTAATATTATTTGTTTTTAAACATCTTAATGATGGACAAATTATATTTGAAAAGAAAAATATACGCCTACACTGGGGTTTCAACCCAGGACCTTTGACTCTCTATGTCAATGTTCTTTCATCTGAGCTACCTAGGCCTCCAATCTAAAGGCATATTTTTTTCATATACATAGTTAATTCCCTAACCCCAAATGCTACGAGCCGTTGCTACAATTTTTGCAAATGGCAGCTCCTTTGTTAAGAAAACTTTTTATTAGGAATTTAAACATTACTTATAAAGCTAGTAGTGTGTAAATTGATAATATTTCCATCAAATACAATAATTTCACAGAATTAAACTGCGTGATGAATTGCTATCAATAATTAAGTGTGGGAATGGTTCAAGATCTTCAGTTGATTTATTAATGCTTTGTGCCTAATTCATAGCTGTTATTACAAGTTTACTTTGAGTAAAACTTTAATTTTGTTTCCGACACATGTTATTTTCTCAAAATTTACATAACTTGTTAACTAATTCACTGCATTATGAGACTCGGGAGATTCATGGCCACATGTACGTAAGCTTTCCATACATCCCTATCCTGAGCTAATGTTTTCCAACCATTCCCTGTATAATCTACTTCCCTCAAATCATAGTTAATATTATTCTCCCACCTCATTCTTGGTCTACCAACTGGGTGTTTTCCCTCTGGCTTTCCTACAACAAGCTTCCATGCAAGTCTTTCATTCCTCATATGTGCCACATATCTTGCCCATTGCAGTCTACGAGACTTAACTATTCTTATTATATCTGGCTTCCTATAAAGATCATGTAGTTCACTGTTATGTAGTCTTCTCCATTCACGTGTCTGTTCATCTCTCTTTGGTCAAAAAATCTTCCTAAGTACTTTATTCTCAAATACTCGTAATCTCCTTTCCTCCCTTAAAGTAAGAGTCCATGTTTTGCATCCATATAATATAACTAGTAGAATAATAGTTTTATATAACTTATTTTCAGTTTAACATTTTTTTGAAAGGAGTTGGGACATCAAGAGTCTCTGCAAAGCATAATAGCACGCATTTCTAGAATTGAACCTATGTTAATTTCTTTGCGCATCTCGTTCCTATATATAATTATTGTTCCTAGGTATTTGAATTCAGCAACTTCCCCGAAACCTCCCTCATTTGTCATTAGCTGTCCATTTCCATTATATAATGAATTTCTACATGTGACCATATATTTAGTTTTATTGACATTTACTTCCAGTCCCAATTTCTTAGTGTTCCTCAATACTGTGCACGTGTTGTGCTTTAGTATCTCCTTGCTATCGGCCAATAGTACTACATCATCAGCATAAACTAACAGATTAATAATTCCATTCAGTTGTAAGCCTTCCTCATCCTCTAAAGATTTGATGGCGTGCTCTAGTACAAAATTAAATAGTAGAGGAGATAGTGCATCTCCTTGCTTCAACGCATTGTGGATTTCAAAAGTGTCTGAAAACTGTTTGCCTACACGCACCCTACTCTTTGTGCCATTTAGACACATTCGTATAAGTCTAACTAACTTTTTAGGAATTCCGAACTCCAGCAGGATACTATATAACTTCTCCCTCTTAATTGAATCATATGCTTTTTTGAAGTCTACGTAAGCTTTTCTCATATAATATTTTCCAATCGTTCCTTGTATATTCACTTCCTTCGAATCTTGGTCAATGTTTCTTCTCCCAACTCATTCTTGCCCAATTTACTGGGTGCTTTTCCTCTGTTTTCGCAACAAGAAGTTTCCATTTGACTTTTTCATTCCTCATTTATGCCACATGTCCTACCCATTGCAGTCTACGAGACTTAACTGTTCTTATTATATCCTGTTTTAAAATAAAGATCATCCATCCATAGTAATTCTGCCTGAGGGCAGGTCTTTCACTGTAATCATAGCATTTTCATGCTATGCTTTGCAGCTTTACTAGGGAATTGTAGGTGTGGTAGCTTCCCGTTGCTTTCCACAATTAATAAAAATCATGTAAATCACTATTTTGAAGATTTCTCCATTCATCCATCTGTTTGTCTCTCTTTGGTCCAAAAATTTTCATAAGTAATGCCAAGAGAGATTTCCAATTTATCTAGAGAATTTGGAAATCAAGAGTGACATTTGTTAGGACCATTTAACGAATAAAAGTAAGCTGTTTATTCACAAATCATTATTTAACTATAGTTATTTTAAAATATTTATATATTTAATGTAAACAGTGATGTATGAAAACAAATGAGAAACGATTGGTACACTTCATTTGTTTCTTTTGTTCATCACTGCAAACAGATCATATTATTTATTGCCAAAGGATCACAATATTGTAAGAATGCACCCTAGTGGAGAAATTTATAACCAATATTAAAGGTATTAACAAGCGAATGATAACAAATCAAGAGCTTCAGAACATTTGAATACTACTACTGCTATATAGGTATTAATTAATTTCTGATGTCCTATGATGTAAATATGTCAATTATATTTTTCTGCAACGTCATTTCCTGGAACATAATTTGTTTAAGAAAGTACAAACAGTGGTTTCTTTTTTTTGGTGGTATAATCAATTGCTACAAATGTTTTTATATTATCTCCCGCAAGCACTATGAGTTGACATTCATGCACTATATATACAATTTGGAAGCCATATTTCTTCAGGAGTCAGTCACTGCAAAATAATGCTAAATGTTAAAAAGGAGGTGCTCTCTTTAATATGATAAACTTTAGTTGATAAATTTGAGGCAAAACACGACTGTGATTGGTTGTAAATAAAAATCATTGAAATGTGATTGGTCATTGAATCCCATTTCGGGCATGAGTTAAATAGTCATAATAACTTTATTCCCAAATACGCATAGGGATTCTATCAGAGGTCATCCTTCTGAGATGTCCATAATATCTTAAGCATCTCTCTTTAACAATTAGATAAATCACCCTTGGAATGGACTCTTATTTTAAGGGAGGGGAAAAGATTACTAGTATTCAAGAATAAAGTACTTAGGAAAATTTTTGGAGCAAAGAGAGATGAACAGTGAGGCAAATGGAGAAGACTACATAACGGTAAGCTACATGATCTTTATGGGAAACCAGATATTATTCTTCTTCTTTCTTCCAAGTATTAGGCCAAGGCCTGTTACGATCCTATAGAAAATTTTCCCTCCAGCGTTTCATAGGACGACCCAGAGATCTTCGTCCTCTTGGTATATAACTATAAACAGCTTTGGGGATCTGATTTGAACTCATTCTTTCAAGATGGTGTTTCCAATTTAGTTGGTACTGTTTAATATATTCCAAAATTGGCGTAGTCTTCAATTCTTTTAAGATATCGGTGTTCCTTTTCCAATCCCATCTGGTGTAACCCGCTGTTCTGCGCATGAATCTCATTTCACAAGTCGTTATTCTGCTTTCATGTTGTCTTTTTTAGTGTCCATGCTTCACTACCATAGGTGAACACTGGTCTAGCCAAAGTGTTATATAAACGTAATCTGGTGTTTTTTGTACAAGGGATGGTTTCATAATTTGATTAATAATTCCCAAACTTTTATTATAACTAGTAATTTTTTCAGGGATATCCTTTTCATCCCAGATAGAGAGATAATATCCAAGATATTTAAATTGATTAGATCTCTCTAAAACTTTGTTCTGGAGACAGATTTTACTTGCTAAGTCTTATAGACTGCAAAGGACAGGACATGTGGCACAAATTAGGAATGAAAGAGGGCTTGGAAACTGTGAGGGAAACTCAGAGGGACAGCAACCTTAGGTAGGCCAAGAATGAGGTGAGAGAAAAACACTAACCATGATTTTAGATAAGTGATGGGATGTTTTAAAAACAGCTTAGGATATGGATGTGTGGAGAGCTTATGTTCATGCAGCCATGAACCTACAGGTTTAATTCCTTAAAATAATTCATCAGATTAAATATAACAAGCCAGTGAGTTAGTACATTCTATTGATTTTCTGTGGGAAAACTGATGCAATCAAAATCCAGGCCACGGATATAAACAACAGATATTACATATACAATCATTTCCTGTGACATTTTTATAGCAGTCAGTGATTTTAAAAAATACATTATTGTTCTATATGTTATATAACAAATGTATGATATCTGCACTAAATGAGAAAATTATGTAAAAGTCAATGAGATCATATATCAATCTAGTCTATTGTATTTATCTATGTAAGGTAACAGTTCAAAACTTATCTATTTAACTTTCACAGGGAAAAAACACTGAGGTTTAATTTAAGAATTATGTTTTTATTACCTCACCTCATATCCTTTTTCTTCTAGACTGCAGTTTCGGAGCTTATCTCCATCATCAGTAGTCTCTGGTCGACCGCTGTTGTTCTTATTACAGTTATAATGGAAGGATTTATAATTTTTACAACAATGACTTAAAACAATTTTTAAAAGCATTCTTTACAAAGACCGTTATGTAGTACAATTTCTTTAATTGTTATTTATTTTTTATTCAACAATAACCAACAATGAATTATTTAGATGTTTTTTTATTATATAAAACTTTCCTCATTAGAGGATTGCCTCAAGGACAAAGTGATACAGACAATTAATTAATTTAATTTAAATTAATTTAAATATTAAAGGAATTTTAAAATACAAAATTATTAACTTTAACTCTCATATATAAAACACTGGCCAGACCCATATTATGTTACGGCAGTGAGGCCTGGACAATTTGCAGTGTAGATGAACAAAGACTAACTGCGGCAGAAATGAAATTTATGAGACATTCTGCGGGCTATTCAAGGACAGACCATAAAAGGAATTCTGACATTCTCAAAGAATTACAAACAGAATCAGTCATGGAATATGTACAAAAATACAGAAACAACTGGAAATCTCACGTAAGAAGAATGAGCAGAACAAGAATACCACGTCAGATCTTAAATTACCAGCCACCAGGCAAGAGATCTTTGGGCAGACCCTTCAAACGTTGGATTGAGACCGTAACAGACCACTAGGTCCATCACATGAAAGGAAGAAGAAGAAGAAGAAGAACTCTCATATTTATTATAATATTAAAATTCTGCTATACATTCCAAAAGGTATAGCTATATGTATTGAATTTCTAAATCGTTTATGGATCATAACGGCTACTCTGCTTGTGCACGAATGTTTTTTTACATCACTATAAAACTGAATGTAATTTTGAGTTTCTTTGGTGCCTTGTAATTTCTTTTTTGTTTCTGATATTACAGCTAATGAAATCCCCTTTTTGCACAATATATCATCTAACTGATCATCTTTATAGTTAATGCCTTGTACATTCCATGTGCTAAAAAGCAAAATATTTTTTTTTCTTCCAAGAGTTGTCCTTTTTCATGCTTTGGTCGTCATAAGTTTGATCCTTCCGGGAAATTCTCATATAAGACTTGAAAGCATAATAATAGTACCTTCGATTGGTTGCCGGCCAAAGGAAGGCAAGACCAGCGATGGGACTGTAACCTTATAGCCTCTGTTTAGGCTTTTCTGGAGAAGAAAAGAAAATAAAGGAAACAAGAAATGGAAGAAAAGAAAGACACCCTAGCCCTTGGATGCCATGATAGCGTCGGGGTTGAAAAAAACAAGAGTTAACCAAGAGAAGTTAGATAGTAAAGTTAAAAGAGTCTGGTATAAGTAAGTGGAAGAAAGGAAAAAATACCAGATCGGTTAAAGATAAAAGTAAGGAGCAAAACACAAGTAAGTGGAAGCAATGTTATGCTCAGCTTGGGCACCTTGTGATCGCCATCACCTGAGCTGTTTATAATTATATACCAAGAGGACGAAGATCTCTGAGCCGTCCTATGAAACGCTGGAGGGAAAATTTTCTATAGGACCGTAACAGGCCTTGGCCTAATACTTGGAAGAAAGAAGAAGAAGAATATTAAGAGGAAGTATCCTGTGCAGAAGCCAAGTGGTTCAAGGCACAATCCCTTGGTGCAGGGCGACAGAACTTGTCATATTTGAAGAGACAAATTATAATTCTTCTCTTCAAATACGATTTATCCATCATTGAGATGTATGAAATGAATAATAAAAACATCGAAAGAAACCGTACTGGTTTTATAATGTAATATAAAATTCCCAAATAAATGTCTTCTTAATAAAGAAGCCGCCATTTGCAAAGATAGAAGCAAAGGTTTCATAGCATTTGGTGCGCGGGAATTGACAATATATATAAGAGAAAAATTTGCATTTAGATTGGAACTCACCCAGATAGCTCAGTCGGTAGAGCATTGGTCTAGAAAACCAAATGTCCCGAGTTCGAGTCCCAGTCTGAGCATATAATTTTTCTCTTCAAATATGATTTATCCGTCATTGAGATGTATGAAATGAATAATAAAAAAATCAAAAGAAACCGTACTGGTTTTATAATGTAATATAAAATTCCCAAATAAATGTCTTCTTAATAAAGAAGCCGCCATTTGCAAAGATAGAAGCAAAGGTTTCATAGCATTTGGTGTGCAGGAATTGACAATATATATAAGAGAAAAATTTGCATTTAGATTGGAACTCACCTAGATAGCTCAGTCGGTAGAGCATTGGTCTAGAAAACCAAAGGTCCTGAGTTCGAGTCCCAGTCTGAGAGTATAATTTTTCTCTTCAAATATGATTTATCTGTCATTGAGATGATGAAACGAATAATAAAAATATAGAACTTATGTTGATTTGAGTCCCCGTGGAGGGAAATTTTCTCATGGAAAACCCTCTAATATTATAGTAACCAATTCAATTCCTTTGAACGGCACAAGAGTCTTCTATGGGGAAAAAAAAAATAGGTCTATTGATTTTCAAAGTTAACATAATGTTTCAAGAATGTTCTATGAAAATAAGTAGGCCTATTGATTTCCTATGAGCTCACAAGTCCTTCACCTCAAAGGTAACACAAATTCAATATTCATCCACATTATTATTGACCAGGTGTTGGCATTTTGCTAGTAAATTATATTGATTTCTACCTGTTGCCTTGGAGATGCAAATCAACACAAGAAAATTATAATGTTTATTGTCTTGAAACATGCACTTTACATGTTTCATCTAACTTAGTTTCCCACAAGAACAAGTTAATATTTAAATAAAAAAAACATATGATAAAAAGTAAGTTTTACATTATGTAATGGATGTTACGTTAATATTGCAAAAAGCAGAATACATTTTATTTCTCAAATTCACAAAAACACTTCTTCTTCTTCTTTTCTTAAACTTAATTTGTAGTATTTTCATCCTGTTTATTTCCAGAATCACTCCTCGGAGGAAGACGTACTGGATGTGCATTCACTGTCTATCCATCTCTTGGCTGGTCTTCCTCTTGTTCTTCTCCCATCCATTGGTCTATCTTCTTTAGCTCTTTTTGCAAGCAGGTTTTCTTCCATTCTTTCTATATGAACCTTCCAATATTTTCGTCTATCTATAATACATTTGTTATGGAGCTGAAACCTGAGTATTAAAAGAAGCAGATAAAATTAATTCCATGCAAGTCTTTATGTTTCTGAAGTGAATGGAGAAATTGAAAAATCAGCTATAGCAGCACATAGTTTATTAGAACATCATAGGATTGAAAAAGAAGCAAAACTTTTAAAACATCTATCTAAACCTTTGGATTTAACAGTTTGGGAAAAAATATATATTCAAAAAAACCATACTAGAACCATGAACTTCGAGATTCCGGAAGAACCAACCTTGATTATAAAGTTCTTCAAAAATACAACAGATAGCAGTTTAGGAAATGATTCATTCAAAATAACACCAGATGGCAGTTTGAAGAGGAATTCCTTCAAAAGAACACCAGATGGCAGTCTGGATAATTACCGGCAAAAAGGAGAAAAAAATTGACAGTCGTGAAAACAGCTGACGATGATGACAAAGTGTCGCCGATACTGCAGTGCTGTGTTTAAAAAAACATAGATGTATGAGGTAAGAAAAAATCACGATTCATTTAATTATTATTAATTGAACCTCATAATGTTAAAAATTCCCAAATTTAATATATAAATTTTCTCTCTCTATTAAAATTTTGTCTGCTCATGGAGATAAGAAAATAAATATTAGATTAATTAAAGCCTTCATCTACTTCAGTCAATCCATGTTTCCTCTTCACTCATTTCCATCCATTCATTTCCTCTTTTCTCAATATTATTCATAATTTATTCTTCCCATCCATATCTCAACTGACCTCTTGGTCTCTTCCCTTCTAATCTAAAATCCAGTGCTTGTCTTGGCATCTTTCCAGTATTCTCTTACTTTCGAGTTCTATATCCTAGTTATCTAGTGTCCAGATTTGAGAAGTTATCTTCTTATCACAATATTGACACTAGGTCACAAGATAACAGTCTGCTAACAATCCGTCTCCACAGCACTACTTCTTATCTGCTCCTGGAATTCCCTCCCTGTAGACATCAGTTGACACTTTTAAATTAAGCTTATACAATGGTTTATTTTTGGAAATTGAATATAACCTTCATTTAACAGAAGACATCAAGAAATCTGAAACTCCTCCATATATTTTAAAACAAATGTCACTGGAAATAATAAATCTAAGATACCCAGCTCCTGAATGGATACATATTTTTACAGATGGCTCCAGCCTACCAAATGATGGTGGCACTGGTGCTGGTGCAGTATGTCCACTTTTTTCCTTTTATCGTAAGCTAAACACAAATTCAACAAACTTTGATGGCGAAATCCTAGCAATTTTCTTAAGTTTACAAAATCTTTTATACCACATCCAAAAATTTACAAAAGTTGTAATTCTATGTGACTCCAAAGCAGCCATTCTCGCTATAACAAGAGACACAACACCCAAAAGCATCAAAATTATTGAATGTCACAAAATGATAAAACAGTTATCCCGTCTACATAAAAAAGTTGTACTTCAATGGATTCCGGCCCATTGTGGAGTGACAGGCAATGAAATAGCCGATTTTCTGGCCAAGAAGGGTAGTAAAATTGTTTCAAACCCAACTTCTACTCCAGTTTCCTTTCACTCTATCAAAAGAATTATCTCAAATAAACACATCAATAAACTTAGAGAAGAATACACCACCAAAACATCTCGAAAGGAATGGGAAAAATCTACAAGCTTATGACATTACTACATTACAAAGAAAATCTGCAGTAGCAACATTTAGACTGCTAACGGGACATGACTGCTTGAATAAACACCTACACAGAATTGGCATAACAGATTCACCTAAATGCCCTTTTTGCAATTTAAATGAAGATATGGAAAGAAACCATCTCCTCCGTTGTCCAGCTTTTGTAGAAGAGACCAGCCTTTCTGCTAAATATTGGAGTGCAAGAGAGCGAATGATTTCATTATCAAGTGCTCGACATTAGATACCAACCAACCAACCATTTTAGGAAGTAATATTTTGAGTTTGTTATCATCTTACCTCAATTTAATGTTGATTTGTTTGAGAACAGACTTGATTAAGCTTGTGCAATTACTTGTTAAATAATTAATTTTCCTCCAGAATTGAATTTATTCTATCATTACAGTGCTGTATTTTTTTTTATTTTTCTATCTTGTAAAATTTATATTTCATTTGTTAAATCTTGAATAAAACAAAATATATTTTAAATAATAATTATATTGTAATCAACAGAGTTGGTGTTCACTTGATGAAAATCCATATTCTTTAATTAAATAAAAATAAAACTTAGTTTTATTTGATTTTCATATTTATTAAGATATAATTCAGTGACAGCTGTTTCGGTACACTGTACCTTCTTCAGACATGTTAACAAATTATGAATTGTGTTATTATAGTACATATCAACTGAACTAAGCAACAATACAACAATAATTTATTTAAATTTTTTAATTTAACAAAGGCGATTCATTCAAATCAAGTTGAGAATTTAACAGTTTATTACTACTTTTCAATTTATTGATTTCTACAGCCTCCAAAAGGTCCAACTTCTTACCCTTATCACAAACATGCAAAATTTCAAAATTTGGATCGAAACAATGATTAAATTGGAATAGGTGGTTAGCATATTTTGAATATTCTAATATTGATTTGAATGAATCGCCTTTGTTAAATTAAAAAATTTAAATAAATTAATGTTGTTAATTAAATAACACCAACTCAATTGATTAAATTATTGTTGTATTGTTGCTTAGATCAGTTGATATGTACTATAATAACACAATTCATAATTTGTTAACATGTCTGAAGAAGGTACAGTGTACAGAAACAGCTGTCACTGAATTATATCTTAATAAATATGAAAATCAAATAAAACCAAGTTTTATTTTTATTTAATTAATGAGTATATTTCATCTCATTAATCTTATAAATCAATGCACGCGTATGTGCATTTGCTGAAACAATAAAAATCTCAATATCATATAAACGCTGACTCATGACCTTTTAAAAATAGAGTTATCTTGCAGTTTGTAAGCCAATTCCAGTAGCACATTGGCCTCATTAACTATGTCTCGTCAGGATAATCTTATCACACAGATTATTTAGAGCAGATCTAAGCCAACAAGGAAGTGTGCATAACAATACTTACCATATGTGAATATCCTTGGAGCTGTGACCTTGACACTACTCAGAGCTCCGACGTGATTTAATACAGCACAACGATACCCGTGGCACTGGGCATAGTGTACAAATGTTCTAATGTATACACTCTCTGAGGTATTTCCAATACCGGGACAGATTGCCAATGTGAAGTCATCTGAAAATCATCAAATTAACAACATTACAAAATTATTTTTTCTTCTTCTTCTTCCTTCCAAGTATTAGGCCAAGGCCTGTTACGATCCTATAGAAAATTTTCCCTCCAGCGTTTGAGGGAAATTCTCGTATAAGACTTGAAAGCATAATAATAGTCCCTTCGATTGGTTGCTGGCCAAAGGAAGGCAAGACCAGTGATGGGGTTGCCATCTTATAGCCTCTGGTCAGGCTTTTCTGGAGAAGAAAAGAAAATAAAGGAGAAGAAATGGAAGAAAGGAAAGACTCCCTAGCCCTCGGATGCCCTAATAGCGTCAGCGTCGAAAAAAAAAAGAAGAGTTAACCAAGATAGGTTAGATAGTAAAGTTAAAAGAGTGCAAAACACAAGTAAGTGGAAGAAATGTTTTGCACAGCTTGGGCACCTTGTGGTCGCCATCCACATATCCCCTAGATGAGGACCCCTGAGGGGCAAAATTATTTTTAATATATAAAATAATATGAAGGATGGGAAAAGATCAACACTGGAGTAAGACAGGGATGTGGACTTTCACCGGTGCTTTTCATTATATATATGAATAAATTAATAAACGAATGGAGGAAAACACAACGAGGATATATACCCATCAATAGGAACCTCAAACTCGATGCTATTCTTTTTGCAGACAATTTAGCACTTCTGGCACTTTCCAAAAATGATTTGCAACGATCAATTTATAATTTACAAAAAACAGCTGCCAAATTTAATATGGAAATATCAATTAACAAAACTAAAATTATGGCATTTCATGGGAAGGACCCCATACAAAGTAAAATCTGTCTCCAGAATAAAATTTTAGAGAGATCTAATCAATTTAAATACCTTGGATATTATCTCTCTATCTGGGATGAAAAGGACATCCCTGAAAAAATTACTAGTTATAATAAAAGTTTGGGAATTATTAATCAAGTTATGAAACCATCCCTTGTACAAAAAAACACCAGATTACATTTATATAACACTTTGGCTAGAACAGTGTTGACCTATGGTAGTGAAGCATGGACACTAAAAAGACAACATGAAAGCAGAATAATGGCTTGTGAAATGAAATTCATGCGCAAAACAGCGGATTACACCAGATGGGATCGGATAAGGAACACTGATATCTTAAAAGAATTGAAGACTATGCCAATTTTGGAATATATTAAACAGTACCAACTAAATTGGAAACACCATCTTGAAAGAATGAGTTCAAATCGGATCCCCAAAGTTGTTTATAATTATATACCAAGAGGACGAAGATCACTGGGCCGTCCTATGAAACGCTGGAGGGAAAATTTTCTATAGGATCGTAACAGGCCTTGGCCTAATACTTGGAAGGAAGAAGAAGAAGAAGATGGATGTAGAGAAAGAACCACATAAGTCACGTTTTTGAGGGCTATTCTATCCCAGGGTACCACCTGTGAATATTTTGATGCGGAAGTAACAGCTATTCATATTTCACTCTAACAATTACTATACAGAATAAATAAATTTCAAAATGCTGTCATACTCTCTGATTCTAAGGCAGCAATATATGCAATAAATTCACACAAAATGAATTCAATACAAATTAAAGAGTGCTACAAAATGATTCAACAACTCCAAAAACTACAGAAAAGAATTCAATTGCAATGGATACCTGCACACCGTGGAATTGCTGGAAATGACACTGCTGATTTTCTTGCCAAAAAAGGCTCCAATTTAATTCAGAATACTACTAAAAGCTTACCTTTCACATCCATAAACAGAATAATTAAAAACAAATATAAAATCACACAAAACCAAGACCTATGTAATACAGTCACATACAAAAAATGGAATATTTTAGTAAAGAAGCCAGATATTATTCCAGAAATTCCACGTAAAAGTACAGTAGCAAAATTTAGACTGCTTACAGAACATGACTATTTGGCCAAACATTTATATAAAATAGGAATGTACACAAATCCAAATTGTCCTCTATGCAATAAAGACGAAGAAATTAATGAAGAACACCTACAAACCTGTGAAGTATTACCTGTTGGATCCATCATGCAGAAATATTGGAGAGCAAGAACGTTAATGGCTTCATTGCCAAGGCCCAGCATTTGAAAACAACAACAATATATTCGATCGGAGAACAAGTGATTGCTAACACCATGTAGGCCAATGTGATAACTAGGGACTGGATTTTAATTTCTAAAAGTTAAGATTGCAACATAATATAGTGATAAAATTAATTTAACAAGTCTTTATATAAGAATACACTGAGTGAAGAACAAGAGGAAAGAACAGAAGATTTAAGAGCATTAGAGGAACTGCAAGATGCCATAAAAAAATAGAAAGGCTCCGGGTACAAATAAAATCACAAGAGAAATATTTAAATATGGCGGATTAATATTACACTTACGTTAACTACATTTATTAAATATGTGTTTGAGAAGAAAAAAAAATTCCAGAAGAATGGAAGAATTTGCTGACCTTCTTTATCCTAATAATACCTTAGTTGCCTACTAGATGTCTCATTGGGCTGGTATGTTGACCTCATACCATTCATGACATCTTTAGAGAAATAAGTGGAACTAAATGAACTAGGTCTAGTAACTCCTAACAAAGGAGAGACTAAGGCACAATATTAGGGTGTTACATCATTGTGAATAGAATTATTCACATACTGCAACAATAAATTGTATGTTTTTCCGTTTTTTAATTGAATTTATGTAGGTAGCACAGTGGCATAGAATCCCCTTTTTGTCTATATGTTTTATATGGATCACTATTTAGTATCGTCAATGCCTTCAGAGGTGTTCATTTTATATGGATCACACTCTAACATGAGTCAATGCCTTTAAATTTGTTCAGTTTTATGTGAATCAACCTGTAGCATCAGTTGATGTTTTTTTTTAAGTGTTCTGTTTTTTATGGATCACCCTACAGCATCAGTCAATGTCTTTAAAAGTGTTCATTTTGTAGTGGATCACTCTGTAGTATGAGTTGATGTTTTCATAAGTAATCAGATTTATATGGATCACTCTGTAGTCTGAGTTTATGTCATCAACAGTTTTCAGTTTTATATGGATCACCCTGTAGCATCAGTCAATGTGATTAAAAGTGTTCAGTTTTAAACGGATCACCCTGTAGCACGACTTGATATCTTTATAAGTAATAAGTTTTATGTGGATCACCCTGTAGCATGAGTTGATGTCCTCAAAAGTGATCAGTTTTATATGGAACACCCTGTAGCACAAACTGATGTCTTCAAAAGTGTTCAGTTTTATATGGATCATCCTGTAGCACGAGTTGAGGTCTTTAAAAGTATTAAATTTTATATGGATCACCCTTTAGAATGAGTTTATGGCTTTATAATTAATCAGTTTTATATGGATCACTCTGTAACATGTATTTATGGCTTTATAAGTAATCAGTTTTATATGGATCACTCTGTATCATGAGCTGATGTCCTCAAAAGTGTTCAGTTTTATATGGATCGCCATCTAGCATCAGTCGATGTCTTCAGAAATGTTCAGTTTTATTTGTATCACCCTATAGTACGAACTGATGTATTTATAAGTAATCAGTTTTATATGGATCACTCTGTATCATGAGCTGATGTCCTCAAAAGTGTTCAGTTTTATATGGATCGCCATCTAGCATCAGTTGACGTCTTCAGAAATGTTCAGTTTTATTTGTATCACCCTATAGTACGAACTGATGTATTTATAAGTAATCAGTTTTATATATATCATCCTTAGAATGAGTTGATGTCTAAAAGTGTTTAGTTTTATATGGATCACTCTGTAGCATAAGCAGATGATTGTGTAATAAGACATAAATGCAACTAGAATAGACTGAAAATGGATATTACCAGACTGATGAAATCAAAAGATGTAACTAATCTAAATTATCTGTAGAAATTATAAATCTAATACAATTTATTGAACTTGACCTAATAAAGCAATTAATGTGCAATATGTTATCATAAATAAAACATTAAGATACAAAACATTCTATAATACATATTACAAAAGTATACATAACTGTTTTTTTTTCATTCCATGATATTAGCAAATGTCTGCTATACAAGGTCATTACCAAAACTGATACCTTATCTTAAATAAAAAAAAACATGCACGCTAACGTCAATTGAGATAGTCTAAGAAAATGAGTTCTAGAAAGTTATGAAACGCATTTGAAATACTTAAGCGGAAATTATTGTAAAGAGAGGCAAAAAGTAGCTAATGATCAAAGACAGCATCTCTGATTCTGCATATCTGACATTATTACAATATTTTGTGTTAATAAAGAGTATTCAGTCCACCGCTGTGGTCTCGAGGTAGCGTGCTGCATTGTCACGCAGCGGGCCCCATTCGATCCCCGGTCGGTGCAGTTTTTCTGGGTGAGGTTTTTATCGGGGTTTTTCCTCACCTGTAAGACAAATGTCAGGTCCCCGAAATCATATGGCCATCATCATCCTTATCATCATCATCATCATCCTTCACCGGTTTGGAAAGCAATGGGAAGCTACCACACCTACAATTCCCTAGTAAAGCTGCAAGCATAGTATGAAAATGCTATGGTTGCAGTGAAGGACCTGCCTTAGGGCAGAATTACTACGGATGAATGGAAAGAGTATTCTTAATATTCATAAGATAAAAGTTAAAAATTAAAATGTATCTTTTGGCAGGTGCCGTCGTCCTCAACTTGTTAAAATGGTGTATATAAAATTAACTGGAGTGCTTTCGGAAGTTAACTTCCATCCTCGGTAGGTTGAGCTTCTGCTACTCGTTGTTGTTGTTTACGATGATGTATACTCCAACTGTTTATAGCAGCAAATGACTTGTTTGTGACGATCTCGTATAATGGGTTTGATTGGGGTGCGTTCTCATTAAGAAGTGAGGTGTTGTTTATTTCCTTCTTAATATTACATTTGAAGAGAAAAATATATACTCATCAGACTGGCATTTCAACCCAGGGCCATTGGCTTTCTATGCCAATGATGTATCAACTGAGCTACCTGAGCACACCAACCTAAATGCAAATTTTTCTCTTCTCGAGCATCAAATGCTATAAACTGTTCCTCGATCACACAAATGGCAGCTTCTTTTTTAAGAAGACTTTTATTAATTCATAGTTAAATATGGGAAATAACATTATGAGGTTCTTAATTCATGAATGAATGAGTCATTTTTTATATCTTACATCATAGTTCATGTTTTCTTAAACACAGGAACTGCAGTTTTCAAGAGAACAGCTCTCTCATTTTTGACCGACATTATGTAAAAAATGACTCATGCATTCATGAGACTTCTTAATTTAACTATTTAATTTTATTCTTAATATTCCTTACATTCAAATGAGACACCACATGGTAATTTTAATTTTTATATTAGCAAAATTTTCTTTTGGTAAAGTTTTTGACAACTATAATATTTCATTTCCCGCACTCAATTTAAAAACATAAGCATATCAAATTAAACATAGTTTGAAATAAAATACATTTCTCTTCATAAGGTGTTATATTCTAATTAAAGCTATGATAAATTAAAATACTAGAACATTCGATAAGGAATGCAATACTGTTGTAAATCAGCGATCCTAGTGGTGAGCATTGTAATCTTGTGGTATGTTGTTGAGCTGTCTTTGTTGTATAAATGTGTAATATTGAAAGTCACTCAAAATACCAATGTATTGTGAATACATTCACTGTTTCTCACACTTAATAAGTAATACTGCCCTAAAAAGATGTTCAGTAGAATTTGTTTAGAAGATGGAATTGGGAAGTACTAGAACATCCACCAAATTCACCAGACAAGAGCCCTTGTAACCATAACTAATTCTCAAAGATTAAAGAATCTCTACGAGATATTCAATTTCAATCAAGATCTGATATCCAAAAAACTCTAGATTAATCATATGACAGAGATATATCTAGAAATGGTGCTGCAGATGGAGTGCATACATCCAAAGATTTGGCAACATATAGTTGACTCAACAAGAGACTATAAATTAATTTGGTAATGTCAAAAATAAACTAAATAATTTTTTTGTTTATGATAGTGTTTCCATTACTTATCGAATGCATCATCATCCATTCATGAATTTAGGCCATTCGTCGACCTCTTTTGGTCTCAATAAAAAAAAGTCTTTTGAGTGAACATCCTGGTTGTCTTCTTCCTACAGGTTGATAGCTTTGTTTGGGTATTCTGTGATCCTCCACTCGATGAACATGTTGCATCTATCTTGACTTATAATCAGAAATTTGTTTTCTAAAGGTTCCATGTGTAATTTTTCTAAGTTTTTTCACTTTTTTTAACGATCTAGTAATGTGTATTCCGCAGTCCTTCGAATATATCTCATTTCAGCAGATCTAAGTCTCTGTATATCCTTCTGTTTTAATGCCCATACTTCGCTATTACACAAAAGAGTTGGAAGAGCCAGTGTTTTATACACTTTTAGTCTTGAATGTTCTTGGACTAACTGTGGCTTGAAGATGGAATTTATTAACCTCAAAATTCTTAAGAATTTTTATATTTTTGCATTTACATCCTTTTATTCTTCATATGAGATATTGCATCCTAGATATGTAAAATTATTCACCTGCTCCAAAATTCTATTGTCAAGTATATTTTTACTTCTGACAGGATCTACACCTTGAAATGTCATAATTTTTGTTTTCTCTACAGATATCTTCAATCCATATTCTCCTGTAATTTTGTGAAGTCCATATAGACCTTTCTGCAGGTTATCTTCTGAGACATGGTTCTATGCAAATTAATAGAAACCATAAAATAGACTCTTTGCTTTTTGCAGATGATTTGGTATTAATAGCTCCAACAGAAACAGATTTACAGTATTCTAACACAATTTTAATATAATTGCAAAAAGGTACAATATGGAAATCAATACAAAGAAAACTAAAGTGATGGCCTTTTGTGGGAAATACCCTATACCTAGCAAAATTGTTTTGGATGATGAAATTTTAGAACGAGTAAACAAATTTAATTATTTGGGTTATAATTTAACATTTTAAGATGAAGCTGATATATCAAAGAAAATCACAAATTTTACAAAAACAATGGGGATAATTAACAGTATAATGAAACCATCTTTAGTACAGAAGAACACAAGATTATGGCTTTATAAGGTTCTTGCAAAACCAGTATTAAGATATGGTAGTGAAGCATGGACAATACGAAGAAGAGATGAAAGCCGAATAACAGCAAATGAGATGTGATTTATGCACCGAGCAGCAGGCTACACAAAGTGGGACCATAAAGAAATGAGGAAATTATGGAAGAGTTGGATGTAGAACCCATTCTTCACCATATACAAAACTACCAGAACAACTGGAAAGCCCATCTTCAACAAATGCCGTCTCATAAAATTCCAAAAGCCATACTTCGCTACTGCATACCAAGGCAAAAGATCGCTGGGACGTACAAAAAAGTGCTGGATGGAAAATTCCTCTTTGAGACCGTAACAGGCCACACGGCCTAATACTTGCATGGATGATGATGATGATCTTCTGAATTTGTAATTATTATTTGTGATCTGCAAAGAATAAGGTACTCATCGAATTTCATAGTAAAATATCTACTCACCTTCATGTGACTGGTCTAGAGGTTGATACAAGTCGTATGTCAAAGTTGTACCATCATGTAGATTGAGGTAACATCGCTCTCCGATAGGCCAAGGACACCGCACTCTTCCAATGATGCTGTGTATAATGGTCTGTACATGACCACTAAACCCCCACAACCTTGTTGGGATGTATCTGCAAACAAGAAATCAACTCGTAAATTAATGAGTCATTTTTTAACATTTTACCTCATTTTATGTTTCTTCAAACACGGGAACTAGTTTTCAAGAGAAGGATCTCTCTCATTTTCAACCGACATTATGACTACCGGATTTTCGTTGGAATCTCCATCTATAATGTTGCCATCTGGTGTTGATTTGATGAGTTTTGAGATGAGGTCACGTTCATCAGGTTTGCAGTTCTTTTACAAGCGTAAAAATCTTCAGACCCAGGACCCATGGCATAACTTCCCTCCTGGATGATTCTCCCTTGCTTTTTCCATCCTAAAAATCAACTGACCCCAGCTGGGTTTAAACCCATGACCCTCTGGACTAGAGGCAAAGATCATATGCTGTATGTTCATGGCCAATCGAACATAAGCTCTCCATACATCCCTACCCTGAGCTAGTATTTTCTGATCATTCCCTGTATAATCTACTTTCCTCAAATCATGGTTAATGTTAATCTCCCACCTCATTCTTGACCTAAAAACTGGGTATTTTCCCTCTGGTTTTCCTACAAAAAGTTTCCATGCCCCTCTTTCATTCCCTATTCGTCTATTGACAATTTTTGTTTCAACACAACCAAATTTGGCATATAATCCATAGTAATTCTGCCCGAAGGCAGGACCTTCACTGCAATCATAGCATTTTCATGCTATGCTTGCAGCTTTACTAGGGAATTGTAGGTGTGGTAGCTTCCCGTTGCTTTCCACACCGGTGAAGGATGATGATGATGATGATAATGATAAGGATGATGATGACAATGGCCATATAATTTCGGGGATCATTTGGGCCTTAAAGTTTTCTTGACATTTGTCTTACAGGTGAGGAAAAACCCCGATAAAAACCTCACCCAGAAAAATTGCCCCGACCAGGGATCGAACCCGGGCCCACTGTGTGACAAGGCAGCACGCTACCTCGAGACCACAGCGGTGGACTGGCATATAATAATCATTTTAAAAAATAAGGTCAAGTTCACTAACCAACAAAATTGGATCATTAGATTTGTTCACCTGAAACAAAAATTTAAAGATCATCCCTCGTATATGAAAAATGTGTGTAAATTTGTTTACCCCACAACACATCATTTAACATTTTAATTGCTGATAATTACAATTAAAAAAACATGATGTCTAAATCAACTAGTTGTGATGATGAATCAGGGTCATGAATCAGTAAATGAATGAGTCATGTGGTGATGCTATTGTACAGTTCAATTGAAGCTTATCAGTTTATCAACTTTCCACTACATTCAGAGATCCATCTGACAGCAGACGAAGAAGTAATTCTTTTCCCATGTTGTGGTGACATTTTTTTAAGGAGTAATTCTCTTCATGCCCGATGTTGTAGTAACATTTTGAAGAAGGATTGGTGTCCCAAAAAGAATTACTGGTTCAGGTTGGGTTTGATTTTCGGTAGAGCCGGATTCTCTTCTTAGAGTCGGTAGTTGGTACACTGGATAGGAAAAAACTTTAAAAATCACTAAAAACTGTTTCTTGTAGAAATAATTACAATTTATTCACTTTGTAGGTTCCCAGCAGATTAAGTCAATTTAAGTGGTATTATTCTTCACTGTCAATTAAAATAAATTATTTTCTTTTCTGGAATCAGTTATTCTTGTATTAAATATTACATTTTATCTTGAGAACTCTTCTTGCTTCTATCTTTGTGGAAAGTTGTATGCGGAATGACTAGTGTAATTCTGTTATAATTTTAAAGAACATTATTACATCACATGATGGTAATTTTAAATTCTGTGGGGGCACGCCGTAGCGTAGTGGTTAAGGCACTGCGCTACAAGCCGAAAGGTCGAGGGTTCAAGTCCCGGTGGGGTCAGGATTTTTAAACTGACCAAAACCTTCTGGCGGCACTATAGCCCTGGGGTCGACTCAGGCTCTAACGGAAATGAGTACCAGACGCTTGTTCTGGGGTAAAGGCGGCCGTCACGCAGGGCTGACAACCCGGCTGACATCAAGTGCCGATTGTCCAGAAAAAGTGGGAGCCTTAACCTCCCACTACCCTCCTGAGGCCTGTAGTGGGAATACTTTACTTTTTTTTATTGGTTAATAGTCCATTAAATATAAGGTTTAAATTTGATTTGTTAAATCAAAAAGTTAATTGTTTTAACATCCAATCAGAATTTAGTTTACTTTTATTTAAAAATATTAAGTTAAGCAGGTGTCTTATTACAGTTATAACAGAAAGCTATATAATTTTGATAACAATTACTTAAAACAATTTTAAAAGCATTATTTAGAAAGACTGTTATGTAATACAATTTCTTTAATTGTTACTGAGACATTTTTATTCAACAATGAACAACAATGAATTATTTAGATGTTTTTCTTTATTTAAGTTATATCTAAATATTAAAAGAATTTTAAAATATAAAATTAGTAACTTTAACTTTTATATTTATTATGATATTAAAATCCTGCTATACCTCATATATGAAAAATGTGATTTGTTTACCCCACAACACATCATTCAACATTTTAATTGCTGATAATTACAATTTTAAAAAAACATGATGTCTAAATCAACTAGTTGTGATGATGAATCAGGGTCATGAATCAATAAATGAATGAGTCATGTGGTGATGCTATTGTACAGTTCAATTGAAGCTTATCAGTTTATCAACTTTCCACTACATTCAGAGATCCATCTGAAAGCAGATGTTTTAACACATGAGATTAACACTGGTGGCAATACCAGTGATATTTCTCAACATCATATGGACATACTCATTATGTTTATTTATAATTTACTTTATTTTATATTTTATTTGACAACTTTTATGCACTATTGAACTCGTAGGTTCATGGCCACACACACATAAGCTATCCATACATCCATATCCTGTGCTAGCATTTTACTATAATTCCCTGTATAAACTACTTCTCTCAAATCATAGTTAATACTATTCTCCATCTCATTCTTGGCCTGCCTACTGGGCGCTTTCCTGCAAGGAAATTGCATGCCCCTCTTTCATTCCACATTCATGCCATAAGTATTGCCCATTCAGTCTTCTGAGACATAACTTTCTCATAACGTCTAATTTTCCACAAACATCATGCAGCTGTCTTGTAGTTTTCTCCATTTGCTGTCTTTTCACCTCTCTTTGGTCCATAAGTTTTCTTAAGGACTTTATTCTGAAATACTCATGTTTTTCCCCTCTTAAAGTAAGAGTCCATGTTTCACATCCATATAATCTAACTGGAAGAATCACCACTTCATATATTTTCAGTTTAATATTTTTTTTTACAGAAGTTGGGACGACAAAAGTTGACTGCGCTGGATTAGTGGTTATGTTCCTTGCCTCTGGTCCTAAGAGTTGTGGTTCAAACCCAGTTGGAGTACTGGATTTTTTAGGAAGGAAAAATCCAAGGAGCAAGTCCTTTGGGAGGGACTTTGAGTCATAGTTTCCCAATATCGAAGATTTTTAGGCTTGTAAAAGATCCTTAAGCCTAAATAAAGAGGCCTCTAAGCAAAATTTACCAACCTTCTTCATCATAAGTAATGCCACGAATGATCTCCAATTTATCTAGAGAATTTGGAAATCAAGAGTGGCATTTGTTAGGACTATTTAACGAATAAAATTAAGCTGTTTACTCACAAATCATTATTTAAACATAATTATTTTGAAATATTTATATATTTAATGTAAACGGTGATGTTTGAAAACAAATGAGAAATGATTGGTACGCTTCATTTGCTTCTTTTGTTCATCACTGCAACCAGATCATATTATTTATTGCCAAAGGAATGCAATATTGTAAGAATGCACTGTAGTGGAGAAAAAATGAAACACATAAAACTGTATATTAATTCATTTCTGATGTCCTATGACATAAATATGACAATTATATTTTTGTAGAATGTTATTACCTGGGAAATAATACATTTAAAAAAGTGCAAACAGTGGTTTCTTTTCTTGGTGGTATAATCAATTGCTACAAATGTTTTTATATTAACTCCCGCATGCACTATGTGTTGATATTCATGCACTATATATACAATCTGGTAGCCATATTTTTTAGAGAGTCAGTCACTGCAAAATAATGCTATGACCTATTCAGAATGTTAAAAGGAGAAGCTTTCTTTATTATGATAAACTTTAGTTGGTAAATTCTAGGCAAACACGACTGTGATTGGCTGTAAATAAAAAATCATTGATACGTGATTGGTCATTAGGGCATGAGTTAAATAGTCCTAGTAATATGCTAGTTGCCTACTAGATGTCTAATTGAGACATCTTTAGGAAAATAAGCATAATTAAATTAACTTTGTCTTGACAACAAAATTTTGGAGCAAGTGAATTATTTTACATACCTAGGATGCAGAAGAAAAGGATGTCCCATCCATAGTAATTCTGCCCAAAGGCAGGTCCTTCACTGCAATCATAGCATTTTCATGCTATACTTGCAGCTTTACTAGGGAATTGTAGGTGTGGTAGCTTCCCGTTGCTTTCCACACAGGTGAAGGTTGATGGTGATGATGATAATGATAAGGGTGATGGCCGTATGATTTCGGGGACCGTTAGGGCCTTAAAGTTTTCCTGACATTTGTCTTACAGGTGAGGAAAAACCCCGATAAAAACCTCACCCAGAAAAACTGCCCCGACCGGGGATCGAACCCGGGCCCGCTGCGTGACAAGGCAGCATGCTACCTCGAGACCACAGCGGTGAAAAGGATGTAAATGCAAAAATATCTAAATGTTTAAGGATTTTTAGGGTTAATAAATTCTATGTTCAAGCCACAATTAGTTAAAAAAACATTCAAGACTAAAAGTGTATAAAACACTGGCTCTTCCAACTCTTTTGTATGGTAGTGAAGTATAAACATTGAAGCAGAAGAATATACAGAGACTTAGATCTGCTGAAATGAGATACCTTCGGAGGACTGCAGAATACACACTACCAGATCACAAAAAAATGACATCTTGGAAGAATTACACATGGAACCTTTAGAAAACAAAATTTCTGATTATAAGTTAAGATGGATGCAACATGTTCATCGAATGGAAGATCACAGGATGCCTAAACAAATGTTAAGCTATCAACCTGCAGGAAGAAGAAGACCAGGACGTCCATTCAAAAGACTTTTGAATGGTGTTTCTCTTGAGGCCGAAACAGGTGAGCAAATGGCCTAAATTCGCGAATATACTATGATGACGATGATGAAATTAACTTTGTCTAATAACTCCTAACAAAGGTGAGACAAAGGCCCAACATTGGACTGTTATGTCATTGTAGATGTAGATGGGATGACAAAAGTCTCCGTAACACATGATTGCACGAGTTTCTAGAACTAGGCCTATACTTAATTTCTTTCTGCACAGATTTCACCGTAAAAATACACACAAGAAACAGGGGCACAGGTTCCACTGGACTAATGATTAAAAACTATGTTACATAATAGTTCAATGTTTACTATAATTTATATATTTTCTTTATGTAACATTTAATTGCTAAATAGTTGATGTTATTAAAAATTTCAAAATATGTTACTAAATGTTTGTTTACAAACAAGAAAAAAGAAGAAAAATAGCTCAATGAGTAAGTATTTATAAAAAGGATTGCAACTGTTGTTTGTTAAAATTACCTGTTAAAGATGACATAATCATGCTGCAATTTTCTCCTTCATGAATCACACATATGGTTACTGACCTAGCATTAGCAATGTGAAAAGAACATCTAATATTATTTATTGTATAATCTTTAAACTTCGTATAAAAATGTGACCTCAATGTTAACTGGAATGTCACTCAAGTATTGTACACTATTATTCACAAATAGTAATTCCATTTTCTTTTCCACTCAATAAACAAACAGCAATTTAAGTAACTTTTACTTTAAAAAATTGCCAATTCACTTGCAGAATTTTACTTCTTTAAACAAAAGATTTAAATGTAAGTAAAAAAAAAAAGAGAACTATAACCGATCAGAGATTTTGGCAGCACAGAAATAAGTTGTCCAACATCCCTATCCTCAGCTAATGATTTTCAAACAAATATATGAAATTAAAACATAGTTTTATTTTTATTTAATTAATAAATACGGATTTTCATCAAGTAAACACCAACTCAATTGATTAAATATAATACTCCTGGCACGACAGGCCTACAAGGCCCTTAGCCTACCAGCCGGCTGCTGGCCTCACATCCACATGTGTCAATCACAGAGGTAGATGATAATCAGCCAGTGTAGGGGTGACATGTGGTCAGCATGTCGAGTCCCCCAGCTGTTATAGCTGGTTTTCTCAACCTGGAGCCGCTACTTGTTGTAGCTACCCAAATGCATCATGATGCTGGGTGGGCACCGGTCCCATACTGGCCGAAATACCATGAGAAAATTTCTTCCCCCATGGAGACTCGAACCAGCGCAAGTCCCATAGCTCTGCGCCAAGGCTTCCTGCCTTAACCACTCAGCTACGGCGCGGGACTGATTAAATATATGAAACTGTTATTCTTCCAGCTATGTTATATGGATTACAGATACTCTTATCTTCCCAACTCCTTAAAAAAAAGTTAAACTGAAAATATGTTAAGAATTAAATTAATGTTTTTATTACCTCACCTCATATCCTTTTTCTTCTATACTGCAGTTTCGGAGCTTATCCCCAAAGAATTAATACAGCCTAAACAAGATAATTAAAACCAACAAAAATGAAAAAAATTGGAGAAGAATATAAATCAGGAATATATCAGATCAAATGTAAGGATTGCAACAAAATTTATATAGGAAAAACAAAAAGAAATTTAAAAAGCAGATTGAAAGAACACCTTAGAAATGTAAAAAAGGGTGAAGTGGACAAGTCAGCTGTAGCAGCCCATGCTTGGTCTGAAAAGCATTTAATCGATACAGATGCTAGCCTAAACAAACACACAGATAAACAAAAAGAACTCAAAGTCTGGGAAAAAAATCCACATCCAAAAAAACAAGAAAGATAAACTCATGAATTTCAAAACTCCTGCAAATTTTGACCTGATCCAGAGGTTCATCGGTCCACCGATAGAAGTAAGAAGACCGCCCAGAAACGACATAACACCGGTCGACCAAAGGCTACTGAAGATGGAGATAAGCTCCAAAACTGCAGTATAGAAGAAAAAGGATATGAGGTGAGGTAATAAAAACATTAATTTAATTCTTAAATTAAACCTCATAGTGTTCTTTCCCTGTGAAAGTTAAATGAAAATATGTTGTTTTCAAATGCTGGGCCTTGGCAATGAAGCCATTAGCGTTCTTGCTCTCCAATATTTCTCAATGGTGGATCCAACAGGTAATACTTCACAGGTTTGTAGATGTTCTTCGTTCATTTCTTCGTCTTTGTTGCATAGAGGACAATTTGGATTTGTGTAGATTCCTATTTCATATAAATGTTTGGCCAAATAATCATGTTCTGTAAGCAGTCTAAATTTTGCTACTTAGTTTTACGTGGAATTTCTGGAATAATATCTGGCTTCTTTACTAAAAATTCCATTTTTTGTCTTTGGCTTTATTACATAGGTCTTGGTTTTGTTTGATTTTATATTTGTTTTTAATTTTTCTTTTTATGGATGCGAAAGGTGAGCTTTTAGTAGTATTCTGAATTAGATTGGAGCCTTTTTTGGCAAGAAAATCAGTAGTGTCATTTCCAGCAATTCCTAATGGCAAAAACTGGAAGTATATAAACTGTTATTCTCCCAGTTACATTATATGGATGCAAAACATGGACTCTTACTTTCAGGAAGGAAAGGAGATTACGAGTACCTGAGAATAAAGTTCTTAGGAAATTTTTTGGATCAAAGAGAGTCTTTATAGGAAGCCAGATATAATACGAATAGTTAAGTGTCATAGACTACGATGGGCAGGACATGTGGCACGAATGAGAAATGAAAGAGGTGCATGGAAGCTTCCTGTAGGAAAACCAGAGGAAAAACGCCCAGTTGGTAGAGCAAGAATGAGGTGGGAGAGTAACATTAACCATGATTTGAGGGAAGTAAATTATATAGGGGATGATTGGAAAACATTACATCAGGATAGGGATATATGGAGAATGGCCATGAACCTATGGGTTCATGTGGTGTCAGTGAGTATGGTATCTGAGAATAAAGTTCTTGTAAAACTTTTGTCCCGCGCCGTAGCCGAGCGGTTAAGGTAGGAAGCCTTGGCGCAGAGCTACGGGACTTGCGCTGGTTCGAGTCTCCATGGGGGAAGAAATTTTCTCATGGTATTTCGGCCAGTATGGGACCGGTGCCCACCCAGCATCGTGAGGCAATTGGGTAGCTACAATAAGTAGCGGCTCCAGGTTGAGGAACCAGCTATAACGGCTGGGGGACTCGACATGCTAACCACATGTCACCCCTACACTGGCTGTTGATCATCTACCTCTGTGATTGACACATGTGGATGTGAAGGGCCAGCAGTCGGCTGGTAAAAGGGCAACCGCTGAAAAGTGGAAAGACCCTCAATCGTAAAACTTTTGAGCCAAAGAGAGATGAACAGACAGGTTAATGGAGAAAACTAAATAACAGTGAGTTACATTATCTATATCTTCCTGTTATCCCAAAGAAATGTTTAACAAGATATACATTCATTTTTGTGCTTAATGGGTTTCTAGGGCCTCAAATAAAAAAAAGTTTTTTGAGGGTTCAAAAAAATTTTGGGGGACATTTATGGTGGTCCTGAATTAAGATTTTGACAATTATAATATTACTCCCACATTTAATGTGTTCATAAGGGCCAAAATAACATTTTTAAAAAACAAAAAAAATTATTTTTAGGGGGGGCATTTAAGGGGATTTTATGCGAGGTATACCATATGATACCTTTGGTTTTAAGCAAGTTTTAGACCTTTAATTTATGCTGCCATCCAAAGACTGCAGCTGTAAATGAAAAAAAAAAAAGAGTTTGAATTTCTGAAGGTATTCAATATATCACCATTTATAGTGAGTTGCGAGTTATTCCTGAAGCGAAAAAAAACTAAACATCTAAATATCATATATAATACCAAAGGATCCAAGAGATTATAGGAAACCAGATATAATAAAAACAGTTCCTACTACCAGTGACACCAGCTTACCAGGACCTCCTGCAAGAGCTCTACGAAAAGAAACGTAAAATATGGGAAGAATTTTATATTATTGATACCATGACAAACCGTCAATGGACTCAGGGAGGATATGTATTGTGCCACACAGTGACCAGACTCGCTGTGCATGGATTTCACCACAAGCTGTGCAGCAACCAGAGCCCGGCCCAGACTGCATGTGTGCAAGATGTGGCAAACAGTGCGAGAAATATCATGTGTTAAACTGTAGGATGAGATCAGAATCATTGTTGAAACTCTGCAGTGACTGAGAACAATCTTCTTTGCACGTTGTGCGCATTTCTTATTTTATTTATAATAAAAACAGTTAAGTTTCATAGAGTGCGATGGGCAGGCCATGTGGCATGAATGGGGAATGGAAGAGAGGCATGTTGGAAACTCTTTGTATGAAAAGCACTCAGTAAGTAGACCAAGAATGATGTAGGACAATAACATTAACCATGATCTGAGAGAGAGATAAATTATACAGGAGGTGATTTGAAACATCAGCTCAGGATAGGGAAGAATGGAGAGCTTATGCCCACATGGCCATGAATCTATGGGTTTGATAGTGTCAATGAGTTAATTATTGTAACAAAAATAGTTGATCAAATTATCATGAGGTGAATTGGTGACTGGCATTTCAATACTAATGACAATTATGCAAGTTGGTCTAATTTAATTAGGAAATTAATTCAACGAGAGAATAAAATCATTAAAAATGTTATCACATTTATTACTTGATTAAATTTATGAGAAAATTATTAATTTAATTAATATCATAGTCTTTTTATGCACATTCCTCCATTTTAGAGCATTTTCAACTTTTTACTGCATAAATGGGCATCAATTACCTTAAGGCAAGATAGCCGTTATCCGGGTCAAAAAATGCATGAAAATTTGGTCCCAAATAGGTGGTCATATGGTGAAATTAAATGTTTCTTACCTCTCCTCATAAATATTGGGGGCACGCCATAGCGTAGTGGTTAAGGCACTGAGCTACAAGCCGGAGGGTCGAGGGTTCAAGTCCCGTTGGGGTCAGGATTTTTAAACTGACCCAAACCCTCTCGCGGCACTATGGCCCTGGGGTCGACTCAGCCTCTAACGAAAATGAGTACCAGACGCTTGTTCTGGGGGTAAAGGCGGCCGTCACGCAGGGCTGACAACCCGGCTGACATAAAGTGCCGATTGTCTAGAAAAAGTGGGAGCCCTAACCTCCTACTACCCCAAGGGCCTCCGGGTCTGTTGTGGGATCACTTTACTTTACTTTTACTCATAAATATTTTCAAAGTTGATCGCGATTTCGAGACTATAACTGTCTCATCATCAGAACTTTGTTGGCCAACTTAGAAAATATTTATGTGGAGAGGTAAGAAACATTTAATTTCACCATAAATTAAACCTCATAGTGATTAATTCCTATAAAAGTTAAAAAAAAGATGGTCATATATCATGTCTTTTAATGATATCACATTGACTATTTAACTCATGCCCCAAATGGGAGTCAATGACCAATCACGTTTCAATGATTTCTGTTTTACAACCAATCACAGTCATGTTTCACGAAATATTTATCAGTGTTATAATTACCATATTAAAGAAAGCTCCTCCTTTTTAATATTCTGAACAGGTCTGACCATTATTTTGCAGTGACTGAGCCTGTGAGAAATACGGCTACCAGACTGTATATATAGTGCATGAATGTCAACACATGCCACATGCGGGAGTTAATATAAAAACATTTGTAGCAATTGATTATACCACCAAAAAAAGAAACCACTGTTTGCACTTTCTTAAATGTATTTTTTCCCAGGTAATAATCCAGAAAAATATAATTGTCATATTTACATCATACGACATCAGAAATGAATTAATATACAGTTTGATGTGCTTCATTATTTCTCCACTAGAGAGCATTCTTACGATATTGCGTTCCTTTGGCAATAAATAGTATGATCTGGTTGCAGTGATGAACAAAAGAAGCAGATGAAGCGTACCTATCGTTTCTCATTTGTTTTCAAGCATCGCCATTTACATTAAATATATAAATATTTTAAAATAACTATAGTTAAATAATGATTTGTGAGTAAACAGTTTAATTTTATTTGTTAAATAGTCCTAACAAATGTCACTCTCGATTTCCAAATTCTCTAGATAAATTGGAAATCACTCGTGGCATTACTTATGAAAATTTTTATGGAAGCAGAGGGGGATGGAAGTTATGGCGCTGGAAAATTCTAAATGTGAATTTTTAAGGTTAGAGCATGTAATTAATTTTCTTTTCTTTTTCTCCATAAGTTACATTTTTCATTGCATTGGAACACTTTTCTCAAAAACCATTTAACCTAGTGTCATGAAATTTTCAGAGCATGTTAACAGGTGTATGTTTGTATGAACCATGCAAAATTGTAAATAAATTTTAGAAAATATTCATATTATTTAATTTTTTACAAATATGATAAGTCATTAATTTATTGATGCAAACTAATTAGAGCCATATGACCATAAAAATGCAAATATTAGTACTGCATGGTTACATTTTCACATACAGTTAAAATTTCATTGCCATCAGAATTACAGGATATGAGTAAAGTGTACCAATGTAACATCACATTTTAAAAAATCTTTAAATTAAAAAAAAATCCTTCTTCATAACAAAGTGAACTACTTTCAAAAAGCATGTAGAAGACAGAGTGACGGCAGCAATAATTGCTATGAATGATATCCAATTCCTAAGAAAATTATCTATGACTACGGCAATGCAGATCTTTGACACGAAGGTAATCCCGATCGTGAGCTATGGTTTGGAACTCATATGGCCTTACCTCACAAAGAACGACCTTAAGAACATAGAGAAAATTAAGTCAGTCTATCTAAAGAGAATACTATGTATATCCAAATTTACACGCTCCCAACTGGCATATGAGCTCTCAGGAGAGACCTTCTTCATAGAACAATTGCAAATGCTGATACTCTTACCATCCACCTCAGCCTACCAAGATCTCCTAGCAGAGCTCCAAGCTAAGAAAAAAGAAATTTAGATAGAATTTTATGCAACAGAAGCAATGGTAAATCGAACGTGGATGGCTACAAACCAAGATCTTCGCCATTTTGTAAATTCCCTAGCAGTACATGGATACCATCACAAAGTGTGTAAAATGAAGACCTACCATTTAATTTTCTGATGATTCTGGCCACGATTTTAGAAACAAATTATGAAATTATTGTATTGTCACGGGTCCTTTACAAGTATACAAAGTTTCAAATCGATCCAATGTTTCTAAGTGGGTGAAAATCGTGTTCAAAGATTCCATTACGTAGATACAAAGACACTTTTTTTTTATTTTCTGACGATTCTGGCCAGGATTTTAGAAAAAAAAATGAAATTATTGTATTGTCACGGGTCCTTTACAAGTATACAAAGTTTCAAGTTGATCCAATGATTTTAAGTGGGTGAAAATCGCTTTGAAAGATTCTGTTACATAGATAGATAGATAGATACAGGTCAAGCTAATATAAAGTAAGTAAAAAGAGGCTAAACTTCTAAAACATTTGGAAAAACCTTTAGAACTGACAGTCTGGGAGAAGATATATATTCAGAAGAACAAATTTAGATCCATGAATTTTGAAATCCCTGACGAATCGGACCTGATCTCAAAATTCATCACATCAATACCAGATGGCAACGTTATAGAGAGATTCCAATGAAAATCCGGTAGTCATAATGTTGGTTGAAAATGGGGGGGATGTTTCCTCTTGAAAACTGCAGTTCCCATGTTTAAAAAAATATAAACTATGAGGCAGGATATAAAAAAAGACTCATTCATTAAAAAATCCTGTAGTCTGACTGAGAATCTAACCTGGGACCCCATGAACTGTAGTCAGAAGCTCTGACCACTAGCTCAACAGGCATGACAATTGAAAAATCTGAGTCAAACAGGATGGCACTAGGCTTTGAACCTGAGATCCTGGAATATGAGTCTAAAATCTAGCACCTGAGGCAACCCACTCGATAATTATGAATTTGTTAATTCACCGGATGAAGAAAGAATTATTAATCACCAGTTATCTATATCAAGAAAATCTTGGGTTTATCTCCTGGACTTGGTTTCTACTGAGAATCTGTGATAAAGATCAGATAGCTGGTTAAATCTTTGCCCTACATTATCTTAAGTAATGCCATGAGTGATTTCTAAATATCATCATCATCATAGGACATTCACGAATTTAGGCCATTTGTTGACCTGTTTTGGCCTCAATAGAAACACAAAGAAATCCAGAAGGAATTGAAATATGATTTCCAAATATATTAAAATAATATCGGTAGCTGTATTTAAATAATGATTTGTGAGTAAACAGCTTAATTTTATTCATTAAATAGTCCTAACAAATGCCACTCTTGATTTCCAAATCCTCTAGATAAATTGGAAATCACTCGTGGCATTACTTATGAAAATTTATTGACAGGTGAGCATAAAGATGGGGCAGGATCCTTTGGTATTTTCTTGTTGTAAATTCTTCTTCTTATTCTTTCACAGCTCTACAGACTAGAGTGGATTTTGACTGAACATATATTTTGTTGTGGTCTCGAGGTGGCATGCTACCTTATCAAGCAGCGGACCCCGAGTTCAATCCCCAGTCGGTACAAGTTTCCTGGGTGAGGATTTTTTCACAGTTTTTCCTCACCCGGAAGACAAATGTCAGAATACTTTAAGGCCCAAACAGTTCCTGAACACCATCTGGCCATTATCATCGTATTAGTCTCATTTGATTAAGTTTAGGGAAAACTGCACTTAAACTAGCGTGAAATATTTTCAAAGTCCTATAGAACAATAGCGCGCATGCATCAGAGTTTATAGAGCCGGAGATAACCCACTATCGAACCACTTATCGATTATCATCCTCTATTATCCGTCGCTATGAAATTTAAATGACCAATATTTGCAATAAATCCCCAAATCTATGTTTAAACAATATATTAATTATATTAAAATTACTAAATGTTTATTAAAAATGGATGTACACTTACTTACCACTCCCTAACGCTGATCCAAACAGCGATAGAAAAATCATAGACTAAGTAATATACTCTGTTGAGAAAATAGCAATTAGCATCACAATATTGTCTAACAGTGTCATAATATTGTGATTTGCATATTTAAATAAATACTTCAAAATTGTCTAATAATGTTATAAAAATTGTTTGAAAAAGTTTACAATATTAAATAATGTTAGTAAATACAGAAGAAGAGCTATAGTTTACAACAATATAACTGAAAAATCAAGCGCTAGTAGAAGTGCAGTTGAGCCGAGGATTTTTTCACAGTTTTTCCTCACCCGTAAGACAAATGTCAGAATACTTTAAGGCCCAAACGGTTCCTGAACACCATCTGGCCATTATTATCATATTCGTCTCATTTGATTAAGTTTAGTTTATGGCCTCTCCTAGTGTATCATTATTATCACCTTTCATATCTTCAGGACAGTGTAACCCTGCCTTCCAGGTGCCCCAACTTCAGAAGTGGGTTACAAGTATGCCATACCAGGAGAGAATACCAAATATATCACGAGAACCTGGTAGCATTTATTTTAAAAAAAAAAGTTTTATTCTCAAAATTATGTTTACATTGAAATTGAATATCCTTCATAATTATTTTATTTTGTCTTTATAAGCTAAAGTACATTAATTTCTATTTTACGTTCTTTTTATTTTAATAAACTTAACCAAAAATGACTCTGCCAAAAAGTGATAAAGTATATGACAACTATACATTATTTCGAAGTTAAGAGTTGGATTTGGCATTTAAAATGACAGATTGTGGTTATGTACAAATGTCAAAAAAAAAAACGAAGTGAGATGTTGTGGTTCTAAGGCGTGAATTAACTAATAGTGGACTAAAATTTAATTTAATATTAATCATTGCACTTTTGTTTATAAAATAAGTAAATACATTAAAGTTACATACGGTTCTTGGAGAAGAGGCGCAATCTTTAAGATGGTGTCCAAAAAGCTCAATTCCTTGCAGTATAGAGCCGGTTTTTGGGGTTGACTGTTTACATTTAATATTCTAAACAAAATACAAAGAATTACAGCTATAGCAGCTAACAGTGCCGTCGACATCACGGCAACTGTCTTCTCGGCGCTTACTAACACGAACACTGTCAAAGTTTTCACCGGCACCGCCTACTTGTATTTAGCCTCTCCCTTCTCCGACTTCTGACAACAATGATGACGTCACTGTCATAAAAAAGCATGATGCGAATCCAATGTTGCCAAGTGGAGGGAAAATTCCCTCGTAGTAGGGACAACCTATAATGAAAGGGAAAAAATAATTTTCATAAAATATTTTTTAATGTAGGAAAGATTAATCTAGCTATGTTAAAACTTCTAATTAGTAGAATATTCCCTAAAAGCAATCGATGAACCGATTTTTAATGCATTATTGATTTGAACGTGACAACATTGAAAAGCGTAATTTGTAATTCAATGCGCAGATTAGTTAAGTTGTTGCCAGATAAATGGAAAATACCATGTCGGAGAAAAACATTACATATTGTAGCGAAGAAAATTGAATCTTCTATATAATAGTTTACTTGGATCCGCACTATATTACATAGTATTATTTATATATTTACAATAGTAGTCGCCGTGTTAAAATTGGGTGTAAGGAATTTAAATGAATAAAGGGAAATTATTTTGCTTTGACAGGGAAAATAATTATCGACGATTTGGCAACACTGAATGAGTTGTGAACATTATCTGAAGATTATGGAAAGCGTCATAAAACCGCGGAAAGCAAAAGAGAGGCCGAATGATCTGGCGAACAAGTATTCCGAATTTCATACTTAAGGCGACAAAAATAAGAAAAATAAGTTGTTTGGAAATACAGTATTATTCTTAAGTTTATGTTATGATATATCTGGATAACACAAAACTCACAGCTTAAGTAGAAAATAGAACCGGGATACGAGGGCCACGCAGAAATTTCATCCACCTATGGTGATGCGAATCAGGCTTTTTATTTCTTCTGTAAACGTGTTGTGTTTATTGATCTCCATTTAGATTTAGTATCATCATGTCAAGTATTTCTACAGGTATGTAAAACACTTTTCATGGTAATTCTTTATATTATAATAGGTCTAGTAGGTAAAATTACCATGCATGTTCTTACTTACTCACGGCACTATCGAACCCGTAGGTTCATGGCCCCGCGGACATAAAAGCTCTCCATACATCCCTATCCTGAGACAATGCTTTCCAACCATTCCCTGTATAATCTACTTTGTTCAAAGCATAGTTAATGTTATTCTCCCACCTCATTCTTGGTCTAAAAACTAGGCATTTTTCCTCTGGTTTTCCTACAAGAAACTTTCATGCACGTCTTTCATTCCCCATACGTGCCACATGTCCTGCCCACTCGCTCTCTATGAGACTTAACTGTTCTTATTATATCTGGCTTCCTATAAAGATCATGTAGTTCATTGTTATGTAGTCTTCTCCATTCACCTGTCTATTCATTTCCCTTTGGTCCAAACATTTTCCTAAGTACTTTATTCTCAAATACTCGTAATCTCCTTTTCTCCCTTAAAGTAAGAGTCCATGTTTCGCACCCATATAATATAACTGGTAGAATAATAGTTTTATATATTTTCAGTTTAACCTTTTTTTAAAGGAGTTGGGACATCAAAAGTCTCTGTAATGCATAATAACACGCATTTCCAGAATTGAGTCTATGTTTAATTTCTTTGTGCATCTCATTCCTATTTGTGATTATTGTTCCTAGGTATTTGAATTCAGCCACTCCCTCAATATTTCCCTCTTTTGTCATTAGCTGTCCCTTTCCATTATATAATGTATTTCTACGTGTGACCATCCATATTTAGTTTTATTGATATTTACTTCCAGTCCTAATTTCCTAGTGTTACTCAATAGTGTATGCGTCTTGGTCTTTAGTATCTCCTCGCTATCGGCCAATAGTACTACATCATCAGCATAAACTAACAGCTTATTAACACCATTGAGTTGTAAGCCTTCTTCATCCTCTAGAGATTTGATGGTATGCTCTAGTAAAGTGATCCCACTACAGGCCTCAGGAAGCCCTTGGGGTAGTGGGAGGTTAAGGCTCCCACTTTTTCTGGACAATCGGCACTTGATGTCAGCCGGGTTGTCAGCCCTGCGTGACGGCCGCCTTTACCCCCAGAACAAGCGTCTAGTACTCATTTCCGTTAGAGGCCATAGTGCCGCCAGAAGATTTGGGTCAGTTTAAAAATCCTGACCCCACCGGGACTCGACCTTCCGGCTTGTAGAGTAGTGTCTTAACCATCACGCTACGGCGCGCGGCGTGCCCCCGGCATCATACAAGGCTACTAACCCGGTCTTTGATACGCTGGGCAGGCATATTGTATACGTGGATAATTCTCGGCAGGCGCAACAAAGTCGCGGGGGTGGACATCACATAGGCCTATGATGAATAAGTTCTGCTGAGAACCCAGTGATCCAGTGAATCTTCCGTGAGCAGGGATACGTGCGAAGACTTCAACGACCTTCAAACAATATGGAAGTTACAAACTACCAACGAGGTTTGAAAGGACGGAAGACGCACCTTTCCTCCAGGGGATTAAATATGGAGGCCCATCTCCGGGGTAACAAGGAGAAAGACCCCAACGGCTTAGGACGGACGGGGCATCCCTCCTATTAGGGGTTATAGTCCGTGAGGGCTAAAGTGTCTAGAATATTTTAGAAAGAGAAAGAGAGTACTCACCATCTTCTTTCTCACTCATACACATATCTCTTCACGGTGACAGCGGTAGGGCAGACACTCCCTGCAGTGGTGGCATTCCCTTCTTCTAAACATTCTTCCTGGCAAGTTTCTGTGTCTTCATATTCAGTTCCTTCGTCGTCAAGCACAATACTCAATACAATATTTAAAGTTACAGCTAAACTTTCTAACTCAGATACCATTTTGTTAAATTTTTAATTTTACACTAATATAATATCTCACAAACTACAAACGAACTCTGTAACAGTCGCCACTGACAAAAATTACGTGAACAAAAGTGACTGGGCGGAAGTGGGGGTGGAGTTTTTCTAGCATTCCTAAGTAATTTTACAAGGGTAGCCCATTATAGTACACATGTCACTCAGACGTCTAGCGAAGGGTGGAAAAACAGTTCTCTAGACAAGGATAGCAGAAATCATGCCAACTTAGAACTTTTACACTATAGTAGCCTACAATAGGAAGTAGGATTGGATACTAGGGCATATTTTTAAAGGAGGATAAAAGAGTATTTGAGAATAAAATTCATAGGAAAATTTTTGGACAAAAGAGAGATGAACAGACAGACAAATGGAGAAGACTACATAACAGCGAGCTACATAATCTTGATCCATCCACCCATAGTAATTCTGCCCGAGGGCAGGTCTTTCGCTGTAATCATAGCATTTCCATGTTATGCTTTGCAGCTTTACTAGGGAATTGTAGGTGTGGTAGCTTCCCGTTGCTTTCCACACCGGTGAAGGATGATGATGATGATGGCCATATGATTTCGGGGACCGTTTGGGCCTTAAAGTTTCCCTGACATTTGTCTTACAGGTGAGAAAAAAACCCGATAAAAACCTCACCTAGAAAAACTGTCCCGACCGGGGATCGAGAACCCGGGCCTGCTGCGTGACAAGGCAGCACGCTACCTCAAGATCACAGCGGTGGATAATGCACAATTGGTAGACTAATTAGAAGTGGGAGAATAACATTAACTATGATTTGATGAAAGTAGTTTATACAGGGGACGATTGGGAAACATGACCTCATCATCATCATCATCATCAACTGCAACAACAACAACAAGGATTAAGCCCAATGACCTGTTCCGATCTCATTATAGGTGGAATTAGTGCTTCCATCACTTCAATGGTCTTCCCAACATTCTTCTCCCTTTTGGTTTATAATTATACATTCTTCTTGGTATGCGCTGTTCATTCATTCGTAATACGTGCTGAAGGTAAGCATTTTGATATTTTATTCTTTCACAGAGATTAAATGTATTAAGTTCTGTTCTTATATGTTCGTTTTTCTTTTTATTGGTCCTTTGATATCCTGCTATTGCTCTCAACATCTTCATTTCTGCAGCCTCTATTTGTTTACTATCTGCCTTTGTTAATGTCCAGGTCTCACATCCATAGATAAGAGATGGAACTGCCAATACTTTGTAAAACTTCAAAATAGTTTCTTTTCTAGTCTTATTCAATAAAGTGCGTTTAACTGTGCCACATAGATAATTGAATCGTTGTATGTTAGTGTGTTTATCTAAATTTCTGTCATTGCCTAAATGACATCCCAAATAATTACAATTCTGAACTTGGTCTATAATTACATTTTTTATCATTACCTTAGGTTAGAAATATATGGAACGCTTAAGTCAGCGCGGTCATAAAATACGGATTCGATAGTGTCAGTGAGTTGTTAGTTGTGGAATTCGCTTAGTTTATGCATGATAAGTTTTTTATAATAAATTATTGTTCTCAGTTTTGTATCAGATTTGAGTTCCTCTTTGTTAGCTGGATTACACAAATTTGGTCAACTTGTCTTTCGTTTGTTCTTTTCTGCGGATGTCCTGTAAAAAATAAAACTTATATTATGCACTGTATTTCGAGAGACAGTGAGTACACTATTTTGAATACCCATAGATTCTTAGAAGTACAAAAGCCTAAATATAGAAAATTAGAAATAGATATAAATAGATTTATTTTGCCTGGTGGAGTTAAGGCCATGTGGCCTGCTCTTCCACTCACCAGAACAAACATATTTTACATATAAACACAAAAAATTACAATAATAGTCATTCTAAACAATTAATTATCTGTCAAATTGAATAATAATGAAAATAATGTCTAATAATACAATAAAATTAAATACAATTAAAATTAAATTAATGATAGAATGAATACAGAAAAAAATAACAGCTCGAATCTACTATACGTAAAAAGAAACGAAAGAGAAAAAAATACAAAGAAAGTAATAAACTACAATGAATTAATCTATCGTTTATTATACAAGGCATTAGATAGATATATTAACAAATCTTAAAACTATTTTTATTAAATAATGAAAAAACAAATTATCAATTTTTAAAAAGTAATATTAGTGAGTTGTTTCTGTTAATAATTTTATTTTCAATTTGTTTCTGAAAGATGGTAAAGTTTGGCAGTTTCTGACATACGGTGGAAGGGAATTCCATGTTCTAGCAAGAGAAATTGTAAAAGATTTCGAATAATAGGTAGTATGATGAGGGGGATATAAAGGACACTTTGCTCAAGGGACCGATTGTCCAGAAAAAGTGGCACTTGATTTGAATTGTTTTCACCTTGTTTTGAAAGTAGATTTGTGATAGCTGATACTGGCATTTCCACAAGCAGGCAAGCTGGTACTGCCATAATATATGATATTACAATATCTGCAAGCATTGAACGGATCTAGAATATCAAGAAATCATGCATAGTTTTAGTACACATCCTTATGGAATTTTGAATTCCTAAAAAAGTTAGTCTTATTCGAATGTGTTTAATGGCACAAAGAGGAGGATGCGTGTAGGCAAAGAGTCTTCAGATACTTTTTAAATTAACAGTATGTTAAAAAAAGGAGACACACTATCTCCTCTTCCTAGGCTTGTTCAATTTTATACTAGAGCAGCCATAAAATCTTTAGAGGACGAAGAAGACCTAAAACTCAATGGTATTAATAAGCTGTTAGTTTTAATTATATTATTTTTAGTCTGATCATATATTAATACATTAATATTGAGGTAAGATGATCAGACTAAAAATAATATAATTAAAATATCCTCAAAATATAACTTCCTAAAATTAAATATTAAGCTGTTAGTTTATGCTGATGATGTAGCATTATTAGGCGATAGCGAGGAGATACTAAAGGACAACACGCACACACTATTGAATAACACTAAGCAATAGGGACTGGAAGTAAACATCAATAAAACTAAATATATGTTCACACATAGAAATACATTATAATGGAAATGGACAGTTAATGGCAAATGAGGGAAATTTTGAAGAAGTGGTTTGAAATACCTAGGAACAATAATTACAAACAGGAATGAGATGCACAAAGAATTATAAAACATAGGCTCAATTCTGTAAACGCATGCTATTAGGCCTATGCATTACAGGGACACTGTCGTCCCAACTTCTCTCAAAAAACGTTAAACTGAAAATATATAAAACGGTTATTCTCCCAGTTATATTGAATGGATGCGAAACATGGACTCTTACTTTAAGGGAGGAAAAAAGATTACTGGTGTTTTAGAATAAAGTTCTCATTATACTTACTTACTCATTGGCACTATCGAACCCGTAGGTTCATGGCCGCGCGGACATAAGCTCTCTATACATCCCTATCCTGAGCCAATGCTTCAATAATTCCCTGTATAAGTTGATGTTGTTCTCCCACCTCATTCTTGGTCTACCAACTGGGCGTTTACCCTCTGTCTTTCCTACAAGAAGCTTCCATGCACGTCTTTCATTCCCCATACGCGCAACATGTCCTGCTCATCGCAGTCTACGAGACTTAACTGTTGTTATTATATCTGGCTTCCTATAAAGACCATGTAGTTCATTGTTATGTAGTATTCTCCATTCACCTGCCTGTTCATCTCTCTTTGGTCCAAAAATTTTCCTAAGAAGTTTATTCTCAAAAACTCGTAATCTCCTTTCCTCCCTTAAAGTAAGAGTCCATGTTTCGCATCCATATAATATAACTGGTAGAATAATAGTTTTATATTTTAAACATATTTTAAACACTGCTAGATTAAATGGTTTTGATAAAGAATTAATTATAAATAAGTTGAAGAAATTCAAACACAATAAAAGACTTAATGAATATACTACTCTACAAAATTGCAAAGAAAAGAAAAAATACAAGAAAATTACTTACCATCCTGAAATGCATAGGAAATTTCAAAAAAATTTTGACAAATACAACATTTCTTTGGCACCAATAAATAAATTTAGTCTGGGTAATCTTCTAAGTACCAATAAAAAAGTCAATGTTCCAGACAGTAAGAAATCTGGAATTTATCATGGCAGCACTGAAGATGGCGACAATAGAATAGTTGACGGCCGAAGAATTTCATCAGTCGGAGTTATGGCTGACGATGAACATGACTATGTTTGAAATCGCGATATCATGGAAGCATGAATCCTATGAGGTGAGTTGTTTAAACAATATGTTCTCCGATGAATTTTAATGATTATACCTCATAATGTTTACTTCCCAACATTAATTAAATATAATAGTTTTATATATTTTTAGTTTAACGTTTTTGAAAGGAGTTGGGACATCAAAAGTATCTGCAATGCATAAAAGCACGCATTTCCAGAATTAAGCTTATGTTTAATTTCTTTGTGCATCTCATTCCTATTTGTGATTATTGTTCCTAGGTATTTGAATTCAACCACTTCCTCAAAACTTCCCTCATTTGTCATTAGCTGTCCATTTCCATTATATAATGCATTTCTAGGTGTGACCATATATTTAGTTTTATTGATATTTACTTCCAGTCCTATTTCCTTAGTGTTACTCAATGTGTGTGCGTGTTGGCCTTTAGTATCTCCTCGCAATCGGCCAATAGTACTACATCATCAGCATAAACTAACAGCTTATTAATACCATTGAGTTGTAAGCCTTCTTCATCCTCTAAAGATTTGATGTCATGCTCTAGTACAAAATTAGATAGTAGAGGAGATAGAATTTCTCATTATAGTGATGATAAATCTAAAAATCTAAATTATTTTTTAAAAGAGTTTTTAGTTGTTACCAGCGAGTATTCGGAGAGAAGCACTGGTTCTTTTGTGGCACCACTAGCAAGTCTCTGCATGCAGTAATGTATCAGATAAACAGAATATGACAGTCGTCCAAGAATCTGAAACGGCCTCCATGATGTCACTGTGTTGCAGATCCCTGTTTCAAATCATTTCAATTCATTATTTAAACCAATCCATGTTAGATTTAAACATTTTAATATAAATAAACTAAAAAAAAGTTATTCTAGGCCACCTGTGAATATTCGATCGGAGAACAAGTGACTGCTAGCATCATGCCTTGGCCAATGTGATAACACATGTTCCCGCTAGAGCCAAGTGCCTCACATATAAGGGGATTCTATCCCAGAAGTGAGCAAGTTAGGGTGATAAAATTGGCAAGTTAGTGTTAGCTTGGTCAAGTTAAGGTGAGAAAATGGGTGTGTTAGTGCACACCAAATTAGTTTAGTGTTCATTTCTTAGTTTTGTGATAAGTTGGATACACTATCTGATCAATTGGCTAATATACCTACCTTAGATGTCTACTACAATGCGTTCGTAGTTCGGCTGGACCGCTCCGCGGCGGCCTTGGACTGGGTAAGTATAGGCGCGCCTTCCGCCAGAATTACACGTACATGATCGATAAGTCATTGGTACGGAGCACTACCTACTGTGCTAACGTTATTATTATTATTATTATTATTATTATTATTATTATTATTATTATTATTATTAATTATATCAATATTACTAATATTGTGGTATTATTATAATATGTCGACCGCGTGGACTAGTGGTTATGCTCCTTGCCTCTGTTCTCGAGGGTCGCGGGTTCAAACCCGGCCGGGGTCGATGGTTTTTTTAGGATGGAAAAATCCAAGGAACAAGTCCTCCGGGAGGGACTTTGAGCCGTGAGACCCGAGTCTGAAGATTTTCAGGCTCGTAAAAAATCCTTAAGCCTGAATGAAAAGCCTCTAAGCAAAATTTATCGAATTTTCCCGTCCTAGTACTACCTTGGTTTCCTAGATGCCAGTATGAGGCGGAACGCTGACCACGGACCACTCAGGAATGGCATCTCTACGAAAACAAGTGTAACTAAATTAGTATGGTTCAAATTCTTCCCTGTACGAGGGGAGCGCTGAAATCTCTGTTAAGGGAAAGCATGGCTTACAAGATACAAGATTATTATAATATAATAATAATTTTAGCACAGTAGGTAGTGATCCCTACTAATGACTTATCGGTCGTGTACGTGTAACTCTGGCGGAAGGTGCGCCTATACTTACCCAGTCCAATGCCGCCGCGGAGCGGTCCGGCCGAATTACGAACGCATTGTACATATATGTAGGTCGGTATGTTGATCGCATACCATTCATGACATCGTTAGGGAAGTAAGCGTAACTAATCTGACTTGGTCTAATAACTCCTAACAAAAAGGAGAGACTAAGGCCTAACACTGACCTGTTACGCCATTGTAGATTGTAGATACGAACCTTTTAAACATGAGTGAAGATATACAGAGTGATTCAGAAATATGGCTATACGTTTGATCGCATTTTGTGACGAAAATATTATTATTAAAGGAAATATGATGTTATCATTGGAAAGGGAATCTTTCAAATTACAACAATAGAACAAAACAAAACAAATCACTGCTCACGTGCAGCTTGGCGGATTGATTTTTGTGGGCTAGCGTCGAACGCCTCCACAATTCTGTTCGTTGTTTCTGCATCCGTGATAATGCGAGGCCTTCCAGGAGGTTTGTTTTTCTGCACCCTTCCCGTTTCCAGCAGTCGTTTTCTCCACTTTCCCACAGTCGACGGCTGCAATGCTACGTTAAACTCGCGTCTTGCGGCCTCACGATCATTAGCATACGTTATTGTCCATGCAGCAATTGTAATTTGCTGTTGCATATTCAACGCCATTTTGAGTAATGACGTAAGTTCTACACTGTTTTGTTATATTCCATTGTTGTAATTTGAATAATTGCCTTTCCAATGGTAATTTCATATTTCCTGTAATGGTAATATTTTCATCACACAATGCGATCAAACTATTTATGATTCATCCCGTATTAGTGAAAACAAAACTTACATCCATGGCCTGTTGCACATCCAACAATAATAGTTGCAATACCAGCTGCAAACAGAGTCTTGTTGAGGGCAGCGTACAGACTAGCTACCAGCACATTGTATGAGTAGCTTGGTTGGTAGAAAACATAACCCATCAGAAGGACACTCCATGGTAAAGTTAAACCAACTAGCCAAATTAATACTCTCAGTAACTGAAAAACATAGATACAAAGGATGCGAATAATAACAATAATAATACTTACTCACTGGCACTATCGAACCCGTAGGTTCATGGCCGCGCGGACATACGCTCTCCATACATCCCCATCCTGAGCTAATGCTTTCCAATCATTCCCTGTATAATCTACTTCCCTCAAATCATAGTTAATGTTGTTCTCCCACCTCATTCTTGGTCTACCAACTGGGCGTTTTCCTTCTGGCTTTCCTACAAGAAGTTTCCATGCACGTCTTTCATTCCCCATACGCGCAACATGTCCAGCCCATCGCAGTCTACGAGACTTAACTGTTCTTATTATATCTGGCTTCCTATAAAGACCATGTAGTTCATTGTTATGTAGTCTTCTCCATTCACCTGTCTGTTCATCTCTCTTTGCTCCAAAAATTTTCCTAAGAACTTTATTCTCAAATACTCGTAATCTCATTTCCTCCTTTAAAGTAAGAGTCCATGTTTCGCACCCATATAATATAACTGGTAGAATAATAGTTTTATATATTTTCAGCTTAACGTTTTTTGAAAGGGGTTGCGACATCAAAAGTCTCTGCAATGCATAATAGCATGCATTTCCAGAATTGAGCCTATGTTTAATTTCTTTGTGCATCTCATTCCTGTTTGTGATTATTGTTCCTAGGTATTTGAATTCAGCCACTTCCTCAAAATTTCCCTCATTTGTCATTAGCTGTCCATTTCCATTATATACTGAATTTCTACGTGTGACCATATATTTAGTTTTATTGATATTTACTTCCAGTCCTAATTTCTTAGTGTTACTCAATAGTGTGTGCTTGTTGGCCTTCAGTATCTCCTCTCTATCGGCCAGTAGTACTACATCATCAGCATAAACTAACAGCTTATTAATACCATTCAGCTGTAAGCCTTCCTCATTCTCTAAAGATTTAATAGCATGCTCTAGTACAAAATTAAATAGTAGAGGAGATAGTGCATCTCCTTGCTTCAACCCATTCTGGATTTCAAAAGTGTCTGACAACTGTTTGCCTACACGCACCCTACTCTTTGAGCCATTTAGACACATTCGTATAAGTCTAACTAACTTTTTAGGAATTCCGAACTCCAGCAGGATACTATATAACTTCTCCCTCTTAATTGAATCATATGCTTTTTTGAAGTCTACATATAGTTGATGTACAGTACCATTATATTCCCATTTCTTTTCTAAAATCTGTCTTATACTAAAAATCTGATCTGTTGTAGACCTGTTTCTTCTAAATGCACATTGATGATCTCCTAGAATGTCATCAATATAGGGAGTAAGTCTGCTTACTAATATATTTGTTAGAATTTTGTACGAAGTTGAAAGTAATGAGATGCCCCTGTAGTTGTTGCAATCAGTTTTATCTCCTTTCTTATAAATTGGTACGATAATTGATTCCTTCCATTCATCTGGAAGAGCTTCTTTTTCCCAAATCATACTAAGCAACCAGCGTATCTTGTCCATCAATTTTTCTCCCCCTGATTTTATCAGTTCTGCTGGGATCTCATCTGAACCTGATGCTTTATACATCTTCAATTTTTCAATTGCCATTTCAACCTCTAATGCACTTGGCTCTGTGACTAGCATTTCTGCTGTCTGTAACTTGTCCTCCTCAATGTCCTGTTCTGTATGTACATTTAATAGCTGATTAAAGTAACTTTTCCATCTATTTAATATACTCCTAGAATCTGCAATCATATCCCCATTTTCATTCCGAATTATGTTTGTTCTAGCCTGAAACCCTTTCTTCTGTATACTAATTCCCTGATATAATTCTCTATTGTTCCTATGTTTTGCATTCATTTCAAGATCATTAATCTTCTCTCTCAAATATTCCCTCTTTTTACTCTTTAGTAACTTGGTGGTTTCCCGTCTAACACTACCCAATTGCTCTAAATTTACCTCATTTGGCTCGTGTAACCATTTCATTTTTGCTAGCTTTCTTTTCTTTACAATGTCGGCACATTCCTCATCAAACCATTTCTTGTTTTGCCTCTTTTTTAAACAACCAATGCTTTCTGATGCTGACAATTTAATAGTATCTCTTATAGCCTCCCATTCTTTATTTATATCAGTTTCTTCTTCGCTTGCCACATTGTCATCTGAAGATTCCAGTACTTCAAATCTATTAGCAATTTTGATTTGGTATTCTTGCCGCATTTCATAATTTTTCAAGTTTTTTAATTCATATTTTACAGAATCATCTTTAGCGTTTGTTCCTCTCATAAGCGATAGCCGTTGTCTGATTTTCACTCTGACCAGAATAACAATAATAATAATAATAATAATAATAATAATAATAATAATAATAATAATAATAATAATAATAATAATAATAATAATAATACTTACTTAATTACTTACTTACTCACTGGCACTATCGAACCCGTAGGTTCATGGCCGCGCGGACATAAGCTCTCCATACATCCCTAACCTGAGCTAATGCTTTCCAATCATTCCCTGTATAATCTACTTCCCTCAAATCATAGTTAATGTTATTCTCCCACCACATTCTTGGTCTACCAACTGGGCGTTTTCCCTCTGGCTTTCCTACAAGAAGCTTCCATGCAAGTCTTTCATTTCCCATACGTGCAACATGTCCTGCCCAACGCAGTCTACGAGACTTAACTGTTCTTATTATATCTGGCTTCCTATAAAGACCATGTAGTTCATTATTATGTAGTCTTCTCCATTCACCTGTCTGTTCATCTCTATTTGGTCCAAAAATGTCCTCCCTTAAAGTAAGAGTCCATGTTTCGCATCCTTATAATATAACTGGCAGAATAATAGTTTTAAATATTTTCTGTTTAACGTTTTTTGAAAGGAGTTGGGACATCAAGAGTCTCTGTAATGCATAATAGCACGCATTTTCAGAACTGAGCCTATGTTTAATTTCTTTGTGCATCTCATTCCTATTTGTGATTATTGTTCCTAGGTATTTGAATTCAGCCACTTCCTCAAAATTTCCCTCATTTGTCTTTAGCTTTCCATATCCATTATATAATGTATTTCTACGTGTGACCATATATTTAGTTGTATTGATATTTACTTCCAGTCCTAATTCCTTAGTGTTCTCAATAGTGTGTGTGTGTGTTGTCCTTTAGTATCTCCTCGCTATCGGCCAACAATACTACATCATCAGCATAAACTAACAGCTTATTAATACCATTGAGTTGTAAGCCTTCCTCATTCTCTAAATATTTAATGGCATGCTCTAGTACAAAATTAAATAGTAGAGGAGATAGTGCATCTCCTTGCTTCAACCCATTCTGGATTTCAAAAGTGTCCGAAAACTGTTTGCCTACACGCACCCTACTCTTTGAGCCATTTAGACACATTCGTATAAGTCTAACTAACTTTTTAGGAATTCCGAACTCCAGCAGGATACTATATAACTTCTCCCTATTAATTGAATCCTATGTTTTTTTTTTGAAGTCTACATATAGTTGATGTATAGTACCATTATATTCCCATTTATTTTCTAAAATCTGCCTTAAGCTAAGCATACACTTTTGATGAACAATTTAATGTTTAAGAAAATAAAATTCCCATCTTCCTTGAAAAAGTTAGTTAAAACAGAACAAAGTAAAATAAATAAAATGTGAAATTTACCTTGTTATGTTTTATAGATGTGAAGTTAGTATAAAAGTAAACATAGCCAAACATGGCTCCTGTGAAGTATGGGCCTGCATTGTTGTGGAAGGTGATGTAAGATTTCTGAAAGGTTTTGTCCAGTGATAAGTGTTTTACTGTTCTGAAAATAAAACAAATTAGCCCTAATTAATATACATCGGTTAGGCCTATATACCAAGGTTTGGTAATTATTCACTTATCAACCAATGATTTCGTACAGTATGAAAATATATTTAAAAATTGATTACCTAAATTCAACCTAACTGGTAATAATCTCTACGATAAATCAGTCGCTCATTTCCAAACGCGCTTCATTCCAAGTAACACAATTTTGAGTTATATACAAAAGACTGTGCTATGTATTTAATTACATTTATTATCTTTGTTGGATATTATCCCATGATGGATTTAATGCTGTTTTGAATTTATTTATCATAACAAAAGTCTATCAAAATTATTTTATTACAGCCTTTTTAATTTTTTTTAAATTTTGGTCTGGGACCTTTAAAAAATGAAAAATTCATTACAAATAACGTACTGCTAACAATGTCTCTTGCCTCACAATTATTTATCACACAATCTTATGCTCGCTGGCGATTTCAACATTGATATTGCTATTTAATTTTAGGAAGTGATATTTTCACGTTATTTTTAGTCTGATCATCTTACCTCAATATTAATGGTGATTTGTTCTTGAACATGTTTCAAAACAATTCCGTTTTATCGTCAGCTTGTCCAGACTGGTTTGATTTATGTTGCACAACCTGGATGTCGATGTCAGCTCCATCCTATGGTTGGCCAAAGAACCTCCAAACACGGTCACGCTCCGTCGGTATTTCAAAATTCATAACTCTGTTTTTGTTCTTCTGAATATAATTTTTCCCCCAAATAGTCAGCTCTTTTGTTTTTCTAACTGCTTTAATAATTTAGTGTCTGAATTTATATTATGTTTTTCAGACCAAACAGGAGCAGCAACATCTGCAGATTTTTCTATTTCCCCATTTTTAATATTTAAATTTGGTGCTCATGTTTGGTCTGAAAAACATAATATAAATTCAGACACTAAATTATTAAAACAGTTAGAAAATACAAAAGAGCTGACTATTTCGGAAAAAAATTATATTCAGAAGAACAAAAACAGAGTTATGAATTTTGAAATACCAACGGAGCGTGACCTTGTTTGGAGGTTCTTTGGCCAACCACAGGATGGAGCTGACATCGACATCCAGGTTGTGCAACATAAATCAAACCAGTTTGGATAAGCTGACGATAAAACAAAATTGTTTTGAAACATGTTCAAGAACAAATCAACATTAATATTGAGGTAAGATGATCAGACTAAAAATAATATAATTGATATCGCTTCACCGGTCCGCTCGACTGACTCATCCGACCTCATAACGAGGGTAGGGATGTTTTCGGCACCCAGTAGAGACTTTTTCACACTGGATGTCTCAAGGGTCAGTCATATTTGGAAATGAGGTGAGTTGAGAACTCACGAAACATGGCGCGATCCCGATTCTCCCTCCCCCCGCGAAATTTAAAAGCTGCCCTACCAAAAAGTCATACTTTCTGCAATCCATATTTATTTGAATTCAATACTTACTCAGGAATGATCAGTAAGGTGGGATCCAACTTTTCTACATATGTCTGCACAAATGGAACCATCACCCATACGGCTGTCACTGCAGTTAATATGAATTTAGCACGGTTAGGATATCTCCACACCAACACCAGTAATAACATTGTTACAATGTAGTTCTGGAAATCAGCAGCCAGGTACCACGTATGTAATAAACACTAAAAAATACAAAACAATTTGAATTTCATTTAGGGCCAACATACAACATTTTATACGAAAAACGTAATAATAATAATAATAGTAGTAATAATAATAATAATAATAATAACAGTAGTAATAGGCCTATAATAAATTAAAAGGTCATCATCAACAACAAGGATTAAGCCCAATGGCCTGTTCCGATCTCCTTATAGGTCGAATTGGTCCTTCCATATCTTCAATGGTCTTCCCAACAATCTTCTACCTTTTAGTTTATAATTATGTATTCTTCTTGGTATGCGCTGTTCATTCATTCGTAATACGTGCTGAACATAAGCGTTTTGATAGTATTTTATTCTTTCACAGAGGTTAAATATATTAAGTTCTGTTCTTATATCTTCGTTTTTCTTTTTATCGGTCCTTTGGTATCCTGCTATTGGTCTCAATATCTTTATTATTAGTAATAAATTAAAAGGAAAATATCAATTGATACACGTGAAGGTACCAATGTTGGAGCCAAAGTTGGAGCAAATATAAATTTAGATTTCTTTTAAATTATTCTAACGTCTGGCTGCCCCGATTTTCTTGTGCTAAGGAATTCCAGTCATTACAGAGACTTTGACTTCCCAACTCCTTTCAAAAAACATAAAAATGAAAAAAATGTAAAACTATTATTCTACCAATTATATTATATGGATACGAAATATGGACTCTTACTTTAAGGGAGGAAAGGAGATTACAAGTATTTGAGAATAAAGTTCTTACGAAAATTTTTGGATCAAAGAGAGATGAACAGACAAGTGAATGGAGAAGAATTCATAACAATGAACTACATGGTCTTTATAGGAAGCCAGATATAATAAGAACAATTAAGTCTCGTAGACTGCGATGGGCAGGTCATGTGGCACGTATGGGGAATGAAAGACTTGCATGGAAGCTTCTCGTAGGAAAGCCAGAGGGAAAACGCCCAGTTGGTAGACCAAGAATGAGGTGGGAGAATAACATTAACTATGATTTGAGGGAAGTAGATTATACAGGGAATGATTGGAAAGGATTAGCTCAGGATAGGGATGTACGGAGAGCTTATGTCCGTGCGGCCATGACCCACGGGTTCAATAGTGCCTGTGAGTAAGTAACTTACCGGTTTATCAACATAAAAATAGTTGTTTAAGCACAACATGTTTATCCACCAGTGATGTTGACAGTTATCAGTTTCACTGCCTACAAACTGATACCACATGGGACCTTCACCCATTTGGTTGAACCAACTGGACGATAGGACAATCATTACTGCATACATAGGTGTTAACCTGAAAAATAAAATAAATTAGTGTGCGCTGTAAAATTTAATATAATATAATATAATATAATATAATATAATATAATATAATATAATATAATATAATATAATATAATATAATATAATATAATATAATGTAATGTAATATAGTATAATATAGAATTAGTAATAGAAATAGTATAATGTAATGCGATGCGCTCTGCGGTGCGCGGTGAGGTGCGCGGTGCGCCGTGAGGTGCGGTCCGCCGTGAGGTGCGGTGCGGGGCGCGGGGCGGTTCGCGTTGCGGTGCGTGGAGAGGTGCACCGAGCGTTGCGCGGTGTGAGTTGCGCCGTGCGGTGCGAGATGCGGTGTGCGTTGCGGGTTGGGTGGTGCGGTGCCGTGCGCGATGCGGTGCGCGGAGCGTTGCGCGGTGAGTTGCGCCGTGCTGTGCGTGGTGCGGTGCGCGGTGCGAGGTGCATTGCGCGGTGCGGTGTGAGTGCGGTGCGCGGTTTGGTGGGCGGTGAGCGGTTCAGTGCGCGGTGAGTTGCGCCATGCGGTGCGTTGCGGTGGGTGGTGCGGTGCGCGGAGCGTTGCGCGGTGAGTTGCGCCGTGCTGTGCGTGGTGCGGTGCGCGGTGCGAGGTGCATTGCGCGGTGCGAGGTGCGGTGCTAGGTGCGGTGTGAGGTGCGGTGCGTGGTTCGGTGGGCGGTGAGCGGTTCAGTGCGCGGTGAGTTGCGCCATGCGGTGTGCGTTGCGGTGGGTGGTGCGGTGCGCGGAGCGTTGCGCCGTGCGGTGCGGGGTGCGTGGTGCGATGCGTGGTGCGATGCGCAGTGCGAGGTGCGGTGCGAGGTGCGGTGCGCGGTGCGGTGTGAGATGCGTTGCGCGATAATGTAATGTAATGTAATAAAGTATAATATAATAAATATAAAATAATATAATCAATATAATATAATATAATATAATATAATATAATATAATATAATATAATAAATATAATATAATATAATATAATATAATATAATATAATATAATATAATATAATATAATATAATATAATATAATATAATATAATATAATATAATATAATATAATATAATATAATATAATTAATATAATTAATATAATTAATATAATTAATATAACTAATATAATTAATATAATTAATATAATATAATATCCTATATGTAATATAGAAATAGTAATAGAAATAGTATAGTGTAATGTAATGTAATGCGGTGTGCCGTGCGGTGCGCGGTACGGTGCGCTGTGCGGTGCGCGATGAGGTGCGCGGTGCGTTGCGGTGCGCCGCGAGGTGCGCGGTGAGGTGCGGTCCGCGGTAAGGTGCTGTGCGAGGTGCGGTGCGCGGGGCGCTGAGCGGTGCGGTGCGCGGTGTAGTGCGAGGAGCGGTGCGCGGTGCGGTGCACGGTGCCGAGCCAGGTGCGGTGCCCGGTGAGGTGCCCGGTGCGCGGTAGTTGCGCGATTCGCGGTTCTGTGCGCGGGGCGGTGCGCGTTGCGGTGCGCGGAGAGTTGCACCTAGCGTTGCGCGGTGAGTTGCGCCGTGCGGTGCGAGATGCGGTGTGCGTTGCGGTGGGAGGTGCGGTGCGCGGTGCGTTGCGCGGAGTGCGGTTCGGGTAGCGGTGACGTGCGCGGTGCGGTGCGCGGAGCGCGGTTCGGTACGCGGTGACGTGCGCGGTGAGGTGCGGTTCGGTGCGAGGTGCGGCGCGCGGTGTGAGACCGTGTGTGGTGTTCTGCGGTGTGTATTTGCGGTGCGAGGTGCGTTTTGCGCGATAATGTAATGTAAGTAATGTATAAATATAATATAATAATATAATATAATAAAATATAATATAATATAATATAATATAATATAATATAATATAATATAATATAATATTATAATATAATATAATATAATATAATATAATATAATATAATCTAATATAATTCATATAATATACTATACTATGCAATATAATATAATCTAATATAATATCTATAGATCTACTATAATATATAATATAGTAATAGTATCTATCAGTCCTAGTACACAGTCATCGTATACGTGTGATATAATGTCATAAGTAATGTAATAAAATATAATATAATATCCTATATGTAATATAGTATAATATAGAAATAGCAATAGAAATAGTATAGTGTAATGTAATGCAGTGTGCTGTGCGGTGCGCGGTACGGTGCGCTGTGCGATGCGCTATGCGGTGCGCGTTAAGGTGCGCGGTGAGGTCGCGTTCGCGTGAAGGTGCGGTCCGCGGTAAGGTGCGATCGCGGTAACGCGGGACGGTGCCCGTTCGGGGTTCGCGAGAGGTGCACCGGAGCGTTGCGCGGAGAGGTGCACCTAGCGTTGCGCGGTGAGTTGCACCGTGCGTTGAGAGAGGGCGGTGTGCCGAGCGGTGGGAGGTGCGGTGTGCGGCGGAGCGCGGTGCGGTACGCGGTTACGTGCGCGTTCGGTGCGAGGGTGCGGGCGGCAGCTGTATTGAGCCCGTGTGTGGTGTTGTGCGGTGCGAGGTGCGTTGCGCGATAATGTAATGTAAAGTAATGTAATAAATAAATGAAAATAAATAAAATAAATAAAATAAAATAAAATAAATAAATAAAATAAAATAAAATAAAATAAAATAAAAAACAAAATAAAATACTAAAAATAAAAAACCATCAAAACAAAATAAAATAACAAAAATAATATAAAACATCACATACAAAAAAAATACAATAAATAATAAAATAAAAATTAAAATAAATAAAATAAAAAAAATAAAAAAAATATAAATAAATAAAATAAATAAATAAATAAATATAAAAATAAAAATATAAAATAAATATAAAAGTAATACATATAAAATAATATAAATATAATAATATTATAATATAATACCATTAAAGATTTAGTGTGATATAATGTAATATGTAATGTAATAAAATATAATATAATATCCTATATGTAATATAGTATAATATAGAAATAGCAATAGAAATAGTATAGTGTAATGTAATGCAGTGTGCTGTGCGGTGCGCGGTACGGTGCGCTGTGCGGTGCGCGTTAAGGTACGCGGTGAGGTACGCGGTGCGCGGTGAGGTGCGGTCCGCGGTAAGGTGCGGTCGCGGTACGCGGTGCGGTGCGCGGGGCGGTGCCCGTTGCGGTTCGCGGATAGGTGCACCGAGCGTTGCGCGGAGAGGTGCACCTAGCGTTGCGCGGAGAGTTCGCGCCGTGCGGTGCGAGATGCGGTGTGCGTAGCGGTGGGAAGGTGCGGTGCGCGGAGCGCGGTTCGGTACGCGGTTACGTGCGCGGTTCGGTGCGAGGTGCGGCGCGCTGTATTGAGCCGTGTGTGGTGTTGTGCGGTGCGAGGTGCGTTGCGCGATATTGTAATGTAAAGTAATGTAATAAAATAAATAAAATAAAATAAAAATAAAAAAAAAAATAATAAATAAAAAAAAATAAAAACAAAAAAAAATAAATAAAAAATAAAATAAAATAAATAAAATAAATGAAAAAAAATAAATAAAATAAATAAATAAATAAATAAATATAAAGTAAATAAAAATAAATATAAAGAATATATATAATATAATATAATATAATTAAGATAATATAATATAATATAATAATATAATATAATAAAGAATATAATATAATATAATATAATATTAATATAATAGAATATAATATAATATAATATAATATAATATAATATAAATAATATAATATCCTATATGTAATATAGTTAATATAGAAATAGTAATAGAAATAGTATAGTGTAACGTAATGTAATGTAATGTAATGTAATGCGGTGTGCCGTGCGGTGCGCGGTACGGTGCGCTGTGCGGTGCGCGATGAGGTGCGCGGTGCGCTGCGGTGCGCCGTGAGGTGCGCGGTGAGGTGCGGTCCGCGGTAAGGTGCTGTGCGAGGTGCGGTGCGCGGTGCGGTGCACGGTGCCGAGCCAGGTGTGGTGCCCGGTGAGGTGCCCGGTGCGCGGTAGTTGCGCGATTTGCGGTTCTGTGCGCGGGGCGGTGCGCGTTGCGGTGGGAGGTGCGGTGCGCGGAGCGTTGCGCCGTGCGGTGCGGGGTGCGTGGTGCGATGCGCAGTGCGAGGTGCGGTGTGAGATGCGGTGCGCGGTTCGGTGGGCGGTGAGCGGTTCAGTGCGCGGTGAGGTGCGCGTTGCGGGTCGGTACGAGGTGCGGTGCGAGGTGCAGTGCGCGGTGCGGTGTGAGATGCGTTGCGCGATAATGTAATGTAATGTAATAAAGTATAATATAATAAATATAAAATAATATAATCAATATAATATAATATAATATAATATAATAGTATTATAGTAATAGTAACAGTAAGAGTATAGTGTGATATAATGTAATAATGTAATGTAATAAAATATAATATAATATCCTATATGTAATATAGTATAATATAGAAATAGCAATAGAAATAGTATAGTGTAATGTAATGCAGTGTGCTGTGCGGTGCGCGGTACGGTGCGCTGTGCGGTGCGATGCGCTATGCGGTGCGCGTTAAGGTGCGCGGTGAGGTACGCGGTGCGCGGTGAGGTGCGGTCCGCGGTAAGGTGCGGTCGCGGTACGCGGTGCGGTGCGCGGGGCGGTGCCCGTTGCGGTTCGCGGAGAGGTGCACCGAGCGTTGCGCGGAGAGGTGCACCTAGCGTTGCGCGGTGAGTTGCGCCGTGCGGTGCGAGATGCGGTGTGCGTAGCGGTGGGAGGTGCGGTTCGCGGAGCGCGGTTCGGTACGCGGTTACGTGCGCGGTTCGGTGCGAGGTGCGGCGCGCTGTATTGAGCCGTGTGTGGTGTTGTTTGGCGGTGCGAGGGAGGTTGCGGCATATGGTAATGTAAAGTAATGTAATAAAGTAAATAAAATAAAATAAAATAAAATAAAATAAATAAATAAAATAACAAAATAAATAAAAAAAAAAATAAAAAATAAAATAAAATAATAATAAAAAAAAACAAATAACAAAAAAATAAAAACAAAAAAATAAATAAACTAAATAAATATAAAATTAAATATAAAAGTAATATAAAATAAATATAAAAGTAAATATAAAATAAAATACAAAATAAAATAAAATAAACATAAAATAAAATAATAATAAATAAAATAAATATAATAGATAATATAATATAATATCCTATATGTAATATAGTATAATATAGAAATAGTAATAGAAATAGTATAGTGTAATGTAATGTAATGCGGTGTGCCGTGCGGTGCGCGGTACGGTGCGCTGTGCGGTGCGCGATGAGGTGCGCGGTGCGTTGCGGTGCGCCGCGAGGTGCGCGGTGAGGTGCGGTCCGCGGTAAGGTGCTGTGCGAGGTGCGGTGCGCGGGGCGCTGAGCGGTGCGGTGCGCGGTGTAGTGCGAGGAGCGGTGCGCGGTGCGGTGCACGGTGCCGAGCCAGGTGCGGTGCCCGGTGAGGTGGCCGGTGCGCGGTAGTTGCGCGATTCGCGGTTCTGTGCGCGGGGCGGTGCGCGTTGCGGTGCGCGGAGAGTTGCACCTAGCCGTTTGCGCGGTGAGTTTGCGCGTGCGGTGCGAGATGCGGTGTGCGTTGCGATGGAGGTGCGGTGCGCGGTGCGTTGCGCGGAGTGCGGTTCGGGTAGCGGTGACGTGCGCGGTGCGGTGCGCGGAGCGCGGTTCGGTTACGCGGTGACATGCCGCGGTGAGGTGCGGTTCGTGCGAGGTGCGGCGCGCGGTGTTGAGCCGTGTGTGGGTTTCTGCGGTGTGTATTGCGGTGCGAGGTGCGTTGCCGCGATAATGAATGGTAAAGTAATGTAATAAAATATAATAATAATAAATATAATAATAAAATATAATAAATCATAATATAATATAATAAATATATATAATATAATATATATCATATACATCTACTATAATATAATATAACACTACATATAATATACTCTAATATCATAAATCTCCTCTAATCATATATCCTCTCCTCTCCTCTCCTCCCTCCTCTCCTCTCTCTCTCCTCTCGTCCTCGTCTCCTCGTCCCGTCCCCGTCCGCGCTACGTGTGCTCTCCTGTCCTACCTGTCGCAATCATCCCCCTCCTCTCCTCTCCTCTCTGTCCTCTCGTCTCCTCTAGCCCTCGGCCCTCGCCCTCGTCTCGTGTCATTCCTGCCGTGTGCTGTGCGGTGAGCGGTACGGGTGCGCCTCGTGCGACTGCGCCTATGCGTGCGCTTTAAGGTGCGCGGTGCGCACGAGTTCGCGGTGAGGTGCGGTCCGCGGTAAGGTGCGGTCGCGGTACGCGGTGCGGTGCGCGGGGCGGTGCCCGTTGCGGTTCGCGGAGAGGTGCACCGAGCGTTGCGCGGAGAGGTGCACCTAGCGTTGCGCGGTGAGTTGCGCCGTGCGGTGCGAGATGCGGTGTGCGTAGCGGTGGGAGGTGCGGTGCGCGGAGCGCGGTTCGGTACGCGGTTACGTGCGCGGTTCGGTGCGAGGTGCGGCGCGCTGTATTGAGCCGTGTGTGGTGTTGTGCGGTGCGAGGTGCGTTGCGCGATATTGTAATGTAAAGTAATGTAATAAAATAAAATAAAAAAATAAAATAAAATAAAATAAATAAAATAAATACAATAAATAAAATAAATAAAATAACATAAAATAAAATCAACAAACCCAAAAAAAAAATCAAATAAAAAAAAATAAAAACAAAAAAAACATCCAAAAAAACATAAAATAAAATACACTCATCCTACACCAATCCATAAAAAATACAATAACTCCTCTCCCCATCCCACTCCCCATCCACCTACATCACTCCCTAACCTCAACTACCATCCTCTCACCGCCCTCTCCCCTCCATCTCCCCTCCCTCTCCCCCTCCCTCTCCCCTCTCCCCTCCTCTCCTCTCCTCTCCTCCTCCTCTCTTCTCCCTCTCCTCTACTCTCCTATCCTCTCCTTCCTCTCCTCTCCTCTCCTCTCTGTTACTCTAGTCTCATACTAACCATCGTCATCGACATAGTATCGTGTAATGTATGTAATGCGGTGTGTGCCGTGCGTTGCGCGGTACGGTGGCGCTGTGCGGTGCGCGATGAGGTGCGCGGTGCGTTGCGGTGCGCCGCGAGGTGCGCGGTGAGGTGCGGTCCGCGGTAAGGTGCTGTGCGAGGTGCGGTGCGCGGGGCTCTGAGCGGTGCGGTGCGCGGTGTAGTGCGAGGAGCGGTGCGCGGTGCGGTGCACGGTGCCGAGCCAGGTGCGGTGCCCGGTGAGGTGCCCGGTGCGCGGTAGTTGCGCGATTCGCGGTTCTGTGCGCGGGGCGGTGCGCGTTGCGGTGCGCGGAGAGTTGCACCTAGCGTTGCGCGGTGAGTTGCGCCGTGCGGTGCGAGATGCGGTGTGCGTTGCGGTGGGAGGTGCGGTGCGCGGTGCGTTGCGCGGAGTGCGGTTCGGGTAGCGGTGACGTGCGCGGTGCGGTGCGCGGAGCGCGGTTCGGTACGCGGTGACGTGCGCGGTGAGGTGCGGTTCGGTGCGAGGTGCGGCGCGCGGTGTTGAGCCGTGTGTGGTGTTCTGCGGTGTGTATTGCGGTGCGAGGTGCGTTGCGCGATAATGTAATGTAAAGTAATGTAATAAAATATAATATAATAATATTATAATATAATAAAATATAATATAATATAATACAATATAATATCATACAATATAAGAATTAATATAATATAATATAATATAATATAATATAATATAATATAATATAATATAATATAATATAATATAATATAATATAATATAATATAATATAATATAATATAATATAATATAATATAATATAATATAATATAATATTACTATAATATAATATATAATATAGTAATAGTAAGAGTGGGGGGACGTCCTAGCGTAGTGGCTAAGGTACTGCGCTACAAGCCGGAAGGTCGAGGGTTCAAGTCTCGGTGGGGTCAGGATGTTTAAACTAACGGAAATGAGTACCAGATGCTTGTTCTGGGGGTAAAGGCGGCCGTCACGCAGGGCTGACATCTAGTGCCGATTGTCTAGAAAAAGTGGGAACCTTAACCTCTTACTGCCCCAAAGGCCTCCTGAGGCCTGTAGCGGGACTACTTTACTTTAATAGTAAGAGTATAGTGTAATGTAATATAATAATGTAATGTAATATAATATAATATCTTATATGTAATATAGTATAATATAGAAATAGTAATAGAAATAGCATAGTGTAATGTAATGCGGTGTGCTGTGCGATGCGCGGTACGGTGCGCGTGCGATGCGCTGTGCGGTGCGCGTTAAGGTGCGCAGTGCGGGGCGCGGTGCGGTGCGCCTGCGCTGTGAGGTGCGGTCCGCGGTAAGGTGCGGTGCGAGGTGTTTTCAAACATCGCCGTTTACATTAAATACATGAATATTTTAAAACAACTATAGTTAAACAATGATTTGTGAGTAAACAGCTTAATTTTATTCGTTAAATAGTCCTAACAAATGCCACTCTTGATTTCCAAATTCTCTAGATAAATTCACTCCTCACTTCGTGAGTCGTGAATTTATCGATGATTTGGAAATCACTCGTGGCATTACTTATGATAACAAATGAATCAAATTATTTCGAATTAATTAATTAATTATATTTTAATTAAACATACTGGAGGCCAAATTTTAACAGGCAACTCGGCAAAAATGTATTCAGTCATTCACAATTTTATGAAAAAATATATTTTGTTGATACACTCGATGACACAAAGAGTAGGGTGCGTGTAGGCAAACAGTTTTCGGACACTTTTGAAATCCAGAATGGGTTGAAGCAAGGAGATGCACTATCTCCTCTACTATTTAATTTTGTACTAGAGCATGCCATTAAATCTTTAGAGAATGAGGAAGGCTTACAACTGAATGGTATTAATAAGCTGTTAGTTTATGCTGATGATGTAGTATTGTTGGCCGATAGCGAGGAGATACTAAAGGACAACACGCACACACTATTGAGTAACACTAAGAAATTAGGACTGGAAGTAAATATCAATAAAACTAAATATATGGTCACACGTAGAAATCCATTAAATAATGGAAATGGACAGCTAATGACAAATGAGGGAAATTTTGAGGAAGTGGCTGAATTCAAATACCTAGGAACAATAATCACAAATAGGAATGAGATGCACAAAGAAATTAAACATAGGCTCAATTCTGGAAATGCATGCTATTATGCATTGCAGAGGCTCTTGATGTCCCAACTCCTTTCAAAAAACGTTAAACTGAAAATATATAAAACAATTATTCTACCAGTTATATTATATGGGTGCGAAACATGGACTCTTACTTTAAGAGAGGAAAGGAGATTACAAGTATTTGAGAATAAAGTACTTAGGAAAATTTTTGGACCAATGAGAGATGAACAGACAGGTGAATGGAGAAGACTACAAAACAATGAACTACATGGTCTTTACAGGAAGCCAGATATAATAAGAATAGTTAAGTCTCATAGACTGCGATGGGCAGGACATGTTGCACGTATGGGGAATGAAAGACTTGCATGGAAGCTTCTTGTAGGAAAGCCAGAGGGAAAACGCCCAGTTGGTAGACCAAGAATGAGGTGGGAGAATAACATTAACTATGATTTGAGGGAAGTAGATTATACAGGGAATGATTGGAAAGCATTAGCTCAGGATAGGGATGTATGGAGAGCTTATGTCCGTGCGGCCATGAACCTACGGGTTCGATAGTGCCAGTGAGTAAGTAAGTAAGTAAGTAAGATACACTCGATGAACGTAGTAATCTTGCAGCCGGATCTTGTACTACAATAGGTGTCACCTAGTGCAAGAAGAAGAGGACGCCCAAAATTAACGTAGTTTGATGGTGTTTTAAGCTACATGCATGAGGGGGAAAGGATTAGAAGATGGAGATTGGAATGACAGAGAAAGGTGGAGGAGAGTGACAGAATTGAGCGCAATAAGATGTGAAACCTGACAAATCAGATAATGAAAGTTACCTCAGATATCGATGTAGAATCGCTTTAAGAAATGTGGCTGCATCAAATCTTCCAACTGTGTCCAATTTCTTGAACATGAAATAACTCAGCAAAAATCCACTCATGCAGAAATATGTGCTCATGATTATGTGCCCATTGTAGAAAAATGTTCTTGCAAAATCATGATACGACTAGAAAACAAAATTTAAAAAAATATTATTAACTAAATACAATTTTATATTAAATAATTAAATTATTAACAGAAATATGTCATCTTAGTCCATTTCACGATTTTAAGTCATTTGTTCACCTGTTTCGACCTGAATAGAAACACCATCTAAAAGTCTTTTGAGTGGACGTCCTGGTCTTCTTTTTCCTGCAGGTGGATGGCTTAACATCTGCTTGAATATCCTGTGATCTTCCATTCGATGAACATGTTGCATCCATTTTGAGTTATAATCAGAAATGTTGTTTTCTGAAGGTCTTCTTCTTCTTCTACTACAAGGTTTAGGCTATGCAGCCTGTTCCGGCGAAGTTAAAAGTGGAGTCCATCTTCTACGTGGTCGGCCAACATCTCTTGTTCCTCTGGAATTTTACAGGAAGGTTCTTTTTGGTATTCTTTCGTTGTTCATTTTCATTAAGTATTCTGTCCATTTCTTATTATTTTCGCTGATTTTATCTTCAATTTTATATAGGCCTATATTTAATTCTTCTCGTATAGTTTCTTTCCTTATTCTATCAGCTCTTGTGCAACCTTTCACATTAAGTAAAAACAGCATTTCCGCAGTCTGTTTTCTGAAGGTTCCATGTGTAATTCTTCTAAGATGTCTTCATTTTTTATGAACTAGTTGTGTGTATTCGGCAGTCCTTAGAAGATATCTCATTTCAGCAGATCTAAGGGCCGCATGCAAATACATTAGTCTCTGGTGAACTGAGTTTTCCGTGAGAACGTGCAAAGTTCGAATTAGGGAGTCACTGACTGGTCATGCATGAAAGTAGTTTTTTTTCGTAACATTGGCAAGAAATTACCCAGAATTCTCAGCGATAAAACCACTTCCGTTATTTTCGTCTGCTAGAGGAACGCATTTACGCTTGCGTCCAGTAAATAATACCGTATACGACAACGTCTGAGTCGCGCGATATTACGCCGATTCTCCTGTTTTTCCAATTGAATTCTTTGGTAGACTCTATCAAATTCCTCTTCTCCGCGTATGCCGAAAACATGATCGAAGTCTTCAAGATCCGACATCTTGGATAAAGCAGAAGGTAGGCAGCAAGGTTTCAAACTACATCAGTTACCATCGGTTCCCATCGGGTTGCTCACGATTCGTTCTCTGCAAAGTCACCTCGCCAGGTAGCTTAGGAATTTCGACAATTATTATCGCATGAACAGATTTTTGAGTAAGCAAAAACGTCTTTGGATGCAACTTTCTCAGCAGAGAACGACTTTTACGGTCTAATGCGTTCATAGATACCCGTCTGTTTCAATGTCCATACTTCGCTACCATACAAACGAATTCGAAGAGCCAGTGTTTTATACACTTTTAATCTTGAATGTTATTTTTTTTACTAACCTTGGCTTGAAGATAGAATTTTATAAAACTAAATAGCCTATATGGTCACACATAGAAATCATTTATTACTTAATTCTTCCGTTGCGGAGAGTATAGGCCAAGAATCAGGTTGAACTATGAAATAAAGGTTATAGAAAATAAATTGGCTTAAATTATAACAAACGATAATTTTCACATAATTTACCTCTTCCAGCCATTCAGGATTTTTTATGGGAGCACTTAATGTGAATAGAAGAGAATGTCCTGATACAATAAGGAACATGGACAGTGTCCTCATTCCGTGGATACATCGCAGTGCCTTTGAATCCTCTTGTGTACTTTGACTACCCAGTCTTTGCCAGTTGCTTAAAATGGAGAAACCAACAGCAATGCTTGTACCTATAAAACACAATAGTAAAGGCATCAATTTGATTTATTATCAGGGCAGGATTCCTATGTAATACACGTTTGTTTTTACATTAGTTAAAGTTAAAATTTCTTTATGTTTACGGTTTAGGGTCGCCTGCGGTGGTCTAGTGGTTATCTTCCTTGATCTAGGGTCGGTTTCACCAACAGAGGTAACTGTATTATGCTAGTTTAAGCTACGCATTATACACGGGGAAGACTGGCGTAATACAGTTACCTCTGTTGGTGAAACCGACCGCTAGTCCTGAAACTTTTTGAGGCCAAAATAATTCCCATCTTAACGTTCATTCATAGTGTTCTGCTCAAGAGCAGGTCTTTCACTGCAAACTCAGCATTCTCCACTCTTTCCTTAACTCTGCTTTCCTTTTTGTATCTGCATACAAACCATTTATTTTAATATTGTCTATCATCTGATGTCTTTTTCTGCCTCTAACTTTCTTTCCGTTGACCATTCCTTCTAGAGCATCCGTCAGCAGGCAGTTTCTTCTTAGCCAGTGGCCAATCCAATGTATTTTCCTCTTCTTTATGAGTTCCAGCATTGTTCTTCTTTCACCCACTCTGTCTAGCATATCTTTATTTCTTACTTTGTCCATTTTATACGTTTCATTCTTCTCCATATCCACATCTCAAAAGCTTCCAGTCGCTTTTCCTCATTCCGTCGTAATGTCCAAGTCTCTGCACCATACAATGCCACACTCCACACAAAGCACTTCACTAGCCTCTTCCTTAATTCTTTTGCCAAAGACCCGCAGAAAATGCTTCTCTTCTTGTTGAAAGCTTCTTCTGCCATTGCTATCCTCTGCTTTACTAGAAATAATTTGGACTGACCTCAGTTACGGAGACTTAAGCACCTTAATAATAATAATAATAATAATAATAATAATGCTTTATTTTAGCTGGCAGAGTTAAGGACATAAGGCCTTCTCTTCCACTCAACCAGCAAAAAAGTGAAAGCAAGATTCCTAAAAGCAGCAATGGGGATCTCCAAATTTACTCATTCTAGATTTGCATATGAATTAGCACGGAAAACTTTCCTCGTGGAAGATCTACGCACAAAGTTCCTGCTACCAGCTACTAAACAGGAAACTGTATTGAAGGAGATAAGACAAAAGAAATACCGGACGATTTTTACGCAACAGATGCAATGATCAATGGAGACTGGACTGGACCAAACAACAAGATACGCAGTGCAGTAACAAGACTGGCAGTGCATGGATATCACCACAAACTCTGCAAAAATTGAAACTATCATGATCCGTCAAGTGACTGCGTGTGTAAGCTCTGTGATAAACCGTGTGAAAGATATCATTTCAGTCTCTGTTTAAAGAGAACACCTGTAAGACAAATGTCAGAAAGCTTACCTATAGCCCAACGGTCTACGAAAATCATCCGGCCATCATCATCATCCTTATCATTATCATCATCATCCTTCATCATGTGGAAAGCAACGGGAAGCTACCACACCTATAATTCCCTAGTAAAGTCGCAAAGCATAGCATGAAAATGCTAAGATTGCAGTTAAAGGCCTGCCCTCGGGCAGAATTACTATGGATGGATATTTTCAAGGTTACAAGGGATTACTAACAAGTCACTCTTTTGTCAAAATGAATTTGAAGTGTCATTAGATTCTCCATGGAAAGCACCACAATTTAGAAGTGTCAAATAGTAAAATACACAGTTTAGACATGAGTTTATTTATCTCCAAACGTTAGCATACAGATAAGGAAGAATGAATATTTTAGCCTACAACTGAAAATACGTTTTCAAGGTTTTAAAGAAAAATATGACTTTTTTTTTGTACGCAACCCTTCATGTGTGCTCTATTCTCAAAAATATTTTGGCACTTATATCGTTATATGTCCACCGCTGCGGTCTCGAGGTAGTGTGCTGCTTTGTCACGCAGCGGGTCCGGACGGGACAGGCTCATTAGTGAGGTTTTTTTTTCGAGGTTTTTCCTCACCTGTAAGACAAATGTCAGGAAGCTTAGGGCCCTATGTCCCCGAAAATCATCCGGCCATCATCATCATCATTATCATCATCATCCCTCATCATGTGGAAAGCAACGGGAAGCTACCACACCTACAATTCCGTAGTAAAGCTGCAAGCATTGCATGAAAATGGTATGATTGCAGTGAAAGACCTGCCCTCGAGCAGAATTACTATGGATCGTTATATCGATTATACCCTATATATGCGGGTTCTTGTAACACTGAACATTCATTAGGTACTCTATTTAACACATGCCTACACAAAATCATACAGTACATAACGATAAAATAATATTACCAACATGTAGTGTTGTTGTGTTGGTCACATTTGTTCATTCTTCACTGCGTGTACACATGTTCCCCAAATATTTAGTAGAATTATTATAAGAAAGATGCAACTGTAAAATAAAAAATAAATAAAATATTACGAACTGTTGGTTTTCTTAGGGCTTAAAGGACCTTCGGGACTTGGAATTTTGGTAGCATGAGGTTCTAGCCGAGCGTTACTGTGTGGAGGTATTAGTTATAAAGGCATATGTGTTTTTGAACGTAAATAAATGGATTCTTGATTTTAACTATTTTATTTCTAGCGAATAATGTTTACACTAACCCTAAGTATTCTAACCCTAAATAACTAATCTAAGTTTATATTAAGAAAACCTACAGTTTTAAAAACTTCCCTCCTACAAAATTAAAACAAATACTTGTACAGACTCTTATAATGCCACACTTGGACTACTGCGACATATTACTGACTAATCTGACAACTGATCTATCTGACAGACTACAGCGTGCTCATAATGCGTGCATTCGATTTATATCCAATCTCCGTCGTTATGACCACGTGTCTCCTTCATTTCAAGCCTTATCATGGCTACGCCTAAATGACAGAAGAACTTTTCATTCACATACCTTACTATTCCAAATTCTCCAAACATATTTACCAACTTATTTAACAACACGTTTTCAAAATTTATCGGCTCATCACAATTTAGGAACAAGATCACAAGACTCTTCTTTACTTTTGATACCACAGCACAGGACCTGTCTGTACTCTGAATCTTACACAATATCTATGACTAGAGCATGGAACTCACTTCCCAGTCATGTCAGGGACTGTCAATCGCTATCATTATTTAAATACAAATTAACTGATATCTTAAGTTCGACACAATGAAAACATTAACTGCATAACAACTATATAGAGCATTCCATTAATAATCATCTAGGAAGCTACTTACTTTATTTTATATCATTTTAATTTTATTATATTGTATGTTTTTGTTAGTATTAGATCACATCATCATTGTATTTTGTTTAGTCTGTATTTTAATAATATCTTAAAATTGTAATTTGTACGTAATTTTTGTATAATTTTACTATTCGCTGGTTGAGTGGAAGAGAAGGCCTTATGGCCTTAACTCTGCCAGCTAAAATAAATTATTATTATTATTATTATTATTATTATTATTATTATTATTATTATTATTATTATATTAAGAAAACCTACATTCTAACTTTCTTGAGTTTCGAGAGAGGGAGATGGGGGTTTATAAATCTACCCTAATTTACATTTTAATAATTATCTAATAACTCTTACACTTTGAAAAATAGTATTAAAATATTTAAACTATTTGATTCCCTTTCTAAATGTCCTAGGTACATTATATTAAGAAAAATGGTATGCAGACTTACCCATCAGAACACTGCTTCAGCAGACACGAGTCCGCTATTTTGCAAGGTTTATATACTAAGCTTCTGATCTATAGCTACAACTAACTGTACTACACATTCCTATAGTCTAAATGCAGAGATTTTACAGTTAGCCTTGGAATACTTGTTCCTGCCATAAGTCAAAATTATATCTTGAAATATAATATGACTAATGCTTTATTTTTCAACAACTGTTTTTATATGGAATAATTAAAATAATCTATGAAATAATTAAATATCTATGTAAAATAATCTATGTATTCGTAACATAAGATAAGCAAATTAAAATAAAAGGCCTCTGAAGGCCTAAGTTATTTATGAATCTATGAATACTGCTACAGACGAGTGACTGCAAGCGTCATGTTTGCCCAACATGATAATACACGTTTCAGCTATAGCAACTGAGTTAGGTTGTCAAGGTTCGTAAAGGCTATGGGTATTGTTTACTTACACTGTGACGTAGTCGAGGGTTGAAATAGAGTAGCTGTTTGCAGTGTGGCAGTTCATTTCATTAACATAAACACTGACTTCAATACCAAGTTCCTCTGCAGCTCTGCTAAACACTTGCTGATAATGTGCACTCACATTTTTACTGTCATAATGGGTCGGTACACACAACCCAACACTTAAACTGTTGCGCTGGAATCGTGTATGCAAGTTGGATACATTCTGAAAAATACATTTATTTATTTATTTTGTAAATATTTTCCCTAACCCTTAGGACATCACATCACTCCATGTCATATGCCATCTTCACTTCTCGCAACTGGAATTCCCTACCACAAGAAATAAGGGGCTGCCGGACATTGGCATCTTTTAAAAGAAATCTAAATTTATATTTGCTCTAATCTCGACTTCATTATTATCCAGTGTAAGATATATATATTAATTGGCGTTTCTCGTATAATGTATCATATTTATATTATTCTTATAAATTATTCTTATCCTTATTATAATTCTTATTATTAATATAATTATTATTATTATCGTATCAGTATTGTTATTACCCTATAAAATGTTGTTTGTACCTGACATTTTTACCAGTCCTAACATTTATTGTAGCGTTATTAACTGTTTATATATGAGTATCGTGTCGGACCTCTATCTATATTTGTCAAATATTTATATTTTGTAGGTCTATTTGTGCTGGTTGAGTGGAAGAGAGGGCCTTATGGCCTTAACTCTGCCAGAATAAATAAAGTATTATTATTATTATTATTATTATTAATTCGTAATGTACGTACCCTGTAGGATACATCAGTTGGTTTAATTAATTTAATTTAAATTAATTTAATTTAATCTAATATTGTTTGTTTGTTCGTACTTTATGCTCGGCCATACCGTTGATCCGATTGTGATGGGGCTTTTTGAAAAATGTTCAGAAGATTCCGGGGTTTAACATAGGCTATAAGAGAGTTATGATACTCAACTCCTACACCCTTAAAAATCGCCCTTTGTAGTGTAAAACGTAAAAACATAGCTCTTTGCCACGCGTAAATAGGCTTACGCTGCCTAAACCATAACAAATACACAAAATAAACCTACACAGAATTGAATTTCTCAAAAAGCTCTACAAAAAAGTTCACGACAGCATATGTTTATCTCTTACGGATAACTCACAATAACCATTTTTGTCTTTCATTGATGCCAAGAAGATCGAGACAAGTAGGCCTGTGCAAGCATAGCAGCACATTGCGTGTATTCTTTTATGGATAACTCACAATAACGAATTTTGTCTTTTAGCTCATTTATGCCAAGAAGATCGAGATAAGTAGATTCCCGGGCAAAACCGGGTAATCAGCACGGGAATCTTAAAATAATTACGATATACATTTATAATTATTTTTCATTTTACTTATTCAACTAATCATAAGAAGTACATTAATTTTTGTCTTTCAGCTCATTTATGCCAAGAAGATCGGGATGAGTAGATTCCCGGACAACGCCGGGTAATCAGCACGCGGTATCTAAAAATAATTACGATTTAAATGTTTCCTTTCACTTATTTAATTAAACATAAAACACATTAATTTTCGTATTTCAGCTCGTTTGTGTCAAGAAGATAGGGATAAGCAGATTCCCGGGCAACGCCGGGTAATCAGCACGGGGTATCTAAAAAAATATAAATTTATAATTATTTTTCCTTTTACTTATTCAACTAAACATAAAAGCACATTAATTTTCATTTATGTAGGCGTGATAGCGCACGCCGGGCACTAGGTAGCATTTTAAATAAATCAGAAGAAAACAAAACAAAAATAAACCACTTAGGCCTAAAAGTGTGTATAATTATAGAACATACCTAATAATAGGCCTAACAGTTATACAAAATTCCCTTTTCACTGCGGTCCGCCATATTTAAATAAGATGGGGCCCTACAAGAAATTTGAGTTTTGCCAATTTAGGGGTTAACATACGATTAGATTACAAAATTAAAATTATAAAACTAAGATTGGCGTTACTTAAAGGAATTGCTTGAATATTGAATTTTGGAAGATTAAATTGAATTAGCTCGAAAATGGGACGTCCACTCTTGCGCCGTAACCAATTTATACTAATTATGTTTATCGGTGAACAATATTTTGTACCTTTAATGAAGAAAAGTTTAACTTGGATCACTTTTTATACTCACTGTAAGTGGGTAACGTAGCTCTAAATTAGAACAGTAAAAAGGTAAAAAAAGGTAAAGTGATCCCACAACAGGCCTCAGGAGGCCCTTGGGGTAGTAGGAGGTTAAGGCTCCCACTTTTTCTGGACAATCGGCACTTTATGTCAGCCGGGTTGTCAGCCCTGCGTGACGGCCGCCTTTACCCCAGAACAAGCGTCTGGTACTCATTTCAGTTAGAGGCTGAGTCGACCCCAGGGCCATAGTGCCGCCAGAGGGTTTTGGTCAGTTTAAAAATCCTGACCCCGACGGGACTTGAACTCTCGACCCTCCGGCTTGTAGCTCAGTGCCTTAACCACTACGCTACGGCGTGCCCCTAAATTAGAACAGTGACTGTTTATAAATATTAATACCTGCATTTGTTGCCAGAAAGGAGACGAAATGCTTCCATTTACTATCTTAACATCAGACAGACAATACTGTTTTCTTAATTTGTACAAACATTCTGTATAGTCTTCCAGCTGATACAAAGGTCCTTGTAGAATTGAAGTAGCATTCATTTCCATAGCTCTGTAAAAATAACAAAAATACTGTCTGCTTAGAGGTATATGCATATTACAGACAATTTCATCAACTATCTTGCATTATATCTTACATTGCATCTTTATCATCATCATCCAGGGATTAAGCCTGTTGGCTCGTTCCGGTTTCATGAAAGCTAGAATTGTTCAGACCATCTTCTGTGTGGGCGACCAACATTTCTCCTTCCGTGCGGTTTATAATAATTTAGCAGTAGCCTAATTTTGGAAATCTTTCTTCTGGCATTCATCAACATGTTCTTTCCAGTCGTTCCTATATTTAATTATTCGGTCTGTAAGTTTGAAAATATTTAGTTCCTTTCTTATATTTTCATTTCTTTTCTTATCCAGCAGAGAACATCTTGCTATATTTCTTAAAAATCGCATCTCAGCTGCTTCCAATCTTTGTTCTTGTCTTTTAGTGATCGTCCAACATTCTGATCCATACATCAATACAGGAACAGCTATTATTTTATAAAATTTAATTTTTGTTTCTTTTCTTGTGTTTTAAGGGTTCTTTTAATAGTGCCACACATTAGATTAAATTTATTTATTTTGTCATTAATATCTTCAATTTTAACATATGATAAATTGAAACCTAGATATTTAAAACTGTTTACCTGCTCTAAAATTGTATTATTAATTACCATTTTTGCTCTTAAGGTATCATGTCCTTTAAATGCTAAAATTTTAGTTTTATTCTTTGAAATTTTTAAATTGTAATTGTATAAGATTGCATTTTATGCTGTCAATATAAGCTATTTTGCGAATTCCGAAAGAGTGAAGCTATTGAGGGATTTCTCATAAAAAGATTTTTGAAAAAATACAGATATTCACCGATTCTATATAGTAGACACCGAAAACGACCTGACAAAAATGTAGGCCTATCTAGGCAGCTATAGGCCTACTTCATGTAACAAATTAGATTACACTGAGCAACAAAAAATACTTTTTTTTTTTGTCTCAGGAAGAAAGATATGTGATTCTGATAGTATTTTTTCTCCTGGATTCAAATATGATAGACCCTATCGTTTTTTCTCCATCACGTAAGGTTTCCGAGAGACAGGCATTTATAATTTCAAACACTTTAATATTTTCTACATTCGTAACTACACAATATTCGAACATTCGGACTCACCTAGAAAGTAAGAAATTATGATTTTCTGCTATATTTCGCCTGTGGAGCATTCCTCTTGTTGGTCCAACAATAATTGACCAGCATATCAGGATTCAATTTGTCTTGATATATCTTTTCCATAGCTGAAATCTCCTGAGTTAGCTCATTTGGTTTTATTTTACAATGGACAAATGGACGAAAAAACGTTTATTAAAAAATAATTATTTAAATCCATTAGGCCTAATTGAAATTGAAATAAAATATACTATGGGTGATGGAGATATTCCAAATAGGCCCTATGTGTATTTGATTTTGCGAAAAAAACTCCTTTATATCTTGGGACACCCTTAGGTCTATATATCCTACATGCGAAAAACAATCGCCACGTCACCACTAGCCAATGGTATTCGATGAATCCACCTGCATGTAAACTCAACACTCCCACTAGACCGTCATCGCCGCGTGGTGACATTCTTTCACTGAGAGTACAGTAAAAAGTAGGCACTGAGCTACAAGCCGGAGGGTCGAGGGTTCAAGTCCCGTTGGGGCCAAGACTTTTAAACTGACCCAAACTCTCTGGCGGCACTATGGCCCTGGGGTCGACTCAGCCTCTAACGGAAATGAGTACCAGACGCTTGTTCTGGGGGTAAAGGCGGCCGTCACGCAGGGCTGACAACCCGACTGACATAAAGTGCCGATTGTCTAGAAAAAGTGGGAGTCTTAACCTCCTACTACCCCAAGGGCCTTCGGGCCTGTTGTGGGATTACTTTACTTTTACTTACCTATAAAGTTTATACAATGAGGCCTACCTGTTGTCAAATAATTAAAATAAAATGAGTTAACATTACCTGATGAAATGCTGCAGGTAGATTTGAATTACTACAGTACAAAAGTACGTCTGTACCAACAGAACTAGGTTTATACTGATGCCATTTCCTCAAACTAACCTCATGCAACACTGTACTTAATTATAATAACGGACTATCAGCCAATGTAATAACACATTTCAATGCTGGACACATTTCAACTTAATATTGCTAGACTCTTAATTATATAAATTAGCAGTAATGGTCCAGACATCCTTCGATACTCAAGGATTACCAAGATATTTCGCACAGTATGCGTAGGCCTACAGTAGGCTGGTTGCTCTTGATTCCCAATAGAAACCTGTTAGGCAATACCGGAGGTTTACTTAAAATTACTTCTGAAATTAAGTTAATACAGTACATTAAGTAGGCCCTAACTAACAAGCTAACTATTGAACCGGTAGATTCCTAGCTGCGCGGACATAAGCTCTCCATATATCCCATATTAATTTAGTGTTTTATACGATAACCTGAATGAAATTTAAGAGTAGGCTATTAAATAATAATAATAATAACAATAATAGTAATAATAATAATTAATAATAATTCTTGTATCTTGTAAGGCTGAGTTCCCTTAACAGAGATTTAGGCGCTCTCCCCCTACAGGGAAGAATTTGTACCATACTAATTTAGTTACACTTGTTTTCGTACATATCTCATTTGAGTGGTCCGTGGTCAGCGTTCCGCCTCATACTGACATCTAGGAAACCAAGGTAGGCTAGTACTAGGACGGGAAAATTCGGTAAATTTTGCTTAAAGGCCTTTTCATTCAGGCTTAAGGATCTTTTACGAGCCTGAAAATCTTCAGACTCAGGATCCACGGCTTAAAGTCCATCCTAAAAAATTCATCGACCCCGGCCGGGTTTGAACCCGCGACCCTCGGGACCAGAGGCAAGGAGCATAACCGCTAGTCCATCGCGGCCGACTATAATAATAATAATAATAATAATAATAATAATAATAATAATAATAATAATAATAAAAATAATAATAATAATAATAATATTAATATTATTATTATTATTATTATTATTATTATTATTATTATTATTATTATTATTATTATTATTATTGTCATTACTATAGCCTACTTACTTACTTACTCACTGGCACTAGCGAACCCGTAGGTTCATGACCGCACGGACATAAGCTCTCCATACATCCCTATTCTGAGCTAATGCTTTCCAATCATTCCCTGTACAATCTACTTCCCTCAAATCATAGTTAATGTTATTCTCCCACCTCATTCTTGGTCTACCAACTGGGCGTTTTCCCTCTGGCTTTCCTACAAGAAGCTTCCATGCACGTCTTTCATTCCCCATACGTGCCACATGTCCTGCCCATCGCAGTCTACGAGACTTAACTGTTCTTATTATATCTGGCTTCGTATAAATACCATGTAGTTCATTGTTATGTAGTCTTCTCCATTCACCTGTCTGTTCATCTCTCTTTGGTCCAAACATTTTCCTAAGTACTTTATTCTCAAATACTTGTAATCTCATTTCCTCCCTTAAAGTAAGAGTCCATGTTTCGCACCCATATGATATAACTGGTAGAATAATAGTTTTATATATTTTCAGTTTAACTTTTTTTGAAAGGAGTTGGGACATCAAAAGTCTCTGCAATGCATAATAGCACGCATTTCCAGAATTGAGCCTATGTTTAATTTCTTTGTGCATCTCATTCCTATTTGTGATTATTGTTCCTAGGTATTTGAATTCAGCCACTTCCTCAAAATTGCCATTATTTGTCATTAGCTGTCCATTTCCATTATATAGGCCTAATGTATTTCTATGTGTGACAATAGGCCTATACTTAGTTTTATTGATATTTGCTTCCAGTCCCAATTTCTTGGTGTTACTCAGTAGTGTGGAAAAATTAATTAAGAAGCAGAAAAGACTAGTTTGGTTTGTACAAAGGCATATAGGCCTACATAGAATGAATGATGATAGAATGGTTACAACAGTTTATAGGCCTAATTTTTTTTCTTTCTTTGTCGTTTTTCTTTCGTTTACACTGTTCTTCCTTTTTTTTTTACCTTTGTTAACCTTTTTTATCTTATTCACACATACAAACACAAGACAGGACACACACCTAGACTCAAGGTGGAAATTTAAAATCCTCTACCCCGCCGGGAATCGAACCCGGGTCGCCGAAGTGCAAGGCAGGGACTCTACCGACTACGCCACAGCGACGGACTAAATGGAACCCATTAATTTGTAAATCCGTAGACGCAAATTAAATAACTGCCCTACAATTAAGCTGTTTATAAAATGTTTCAAAACTGATGTTCCAAAATGTTGGGGTGAGAAGTAGAAATGAAGAGAAGCAAAATATTTTCCACGAAACACGGGTCCGGAAATTGATCATTATGATCGAAATACGATATATGCGGATCCTCGCATCGTTGCATCTAACTTACATCTCTCAAGGATCTCCTTGGTCATTGAAAGGGAAACTTCTTAAACGTTCTAAAATAGACCACTATGACGACATTTGCTTAAACATTGTAATTAAAAGAATACAATAATTACGATAAAATTACATGCAATCTGTTGGAAATTAGGATGCTATGATCAACATCACTTAAAGGATTAGTCATAAAATAAAATAAGTTAAAATTTACCTTCTTAGGTAAAATCCGTCGTCCTCAACTTATAAAATATGTATTCTTTATGCCTGTAGGCCTTTCAGGACAACCGTTCCATCTTCAGCAGGTCCTTCTTCGCTACATTATCTGATATGATGGTTGATGCTGCTGGTCCTAATGTGGTGTTGTCGTGAATACATATTTTATAAGTTTTTATTTTATAAGTTGAGGACGACGGATTTTACCTAAGAAGGTATATTTTAACTTATTTTATTTTATGACTCTCCACCTCAACGGTTTTAATAATTAATTTTATTAGTATTAGGCCCTATATACTCACTACTGGAACACAATGCAGGGTCATGATCACTCATTATTCATTAGGCCTATTAGGCCTATATAGGCCTACTTTAGTCCAGTGGACTTATTTTTGGCTCATTTTCTAGAAACTAACTAACTTACTGGCACTATCAAACCCGTAGGTTCATGGCCGTCCCGCGCCGTAGCCGAGCGGTTAAGGTAGGAAGCCTTGGCGCAGAGCTACGGGACTTGCGCTGGTTCGAGTCTCCATGGGGGAAGAAATTTTCTCATGGTATTTCGGCCAGTATGGGACCGGTGCCCACCCAGCATCGTGAGACAATTGGGTAGCTACAATAAATAGCGGCTCCAGGTTGAGGAACCAGCTATAACGGCTGGGGGACTCGACATGCTAACCACATGTCACCCCTACACTGGCTGTTGATCATCTACCTCTGTGATTGACACATGTGGATGTGAAGGGCCAGCAGCCGGCTGGTAAAAGGGCAACCGCTGAAAAGTGGAAAGACCCTCAATCGGAGGTTCATGGCCGCGTGGACACAAGCTCTCCATACATCCCCATCTCCAGCTGATGTTTTCCAATTATTCTCTGTATAATCCACCTCCCCCAAATCATAGTTAACGCCCAAATTCTTAAGGAAAGTTTTATTCTTGCTTATTTATTTACTTTAAGGAAATTTTATATGCTAGATTTTTCTTTAATTAATATGGTCTAAATGATTATTTTATTCTCCCACTTCATTCTTGGTCTACCAACTGCGCGTTTTCACTCTGATTTTCCTACAAGAAGCTTCCATGCACGTCTTTCATTCCCCATTCATGCCACATGTCCTGCTCATCGAAGTCTACGAGACTTAACTGTTCTTATTATATCTGGCTTCCTATAAAGACCATGTAATTAGTTCACTGTTAACTTATGTAGTCTTCTCCATTCACCTGCCTGTTCATCTCTCTTTGGTCGAAATATTTTCCTAATAATAATAATAATAATAATAATTATCTATCTTCGGGTTTTTACAGCTGCTGCCATCTTCCCGTCCCAAACCTCCAAAGCCTACGATCTTGGGCATTTTTAATGCTTAGCCCTCTTGCTTGCATTATTGTATTCATGTTTCCCTTCTATATTAACTTTGGTCACCCTCTTTTCTTCTTTCTGGTCGCTTGCAATTGATATAGCCTAGTTGCTTCGGCCATCGCTCATCTTCCATTCTTGAAATATGTCCTAACCACTTTAATTCCTTCTCCTCAATTATTTTCTTTGAAATAATAATATAATAATAATAATAATAATAATAATAATAATAATAATAATAATATCTATCTTCGGGTTTTTACAGCTGCTGCCATCTTCCCGTCCCAAACCTCCAAAGCCTACGATCTTGGGCATTTTTAATGCTTAGCCCTCTTGCTTGCATTATTGTATTCATGTTTCCCTTCTATATTAACTTTGGTCACCCTCTTTTCTTCTTTCTGGTCGCTTGCAATTGATATAGCCTAGTTGCTTCGGCCATCGCTCATCTTCCATTCTTGAAATATGTCCTAACCACTTTAATTCCTTCTCCTCAATTATTTTCTTTGAAATAACAATAATAATAATAATAATAATAATAATAATAATAATAATAATAATTATCTATCTTCGGGTTTTTACAGCTGCTGCCATCTTCCCGTCCCAAACCTCCAAAGCCTACGATCTTGGGCATTTTTAATGCTTAGCCCTCTTGCTTGCATTATTGTATTCATGTTTCCCTTCTATATTAACTTTGGTCATCCTCTTTTCTTCTTTCTGGTCGCTTGCAATTGATATAGCCTAGTTGCTTCGCCCATCGCTCATCTTCCATTCTTGAAATATGTCCTAACCACTTTAATTCCTTCTCCTCAATTATTTTCTTTGAAATAATAATAATAATAATAATAATAATAATAATAATAATAATAATAATAATAATAATAATAATAATAATAATAATAATAATAATAATTATCTATCTTCGGGTTTTTACAGCTGCTGCCATCTTCCCGTCCCAAACCTCCAAAGCCTACGATCTTGGGCATTTTTAATGCTTAGCCCTCTTGCTTGCATTATTGTATTCATGTTTCCCTTCTATATTAACTTTGGTCACCCTCTTTTCTTCTTTCTGGTCGCTTGCAATTGATATAGCCTAGTTGCTTCGGCCATCGCTCATCTTCCATTCTTGAAATATGTCCTAACCACTTTAATTCCTTCTCCTCAATTATTTTCTTTGAAATAATAATAATAATAATAATAATAATAATAATAATAATAATAATAATAATAATATAATTATCTATCTTCGGGTTTCTACAGCTGCTGCCATCTTCCCGTCCCAAACCTCCAAAGCCTACGATCTTGGGCATTTTTAATGCTTAGCCCTCTTGCTTGCATTATTGTATTCATGTTTCCCTTCTATATTAACTTTGGTCACCCTCTTTTCTTCTTTCTGGTCGCTTGCAATTGATATAGCCTAGTTGCTTCGGCATCGCTCATCTTCCATTCTTGAAATATGTCCTAACCACTTTAATTCCTTCTCCTCAATTATTTTCTTTGAAATAATAATAATAATAATAATAATAATAATAATAATAATAATAATAATAATAATAATAATTATCTATCTTCGGGTTTTTACAGCTGCTGCCATCTTCCCGTCCCAAACCTCCAAAGCCTACGATCTTGGGCATTTTTAATGCTTAGCCCTCTTGCTTGCATTATTGTATTCATGTTTCCCTTCTATATTAACTTTGGTCACCCTCTTTTCTTCTTTCTGGTCGCTTGCAATTGATATAGCCTAGTTGCTTCGGCCATCGCTCATCTTCCATTCTTGAAATATGTCCTAACCACTTTAATTCCTTCTCCTCAATTATTTTCTTTGAAATAATAATAATAATAATAATAATAATAATAATAATAATAATAATAATAATAATAATAATAATAATAATAATAATAATAATAATAATAATAATTATCTATCTTCGGGTTTCTACAGCTGCTGCCATCTTCCCGTCCCAAACCTCCAAAGCCTACGATCTTGGGCATTTTTAATGCTTAGCCCTCTTGCTTGCATTATTGTATTCATGTTTCCCTTCTATATTAACTTTGGTCACCCTCTTTTCTTCTTTCTGGTCGCTTGCAATTGATATAGCCTAGTTGCTTCGGCCATCGCTCATCTTCCATTCTTGAAATATGTCCTAACCACTTTAATTCCTTCTCCTCAATTATTTTCTTTGAAATAACAATAATAATAATAATAATAATAATAATAATAATAATAATAATAATAATTATCTATCTTCGGGTTTTTACAGCTGCTGCCATCTTCCCGTCCCAAACCTCCAAAGCCTACGATCTTGGGCATTTTTAATGCTTAGCCCTCTTGCTTGCATTATTGTATTCATGTTTCCCTTCTATATTAACTTTGGTCATCCTCTTTTCTTCTTTCTGGTCGCTTGCAATTGATATAGCCTAGTTGCTTCGCCCATCGCTCATCTTCCATTCTTGAAATATGTCCTAACCACTTTAATTCCTTCTCCTCAATTATTTTCTTTGAAATAATAATAATAATAATAATAATAATAATAATAATAATAATAATAATAATAATAATAATAATAATAATAATAATTATCTATCTTCGGGTTTTTACAGCTGCTGCCATCTTCCCGTCCCAAACCTCCAAAGCCTACGATCTTGGGCATTTTTAATGCTTAGCCCTCTTGCTTGCATTATTGTATTCATGTTTCCCTTCTATATTAACTTTGGTCACCCTCTTTTCTTCTTTCTGGTCGCTTGCAATTGATATAGCCTAGTTGCTTCGGCCATCGCTCATCTTCCATTCTTGAAATATGTCCTAACCACTTTAATTCCTTCTCCTCAATTATTTTCTTTGAAATAATAATAATAATAATAATAATAATAATAATAATAATAATAATAATAATAATAATAATAATAATAATTTATTTTACCTGGCAGAATTAAGGTGATAAGGCCTTCTCTTCCACTCAACCAGCGAATAAGAAATATATAGGCCTAGATCAACTGAATAAAGAAAATTGAACCATTTAGATGACGCTAGCCAAAATTTTTGCAAATAGGCCTATGCAAACAGGTTAAAACGTATTTAATAGAATAGGTATATAAGTTAGGCATAATAGGCCTATACTGCGAAATTGGGAACACTTACATAACTTACTTAGGCCTATTAGGCTATAATTTTAAAATATAGACTACAGAAAAAACAATGGGGAGAGCTAACACTAACAAAATATGAAATAATAGTAGGCCTATAGAGCGATGCGAGGTTGGGAAATGGAAATTAAAAACCTGGCTATCGCTCGGTTTTAAACATTTTTCCTCGCTTCTGTAAAACACTTCACAAACGTGCGTTGTACATTATTTTTTGCGCGATGGTATTTTCAAAATAATAAATAATAGTAAAATAATAACATCTTTGTTGGAAATATTTGCGTTCATTACAAACAATTGACTAACGTTAACAGTGCTTTATTAGTTGAAACAACAGGAGGCCTTGAGAAAAATTATTGATAACATGGCCGCAAGTAGGCCCTAGTATTTATTGTATTATATTGTTTCAAATAAAGTTCAGTTCATTTAAAATGCAGTGATTTGTTCGTATAATGTATATTAACACTACCTTTTGGATATTTTTATATAGGCCTATACATTGTATAGGCCTACATAGAGGGCAGTGGTTTTACTTCCCGCACATGGGTGTAAATATAGGCCTAATAATTACAGTATAGTTATTTAGGTTGGCAATCCAGAAATGTAGGAACTTGAACTTTCAATCATGGTCGCCATTGCTGTAAGTATGACAAAACGCACTTTCGAACAAAAAATAATATTAAGTAAGTAAAGCTTCCTAGATGAATATTTATAGGTAGGGCCTACATACATAGGCTAATCCAGACACTATTGAGTAACACTAAGGAATTGAGACTGGAAGTAAATATCAATAAAACTAAATATATGGTCACACGTAGAAATGCATTAGGGCCTACATAATGGAAATGGACAGCTAATGACAAAATGAGGGAAATTTTGAGGAAGTGGTTGAATTCAAATAGGCCTACCTAGGAACGATAATCACAAATAGGAATGATATGCACAAAGAAATTAAACATAGGCTTAATTCTGGAAATGCGTGCTATTATGCATTACAGAGACTCTTGACGTCCCAACTCCTTTCAAAAAACGTTAAACTGAAGATATATAAAACTATTATTCTACCAGTTATATTAGCCTATAGGCCTATGGGTGCGAAAGGTGGACTCTTACTTTAAGGGAGGAAATGAGATTACGAGTTTTTGAGAATAAAGTTCTTAGGACATTTTTTGGACCAAAGAGAGATGAACAGACAGGTGAATGGAGAAGACTACATAACTGTGAATTACATGGTCTTTATAGGAAGCCAGATGTAGGCCTAATTAGAACAGTTAAGTCTCGCAGATTGCGATGGGCAGGACATGTGGCACGTAAGGGGAATGAAAGACGTGCATGGAAGCTTCTTGTAGGAAAACCAGGGGGAAAACGCCCAGTTGGTACACCAAGAATGAGGTAGGAGAACAACATTAACTATGATTTGAGGGAAGTAGATTATACAGGGAATGATTGGAAAGCATTAGCTCAGGATAGGGATGTATGGAGAGCTTATGTCCGCACCGTCATGAACATACGGGTTCGATAGTGCCAGTGAGTAAGTAAGTATATACATAATCCAGAATATAGTTGTGCATGCGTTTGCAGAAATGAGCCAATGTTTAATTTCTTTGTGCACAAATAGAATAAAAAGTAAAATAATATTTCGTATTAAATTGGTACTATTATATAAAAACAATTCTAAGAACCAAGGAAGGTTGAAATAGCGGCCATTTTAAGTAATGTTACTGGCAAGTGATGGGTGGAGCCTGGGGATTGGAAAGTAACATTTAGGGTGGGTTGCAGGGCGTGGCGACCCAGATCCAGATACAACCTGTGCTGCAGCTCTGCTTGCCTGGTACCAACTGCTCTACTTTATCATACTAAAGTAAGCACATTACCATCTTCCTACCCCCCAGTACACAAAACTAGTATCTGCTACCTCCTTACACTTCATACCATCCTGTTGTCACGGTAGTAGAGATCTGCCTAGTTCTTGTTGTTCTTATTGTTTTTTGGTACCAACCAAACCTATTTTAATAATAGTAATAATAATAATGTCCACCGTTATGGTCTCGAGGTAGCGTGCTGCCTTGTCACGCAGCGGGCCCGGGTTCGATCCCCGGTCGGGGCAGTTTTTCTTGGTGAGGTTTTTCCTCACCTGTAAGACAAACGTCAGGAAAACTTTAAGGCCCAAAAGGTCCCCGAAATCATATGGCCATCATCATCATCACTATCATCATCCTGTGTGGAAAGCTACCACAACTACAATTCCCTAGTAAAGCTGCAAGCATAGCATGGAAATGCAGTGAAGGACCTGCCTTCGGGCAGAATTACTATGGATGGAGATATAATGAGAGCAGTTAAGTCTCGTAGACTGTGATGGGCAGGACATGTGGCACGAATGGAGAATGAAAGACGTTCATGGAAGCTTCATGTACGAAGACCAGAGGAAAAACGCCCAGTTGATAGAGCAAAAATGAGGTGGGGAATAACATTTAATATGATTTAAGGGAATTAGATTATACAGGGGATGAATGGAAAACATTATCTCAGGATAGGGATGTATGGAGAGCTTATGTCCGCGCGGCCATTAATCTCCAGGTTCGATTGTGCCAGTGAGTTAGGTAGGCCTATGTAATTTTTGTATAATTCTACTATTCGCTGGTTCAGGCCTTATGGCATTATTATTATTGTTATTATTATTATTATTATTATTATTATTATTATTATTATTATTATTATTATTATTATTATTATTATTATTATTATTATTATTAATTTTAAGTACAGAAATGGATGTTCTAAGAAGATCAGCTGGAAAATCTAGAATGGATAAAATACGAAATAAAGAAATAAGGGAAATTATGGGTGTACAAGAGGAGCCGGACATCATAGACATCATAGAAAAGAAAATATTGCAGTGGTATGGTCAGGTCAAAAGAATGCCAGAGCAAAGATTGCCTAAAATTGTTATGGAATGGATCCCAATGAAAAGGAGGAAGAGAGGAAGACCGAAGAAAACTTGGATAGAAGGGGTACAAGCAGCTATGAATATCAGAGGAATGGAGGAAGATCAATGGATGGACAGAGAGGAATGGCATTTGGTTTCCGGAAGACGACGGCAGCTGCCATGATACCGGATGATGATGATGATTTTTTATTGCGGATGAGACCATGTAGGACTACGCAAAGTACTTAGAGGCGTTTCCTTTGAGCCCAAATTTCTTTCATTCTTTTGCTATGAGCTTGTTTTCTATCATCTGTCCAAGTTCCAGTTTTTTTCTTCGGTTTGTCCTCTTGGTCAACTTGCCACTTGTTCACCTTAATTCTAAATATATCTCTGTTTGGGATATCTTCTTTAGTAATTCCTGCCAATTTTAAGTCCTTTTTGACTTCATCAATCCACTTCATAGTATCCACTGGAGCTTTACTTCTGTTTTCGTAGAATTCCATTATCTGTTTTGTAAGCCTATTTGAGTTCATTCGTTTAATATGACCATAAAATTTTAACCTTCGTTTTCTAATGTCACTATGAATGTCTGTATATATTTTTATTTCCTTTTTACTTCTGAGTCTAAATGCTTCAGTTATGACTTGTGGACCTAACACTTTTCTTATAATTTTGCATTCTTTTTTCACTATATTTTCGATACATTATTAAGTTATTATTATTATTATTATTATTATTATTATTATTATTATTATTATTATTATTATTATTATTATTATGTCTTTTGTACTTTTTTCTGTCCGGCTTTGATTGATTTGGTCTTTTAGCATTTTGTTTTTTTTTTCTAATGTGTGGGGAGCTGGCCCATAACATAAACCCCCAACCTGGAGGACCAGGAAAATTTCTGTCTGGGTTTTCCTCCCATAGCCTTTGAAGATCCCTCTTCACCGCAAGGCAGCTCTAGAAATGGATTATTTACGGAGAAGTGCCAGAAAGTCTAGATTAGAACATGTCACAAATACGGAAATTAGAAACATACTGGAAGCAGAAGAAAGCATAATTGAAAGAATTGAGGAGAAGAAATTAAAGTGGTTAGGACATGTCTTAAGAATGGAAGATGAGCGATGGCCGAAGCAACTATATGAATGGCATCCGAACAGAAAGAAGAAAAGAGGGAGACCAAGGTTAACATGGAAGGAAAACATGAAGACAGTAATGCAAGCTAGAGGGCTAAGCATCGAAGATGCCCAAGACCGTAGGCTTTGGAGGTTTGGCACGGTAAGACGGCAGCAGCTGTAAAAACCCGAAGATAGATAGATTATTATTATTATTATTATTATTATTATTATTATTATTATTATTATTATTATTATTATTATTATTATTATTATTATTATTATTATTATTATTATTATTATTATTATTATTATTATTATTAATAGACTGTTTAATCGGAATTCCTGGTTAGTAGGGGTAACAGGTCGGTTTGTGTGCTAGTGTACCTCCTGCAATATTATGAGTTCCTATTGATGCAGGATTTAATTTTCAGTGTTTGTTCCAACCCACCTGCGACACTGCACCAAGTCAGGCTGGCCACCTCCTAGTCAAGTATACTGCTCTGATCTGTAGAAGACATAATTTTCAGAGAAATGACTGACGGCTGTTACTTGCAGCGTTGACATGTTTTTGACATTTCGTGATAATCAACTGATAATAATAAAATAAAAGCCATTCCAACTAACTTGGTATATAATATTTAATTTTAAATGTAAATAAATAAAATCATAAATTAAATTAATACTCAATCAGACATAATTCAAATTGAAATCATTTGAAATTAAACTGTACAATATTATTACTTTTCTAAATAATATTTCGTAATGTGTGTTTGTTTACAATGCAGTAATATGCATGCATGATATTATTGATATGTTAATGTTGGTAACTTAAAGATTAAATAAATGATAAACTAATATAAATATAATATAGCACAGTGTATAATAAAATGTTAATTAAATAATTAAAGAATATTATTATATTTCTCCATCTATAAAAAATGTTCAATTAGGCCCTACTGAAGCTATTGGTAGACTTGTTACGCCTACAAAATGGCGGTGTTGAACCGCCAGTTCACATGTTTTATATCCCCTCTTATTCCTTGTCTCCTGATACGTGTAAAAGCTGATGTGTGGAGACCAATCCGAATTTATTATTATTATTATTATTATTATTATTATTATTATTATTATTATTATTTTCAAATAATTAGGAATATTAATTACAAATATTCCATTCATAGTAATTGTGCCCGAGGGCAGGTCTTTCACTGCAATCATAGCATTTTCATGCCATGTTTTGCAGTTTTACTGGGGAATTGTAGGTGTGGTAGCTTCCCGTTGCTTTCCACCCCGGTGAAGGATGATGATGATGATAAGGATGTTAATGATGGCAATATGATTTCGGGGACCGTTTGGGCCTTAAAGTTTTCCTGACGTTTGTCTTACAGGTGAGGAAAAACCCCGATAAAAACCTCACCCAGAAAGACTGTCCCGATAGGGGATCGAACCCGGGCCCGTTGCGTAAAATGAAAATATATAAAACTGTTATTCTCCCAGTTTATTGTATGGTTGTGAAACTTGGACTCTTTTTTTTTTTTTTAAGGGAGAAAAAAGATTACGAGTATTAGAGAATAAACTTGTTCGGCCGCGATGGACTAGTGGTTATGCTCCTTGCCTCTGGTCCAGAGGGTCGCGGGTTCAAACCCGGTCGGGGATGGAAAAATCCAAGAAGTAAGTCCTCCAGGAGGGACTTTAAGCCGTGGATCCCGAGTCTGAAGATTTTCAGGCTCGTAAAAGATTCTTAAACCTGAATGAAAAGGCCTCTAAGCAAAATTTATCGAATTTTCCCGTCCTAGTACTACCTTGGTTTCCTAGATGTCAGTATGGGGCGGAACACGGACCACTCTATACGAAAACAAGTGTAACTAAATTAGTATAGTTCAAATTATACCCTGTAGGGGGAGAGCGCCTAAATCTCTGTTAAAGGAAACATGGGCTTACAAGAAAAGAAGAAAAAATTGTTGACCAAAGGCGAATGGAGAAGAATGCATAATAGTGAGCTAAATAATCTTTATGGGAAACCAGATATAATAGGAAGAGTTAAGGCTCATAAACTGCTATGGGCAGGACACGTGGCATGAATAGAGGGATATGGAAACGCCTTGTAGAAAAGCGTCAATTAGGCAGCAAATAATGAGGTGCGAGAATAACATTAACCATGATTTCAATGAAGTAGATTATACAGGCGATGATTGGAAAACATTAAGTTAGGATAGGGATGTATGGAGAGCTTATGTCCTCGAAGCTATGAACCTACGGGTTCAATAGTGCCAGTCTTCTTCTTCCTCACTTCATGGACTAGGCAAAAATTGCCTGTTCCGTCTCACGGTTGTTCTGTCCATCTTTTCACTGGCCTTCCTTCATTCCTTGAACCTCTTGGCTTGTAGTAAAATGCTGCTCTTGGTAATCTTGTTACGTTCATTCTTTCCACATGTGTAAACCATTTCTCTCTATATTCTCTGATTTTCTCATTAAATGGATATAGGCCTATATTTAACTCTGTTATTAGGCCTATATCTTCATTTTTTTATCCGATCCAATCTTGTGCAGCCTTTTGTTCTTCTAAGGAAGTTCATTTCTGCGCTTTGTATTCTACTTTGTAATTTTTTTTGTCATTAAGCAAGTTTCGCTCCCATAAAGTAATGCAGGAATTGCCAATGATTTATAAAACAATAGTGCCAGTGAGTTAGTTAGTTACTTAGGCCCTACTTACTCACTGGCACTATCGAACCCGAAGGTTTATGGCCGCGCGGACATAAGCTCTCCATACATCCCTATCCTGAGCTAATGCTTTCCAATCATTCCCTGTATAATCTACTTCCCTCAAACCATAGTTAATGTTGTTCTCCCACCTCATTCTTGGTCTACCAATTGGGTGTTTTCCCTCTGGCTTTCCTACAAGAAGCTTCCATGCACTAGTGCCCCGCTATTGTATAAAGTCCTAACATTCCATGTTCCTAGGAACATGTCCCTGTGTTTGAGCCTTTGGCATGGGTACCCTGAAGTAGTCCCCGCCCGGAGAACCGAATGGGGGACTATTTGACCTCCGGAAAAAGTGAGTTAGTTAGTTATATATATTAATGACAGGAACATGCAATTCGTAATTTTTATTACAAGTTTCTAAATTATTTTATATAAGTAACTAAAATATAAAAAATTATTTTGCACAATATTCATACATAAATACCGTATGTTCCACTACACTAGTAGCCTATATATCACGAAACACAGTACGTCACTACACATATTTCTGCATATTTTCAGTTTTTTTGGTGGCCTATTAAAACAGTCGCTTAACACATAGCCCATGACGTCATAGCTGAATATTTATGCAGACAGACGTGTGCGTACATTTAGGGTCCAAGCATTTGACACAATTTGTAATAAAAATATGTAGGCCTAAGTTAATAATTAACTTATTTTATAATCAATTGAGTTGGTGTTTACTTGATGAAAATCCATATTTATTAATTAAATAAAAGTAAAAACTTAACAGTTTTATTTTTATTTAATTAATAACTTAATTTATGCCCTTGAAATATAGCCTATAGTACCTTATTGACAGGAATATGTACAAAAAGGCCTATGTAACATGAATTCGAACTAATGATAGGCCCTATGGGAAGCCAGATATAATAATAACAGTCAAGTTTTGTATACTGCGATGGGCAGGACAAGTGACACGTATGGGGGATGAAAAAGGTGCATGGAAGCTTCTTGTACGAAAACCAGAGGGAAAACGCCCGGTTGGTAGACCAAGAATGAAGTGGGAGAATTACATTAAGTTATCCATGATTTGAGGAAAGTGTATTAGGCCTATATAGGGGACGACTGGAAAACATTAGCTCAGGATAGGAATGTATGGAGAGCTTGTGGCGTTAATGGACTCAAAAACTACTTGACAGATTTGAATGGGGTTTTCATCATCATTTAATTTTTTTTTCTGGGACAATTAACGTATTAACTGCAAGGTAGGCCTACTAAAATCCAGCGTCATAGCTTTCATTTAAACTATAGGGAAGTAATAAGTTACATGTAGGCCTATGCCCACACGTTATATTTAAATTAATATTGGGAAGTAAACATTATGAGGTTATATCATTAATAGTGAGTGGAGAACTTATTTTTAACGACTCACCTCATATAATTTCAACTTTCTTTGATACCGGCGGTTTCAGACAATATCTTGTCCCTCTTCAGTCATGGCTTCCACTGATGAAATTCTCTGGTTGTTGATTTCTCAAAGAACATCACCTCTTGTGCTGCCATCTTTAGTTGCGATTATAAACTTTGAAATTAATTTTTTATCCACCGGAATATCGAAGTTCATAGATCGATATTTATTCCTCTGTATGAATATATTTTCCCAAATTGTCAATTTCAACTATTTATCCAATTGTTTCAAAAGTTTTGCCTCTTTTTCAATTTTATTATGTTCTAGCAAAATATGTGCAGTAATTGCTGATTTTTCAATTTCACAATTTTTAATATTTCTTAAATGTTCTTTAGTGCGTATTTCCAAATTCCTTTTTGTTTTTCTTATGTAAGTTATACTTTGCTACAATCATCATCAAATAAATTGTAATGATTGTAGCAAAGTATAGCCCATAGGAAAAACAAAAAGGAATTTGGAAACACGCACTAAAGAACATTTTAGAAATAAGTTATTAAAAATTGCGAAATTAAAAAATCAGCAATTGCTGCACATAGTTTGCTAGAATATCATAAAACTGAAAAAGAGGCAAAACTTTTGAAACAATTGGATAAACCGTTGGAATTGACAATTTGGGAAAAGATATTCATTCAGAAGAATAAATATCGATCTATGAACTTCGATATTCCGGTGGATAAAAATTTAATTTCAAAGTTTATAATCGCAACCAAAGATGGCAGCACAAGAGCTGATGTCCTTTGAGAAATCAACAACCAGAGAATTTCATCAGTGGAAGCCATGACTGAAAAGGGACAAGATATTGTCTGAAACCGCCGGTATCAAAGAAAATTGAAATTATATGAGGTGAGTCGTCAAAAATATGTTATCCACTCACTATTAAAGGCCTGCATGTGTTAATCATAGAGGTAGTATACCGTAGTATCATCGGTGTACTAAAAAGTGCTTTCTGGACACTTTTATTGTTTCCGCTGCCTAAACCATTACAAATAGGCTATATCCAATGTACATAGAATTGAATATCTAAAAAAAAAAAGTCCGCGACAGCATAGGCCTATGTCTATTTTTTTACGGATAACTCACAATTAGGCCTAACCATCTTTGTCTTTCAACTCATTGATGCCAAGAAGATCGGGATGAGTAGATTCCCGTGCAAGCGTAGCAGCGCACGGCAGGTATTCACTAGCAATCATTAAAAAAGATAATGAAATACACATCAAATAAAAAAAAACAATATAGGCCTAAATTAGCCTAATCAGAATTTCAATTAATAGTATATGCAGTCCTATATCACAAATTAGAGACGAAACTGTCTAAAATTACATGTCTGTTCATGGAATCTCAACCCATTCCGGCCATTTCTGTATTTCTCGAAAGAGAGATAAGCCAGGACTGATGGTAGATGACACTTGGCGTTGTGCGATCAGCTTAAAATCATCTGATAGTCTCCCTGTTTTCACGCCACAGTCAAGCAGATGCCGAGCTGCATCTAACTGTGCTTTAGGCGGCAAAACATCTGAAATTACATAACACAAACATAGCGTCAACTTGGATATTTTCGTGATAATTTGGCCAATTTTTAAAATGTGTTTTAAAATACAAAAAAAATCTATAATTGTATAGTTTTACTTTTTATGGCTAACTCACTGACACTATCGAACTCATAGGGTCAAGGCAGCGCGGATATAAGCTCTCCATACATCCCTATCCTGAGTTAATGTTTTCTAATCATCCCCCGTATAATCTACTTTCCTCAAATCATGGTTAACGTTATTCTCCCACTTAATCCTTGGTCTACCAACTAGACTTTTCACTATGGTTTTCCTACCAGAAGCTTCTATGCCTCTATTCCATTCCCCATTCGTGTCATGTCTACTGCTCATCGCAGTCTACGAGACTTAACTCTTCTTATTAGGGATGTAGCTCACTGTTATGAAAGTCTTCTCCATTCACTTATCTCTCTTCGGTCTAAAATTTTTCTAAGAACTCTATTCTCAAATTCTCGTAATCTCCTTTCCTCCCTTAAAGTAAGAGTTCTTGTTTCGCATCCATATAAGTTAATATAACTGGTAGAATAACCGTTTTATATAGGCTATATTTCCAGTCGGGGTAGCGTGTTGCCTCGTCACGCAGCGGTCTCGAGCTCGATCCTCGGTAGCGACAGTTTCCTGGGTGAGATTTTTATCGGGGTTTTGCATCACCTGTAAGACAAATGTCACGAAACTTTAAGGCCCAAACGGTCCACGAACACAAAATGGCCATCGCAATCATCATCATTCATATTCATCTTAGATTAAGCTTAGGATTAAGGACTCTCCTGGCGCACCACTATCATCATCACCCATCATATCATCGGGGCAACGTAAACCTCGACTTCCAGGCGCCCCAACCTCAGAAGCGGGTTACAATTACGCCAATGCCAGGGGAGAAAACCAGAAATCTCCAAAAAGGACAACCTAAGACATTAAAAAATATATAGGCTATAGAAGTTGGGACGACAAGAGTCCTGTAGCCTAATGCTTTTCGAGAATTGAGTCTTGGTGTATCTCAGGCCTAATTACTGTTCGTTTTCAGAAACAAGAGAAAGTAATTTATCTCATGAATGCACGGAAATCGAAATTGCGAAATAGTCTATGTGAATGGAGAAGACTGCATAACAGTGAACTACATGGTCTTTATAGGAAGCCAGATATAATGACAACAGTTAAGTCTCGTAGACTGCGATGGGTATGACATGTTGCACGTATGGGGAATGAAAGGCGTGCATGGAAGCTTCTTGTAGAAAAACCAGAGTGAAAACGCCCAGTTGGTAGACCAAGAATGAGGTGGGAGAATAACATTAGATATGATTTGAGGGAAGTAGATTATACAGGGGATGATTGGAAAACATTGGCTCATGATAGGGATGTATAGAGAGCTTATGTCCGCGCGGCCATTAACCTATGGGTTCGATAGTGCCAGTGAGTCAGTTAGTTAGTTAGCCTATTATTTATTTTTTATGAAAATGGATGATGATGAATAGCCTATTATGCAGAGAATGATTGGAAATCAACTCGGAATAGGGTTGTGTGGAAAACTTATGTCCATGAACCTCTGCGTTTGACAGTGCCAGTGAGTTAGCATTATAGTGGAGGAGGACTAAGTTGGCATGATTTCTGCTATCCTTGTCTAGAGAACTGTTCTTCCACCCTTCGCAAAACACAATGGGCTACCCTTGTAAAATTACTTAGGAATGCTAGAAAAACTCCACCCCCCCCCCACTTTCGTCCAGTCACTTTTGTGTCAGGTAATTTTGTCAGTGGCGACTGGTTCAGAGTGCTCTGTTAAAAGTGACTGCAGAGCGTGTGAAAAGATTGAAGAGTCATATTGGCAGGCAGACGGTTTAATGGACGAAATTAGTGATCGGTTTGAAATAAATTTAGACGATACCGACGACGATGAAAATGAAAATGAAGACATAGAAACTTGCCAGGAAGAATGTTTAGAAGAAGGGAATGCCACCACTGCAGGGAGTGTCTGCCCTACCGCTGTCACCGTGAAGAGATATGTGCATGAGTGAGAAAGAAGATGGTGAGTACTCTCTTTCTCTTTCTAAAATATTCTAGACAAGTTAGCCCTCATGGACTAGGGTCTATCTTTATATAGGCCTAAGTCATAAAACTGCAAAACTAGTTGGTCGGTTCGCTTGAAATTTTGGCACAAAGTTGCATTCGAATACGCACATCTATTATTCTCTAAAACTGTTAGGTGTAGGAGTTCACCTGAAACAAGAATTTAAAAATCCGTCTAGCGGTCGCAATTTTCAATATTTCACAACGAAACTCAGTATATGCTATTAAAATAAACCGAGATAGATAGTTTCCAAAAATCAGAAAAAATCCAGTAATTAGGCTATAAGTAGGCCTAGACCTAGGGTTTTTTTCTGAAATTCTAAATTAAAAATTGATTCTAGCAACTACCATTTTATTTCGTCGCAATATAAGCCTACCATACAATTTATTAACTCCTAATTTTCTTTTACCTTATTCAATTAAAAATAAAAACACGAATTCAATTTATTTAGGCGTAGCAGCCCACGCCGGGTATTCGCTAGTATGCCATCTTATATAAACTTACCATCAAAATTTCCAATAAAAGCAACTCCGATACTCTTTGTGTTGTATCCTCTGGTATGTGCCCCCACCTGGTGCCAGCCGGACCCTTCATAAACGTTACCATCTCCACCTACCAGAAATCTGCAAATCAAAATAATAGAGGAATTTCGGGTAATAGGCTCCTATGAACCCCCGTTTTGAATTTGTTTTTCTTCTTTTAATTAAGGAAGTTGAATTTTGTTTAATTACTTACGATTATCATTATGAGTGTTGTAACTATGAAATAGCTTTGTTATTTTATTTATGATTATCATTAGTGTTGTAATTATGAAATAGCTTTGTTATTTTATTTATGATTATGAGTGTTGTAACTATGAAATAGCTTTGTTATTTTATTTATGATTATGAGTGTTGTAACTATGAAATAGCTTTGTTATTTTATTTATGATTATCATTAGTGTTGTAATTATGAAATAGCTTTGTTATTTTATTTATGATTATGAGTGTTGTAACTATGAAATAGCTTTGTTATTTTATTTATGATTATCATTAGTGTTGTAATTATGAAATAGCTTTGTTATTTTATTTATGATTATGAGTGTTGTAACTATGAAATAGCTTTGTTATTTTATTTATGATTATCATTAGTGTTGTAATTATGAAATAGCTTTGTTATTTTATTTATGATTATGAGTGTTGTAACTATGAAATAGCTTTGTTATTTTATTTATGATTATGAGTGTTGTAACTATGAAATAGCTTTGTTATTTTATTTATGATTATCATTAGTGTTGTAATTATGAAATAGCTTTGTTATTTTATTTATGATTATGAGTGTTGTAACTATGAAATAGCTTTGTTATTTTATTTATGATTATCATTAGTGTTGTAATTATGAAATAGCTTTGTTATTTTATTTATGATTATGAGTGTTGTAACTATGAAATAGCTTTGTTATTTTATTTATGATTATGAGTGTTGTAACTATGAAATAGCTTTGTTATTTTATTTATGATTATCATTAGTGTTGTAATTATGAAATAGCTTTGTTATTTTATTTATGATTATGAGTGTTGTAACTATGAAATAGCTTTGTTATTTTATTTATGATTATCATTAGTGTTGTAATTATGAAATAGCTTGTTATTTTATTTATGATTATGAGTGTTGTAACTATGAAATAGCTTTGTTATTTTATTTATGATTATGAGTGTTGTAACTATGAAATAGCTTTGTTATTTTATTTATGATTATCATTAGTGTTGTAATTATGAAATAGCTTTGTTATTTTATTTATGATTATGAGTGTTGTAACTATGAAATAGCTTTGTTATTTTATTTATGATTATCATTAGTGTTGTAATTATGAAATAGCTTTGTTATTTTATTTATGATTATGAGTGTTGTAACTATGAAATAGCTTTGTTATTTTATTTATGATTATGAGTGTTGTAACTATGAAATAGCTTTGTTATTTTATTTATGATTATCATTAGTGTTGTAATTATGAAATAGCTTTGTTATTTTATTTATGATTATGAGTGTTGTAACTATGAAATAGCTTTGTTATTTTATTTATGATTATGAGTGTTGTAATTATGAAATAGCTTTGTTATTTTATTAAAATATGGAAACATCTTCATAATTTATAAACTTTTTTTACATCACAAGAAAGGTCCATTTTAACCTCCATATTCGGATAAAGTGGACCCCAGAGACCATCTTAGCTGTTAGTCTATTTTTGAGTTTATCATCATCATCATAGTACATTCACGAATTTAGGCAATTTGTTGACCTGTTTAGGCCTCAAGAGAAACACTATCCAGAAGTCTTTTGAGTGGACGTCCTGGTCTTCTTCTTCCTGCAGGTTGATATCTTAACATGAGTTTATTTACTCTAATAATTTATACAGACAAGGGACCCACGTTCTTCAGACATCACCGAACATTATATCTTACTCTAGAGCAGCTATTAACATCGGCTTCAGAGTGAGAGAAGCCTTCAGAACCTCCCTAGAGCTCCAAATGACTGACAAACCTTGGAAAGCATCCATCCAAACTACACTGCCAGATTGGCGCAGAAGAGTAGCCGTACTGCAACAGGACACGACTGCCTCATCTCCTCGGTCTTCTACCAACTCAACAATGTATCCTCTGCAACACTATGGAAGATATGGATGCTGATCACATCCGAACTTGCCCAACCCTAACAACCAGCAATTTCGTGGACAGATACTGGGAAGCCAGGGAAAAGATGATGAACATTTTATAATCTTTCTTGTTATTGTTTGTTTTCCTCAGTCATTATTGGCTAATGAAAAATTTCAAAAGCCACTGCATTTAAATAAATAAATAATTTATACAGACTGGCACAGATTAACCTGAAAATATCGTAATTAAAAAGCGTTGATATTTATTTAACGTTTTGAAAAATGATTGTCATTAGTTCGATCTTCCGGGAAATTCTCGTATAAGACTTGAAAGCATAATAAAAACAGAATAACGGCTTGTGAAATGAGATTCATGCGCAGAACAGCGGGTTACACCAGATGGGATCGGAAAAGGAACACCGATATCTTAAAAGAATTGAAGACTACGCCAATTTTGGAATATATTAAACAGTAGGCCTACCAACTAAATTGGAAACACCATCTTGAAAGAATGAGTTCAAATCGGATCCCCAAAGCTGTTTATAATTAGGCTATATACCAAGAGGACGAAGATCACTGGGCCGTCCTATGAAACGCTGGAGGGAAAATTTTCTATAGGATCGTAACAGGCCTTGGCCTAATACTTGGAAGGATGAAGAAGAAAAATGATTGTTGATTATAACATTCACACGTCATTTAACTGCAGAAAGCGACGGTCTTTGGGTTTAGTAAAATTACAAGTATATTAAATAAAATTAATTAAGTAAAATATATCATACGTATTCGTGAACCGCCTGGTGGAGGGTCCACATTAACCGAATTCCTTTGTTATGTTTAATTATTTTATACAGCTGCCATGTCACATAATATTAAACCAAACCCATCAGTATATTAAAACAGCATCTACATAATATATTTAGGAGTTTTTTCAACATATTCAATAGCAGAAATTAATTATTAATTCTTAGCTTGAAAAACTTTTAAAATGCTAATTTTCATAAATATCACAAATAAATCCTCCTTCACACAAAGACTAAAATAAACTGGCCTTGAAGACGTCACAGTTGACGAGGGGAAGAAGATAGGCTAAAATATTTTCTTTTCGAGGGCAAGCACCAATTAAAGAAGATATTAACAGGGTCCACTCAAACCGAAGGGTCCACATTACCCGAACTTTCCTATATCTTGATAATTCAAAAAGATGGAAAGTAGGTACCATACCGTTCTCCTGGGGAGAAAATTCCAAAAATCTACAAAGAAATTTCAGAATTGTAACGCAAATGGGTACCGGATAGAGGTGGCGTTGGAATTTCATTTAATTACTCTCGCACCGATTTACACAAAAATTCACAATCTTCTTTATTTCATCTAATTCACTATGTCGGCCGGGATGGTCCCGAGAATCCTGGGTTCAAACCAAGCCGGGGTCAATAGATTTTTAGGATGGAAAAATCCATGGGACAATTGTCCGTAATGGATTTTTAATCCGTGGGTCCCGAGTCTAAAGATTTTCGGGCTCGTAAAAGAACCTCAAGCCTGATTAAAGACCCTTGAGCAAGATTTAAACCGAACTTCATCTATCCGAGTAATATCTCAATTTGCTATTAGATGTCGCCTCGAGGCGATGTACTAACCACATGTCCTTAACTTACATCTCTAGCTAAGGTAGAACGTAAAAATTAATGAGTAGGCCCTATAATTAATGCATTAGTTAACTGTTACAAGTAATAAGGTCTACATTAATATAAAATTGTAGGAGAAGAAATTAAAGTGGTTAGGACATGTTTTAAGAATGGAAGATGAGCGATGGCCGAAGCAACTATATGAATGGCATCCGAACAGAAAGAAGGGGAGAGGGAGACCAAGGTTAACATGGAAGGAAAAATGAAGACAGTAATGCAAGCTAGAGGGCTAAGCATCGAAGATGCCCAAGACCGTAGGCAGCAGCTGTAAAAACCCGAAGATAGATAGAGATTTATTTATTATCTAGATTCCTAGCAACTTCACGCAGTTCGCTGGCAATTTAGATATTTTTTGACACTAATTGGCAGTGTCACATGTTCTTCACACAATTTACTAGACTTAACTGTTCTTATTATATCTGGTTTCTCATAAAGATCACGTACTTCACTGTTATGTAGTCTTCTCCATTCATCTCTGTGTTCATCCTTCATCCGTTCTTTATACATTTATCATCATCGTCATCCGGTATCATGACAGCTGCCGCCGTCTTCCGGAAACCAAAGGCCATTACTCTCTATCCATCCATTGATCTTCCTCCATTCCTCTGATATTCATAGCTGCTTGTACCCCTTCTATCCAAGTTTTCTTCGGTCTTCCTCTCTTGCTCCTTTCCATTGGGATCCATTCCATAACAATTTTAGGCAATCTTTGCTCTGGCATTCTTTTGACATGGCCATACCATTGTAATATTTTCTTTTTCTATAATGCCTAAGATGTCCGGCTCCTCTTGTACACCCATAATTTCCCTTATTTCTTTATTTCGTATTCTGTCCATTCTAGATTTTCCAGCTGATCTTCTTAAAACATCCATTTCTGTACTTAAAATTCTTTTCATTTCCCTGGTAGGAATTTGCCAGACTTCAGCACCATATGTTAAAATGCTATTAAGTATGGTTTGATATATTTGTAATTTTCTATTTTTTGTAATATTTTTACTCCACCAAACAGAGTTTAAAGCATTTATTGCTTGAGCGATTGTATTTTTAATTTCCACTGTGTTATCGCCTGAATGATCTAATTTTGTTCCTAAATAAGTGCATTCAATACTAGGTTTCAGTTCTTCTCCATTGTTGAAATTTATATTTTCCATTTCTTCTCCTATACACAGGTATTTAGTTTTCTCAATGTTTATAGCATTTATATGGAACTAAAACGAAATTAAAGCGACAGCGCTAGTAGTGTTTTGCAACATAATGCAAACAAAAAATCCGCTAAATTAAAAAAAAAAAATGTTAAAAAAGAGTATATATAAGCACGGTGACCTCGAACAAGAGGTTCATTGCCTTTACTGGTATGAGGAATCCCAAGTCTGCTTGTCTGGTAAGATTGCATAAGTCATTCTGTTGCTACTCGCGAGTTCTAAGCCAGGTGAGATCTGTTAAAAATATGTCTTAAGTTGTACAAAGTATGTCTCTAAAGGCGTTTTGATAACAAAATAAGCCATAACCTTCATTAAAAATTACCATACACATTTATGTTACAATAATTTACTCCAGAATTTCTATTTTAATAATAATAATTATAAATAATAATAATAATAATAATAATAATAATAATAATAATAATAATAATAATAATAATAATAATACTCTTACTTTAAGGGAGGAAAGGAGATTACAAGTATTTGAGAATAAAGTACTTAGGAAAATTTTTGGACCAAAGAGAGATGAACAGACAGGTGAATGGAGAAGACTACATAACAATGAACTACATGGTCTTTATAGGAAGCCAGATATATTAATAAGAACAGTTAAGTCTCGTAGACTGCGATGGGCAGGACATGTTGCACGTATGGGGAATGAAAGACTTGTATGGAAGCTTCTTGTAGGAAAGCAGAGGGAAAACGCCTAGTTGGTAGACCAAGAATGAGGTGGGAGAATAACAAACTATGATTTGAGGGAAGTAAATTATACAGGGAATGATTGGAAAGCATTATCTCAGGATAGGGATGTACGGAGAGCTTATGTCCGCGCGGCCATGAACCTACGAATTCGATAGTACCAGTGAGTAAGTAGCCTAAGTAAGTAAGTAAATAATAATAATAATAATAATAATAATAATCTTCTTCAAGGTATGGGCCTATTGGCCCGTTCCGCTACCCGGTGGACTATATGCTGAAGGTGCAGGACGTCCTTCCAACGTTGTTTTGGTCTTCCTACATTTCTTCGGCCTAATAAAGTTTTTTAATAATAATAGAGTTTTATTTATTCTGGCAGAGTTAAGGCCATAAGGCCTTCTCTTCCACTCAACCAACAGAAATACAAATAAATATTCGACAAATATAGATATACACTATACTAATTATAAACAGTTAAAGATACATTAAATGTAGCAATGTAAATGTCATGTACAAACAACATTTTATACGATAATAACAATAATAATACTTACGATAATTTTTTTTATTATTCCGGCTTTTACAATGAATATACATTTTTCCGGTACCCATGTTCACAGTTAACTACACATTTGTTTCAACACATTTTTCCATTCCTGTCTGTTCATCCATATATCTTCTTCTATTTCCCATTCCCTCTTAGTTTCATTGATTCCCTGAATCCATGTAATATTTGGTCTACCCTTCTTTTTTCTTCCCTGTGGTTCCCAATCCATGATTATCTTAGGTAGTCTTCCTTCTTCCAACCTTCTAATGTGTCCGTACCAATTTAATTGTTTCTTCTTTAAAAAATCTAATACGATAATAATAATAATAATAATAATAATAATATAATAATAATAATAATAATAATAATATAAATATGATAAATTATACGAGAAACACCAATTAATATATATATATACCTTACACTGGGTAGGCTAACAATGAAGTCGAGGTTAGAGCAAATATAAATTTAGATTTGTTCTAAAAGATGCCAATGTCCGGCAGCCCCTTATTTCTTGTGGTAGGGAATTCCAGTTGCGGCCTAGAGATTGATAATGAAACAGCTGTTTTGATAAAAGATGATTTGGCATTCTTTGTACATGTTCACACCAATTACATTTATTTCTGTGTATTCTCTCGTTTATATTATATATTTGTAATTCATCTCTGATATCTTGACTTCTCTTTTGATCTCTTAGAGATACACCTGTAACTGATCTGAGAAATCTCATTTCTATTGTCTCAATTTTATGTTTATCAGAGATCGTTAAAGGCCAAGTCTCAGACCGGTATGTTAACGTTGGAACGGCTATTGTTTTGTAAAATTTTAATTGAGTTTCCCTTGTGGTCTTCAAATATCTTCTTATTGAACCACATATCTGTTGAAATTTCCCTAATTTATTCTCCATGTCCAAATTTTGCAGGTACGATATCATGCATCCCAGATAATTAAAACAAGTTACTTGTTCAATTGTTTGCTCCAATTACAATTTTTGTCCTTTTATGCTGAGTTCCAATAAATGCCATTGACTTTGTTTTCTCTGTTGATATCTTTAAATTATAATCGTTTTAATAATAATAATAATAATAATAATAATAATAATAATAATAATAATAATAATAATAATAATAATATTAATAATAATAATAATAATAATAATAATAATCATTTTATTTATATACTGTGTTTTAATGTTTACACATCTTTCTGTGCCTAAAGTTTTATTTTTCTTCTCCACTCGTCTCTCTCCATCCAATCCATGTCCTCCAGTCCGCTTGCTCTCATTCCAGTTCTTATTTCCTGCATCCACGAGTTTCGAGGTCTTCCTCTCCTCCTTCTTCCAGGTGGACACCATTCCAATGTTTTCCTGGGTAATCTTTCCTCTCGCCAAAGCCTGTCCCAAGCCAGGTTAGAAAAGGAGGAGGAGTAACCAGGGTTCAGTACGCCCGGCTGATAGTACCCTGTGAGGTTCCCTTATCTAGGGTACAGATACTGCTGCCTTGCAGTGCGTCATTGGCTTGACAAAGGCTAGAGGAAGAAAACCTTGACCAAAAATTACCTGGTCCTCCAGGTTGGGAGTTGATGCATCAGGCCAGCTCCATGTTCGTCACAAAAAACATAATGCTAAAAAGCCTAAAGATTTAAAGCCGGACGGAAATAATAATAATAATAACAATACTTACTTACTCACTGGCACTATCGAACCCGTAGGTTCATGGCCGCGCGGACATAAGCTCTCCATACATCCCTATCCTGAGTTAATGCTTTCCAATCATTCCCTGTATAATTTACTTCCCTCAAATCATAGATAATGTTGTTCTCCGACCTCATTCTTGGTCTACCAACTGGGCGTTTTCCTTCTGGCTTTCCTACAAGAAGTTTCCATGCACGTCTTTCTTTCCCCATACGAGCAACATATCCTGCCCATCGCAGTCTACGGGACTTAACTGTTATTATTATATCTGGCTTCCTATAAAGACCATGTAGTTCACTGTTATGAAGTCTTCTCCATTCACCTGTCTGTTCATCTCTCTTTGGTCCAAAAATTTTCCTAAGAACTTTATTCTCAAATACTTGTAATCTCCTTTCCTCCCTTAAAGTAAGAGTCCACGTTTCGCACCCATATAATATAACTGGTAGAATAATAGTTTTATATATTTTCAGCTTAACGTTTTTTGAAAGGAGTTGGGACATCAAAAGTCTCTGCAATGCATAATAGCATGCATTTCCAGAATTGAGCCTATGTTTAATTTCTTTGTGCATCTCATTCCTATTTGTGATTATTGTTCCTAGGTATTTGAATTCAGCCAATTCCTCAAAATTTCCCTCATTTGTCATTAGCTGTCCATTTCCATTATATAATGTATTTCTACGTGTGACCATATATTTAGTTTTACTGATATTTACTTCCAGTCCTAATTTCTTAGTGTTACTCAATAGTGTGTGCGTGTTGGCCTTTAGTATCTCCTCGCTATCGGCCAGTAGTACTACATCATCAGCATAAACTAACAGCTTATTAATACCATTCAGTTGTAAACCTTCCTCATTCTCTAAAGATTTAATGGCATGCTCTAGTACAAAATTAAATAGTAGAGGAGATTGTGCATCTCCTTGCTTCAACCCATTCTGGATTACAAAAGTGTCTGAAAACTGTTTGCCTACACGCACCCTACTCTTTGAGCCATTTAGACAAATTCGTATAAGTCTAACTAACTTTTTAGGAATTCCGAACTCCAGCAGGATACTATATAACTTCTCCCTCTTAATTGAATCATATGCTTTTTTGAAGTCTACATATAGTTGATGTACAGTACCATTATATTCCCATAACAATAATAATTTATTTTACCTGAAGGATGTAGGATGTAGTAGTGGAAGGAAAGAAACATATTGCAGCATGAGATGTAATCAAAGATGTAATGTGAGATAACAGAAAATAATCTATAGGCTATGGTTTGTAACCTGTGGCCCGTTGTAACATGCACATGCTCCCATTTGCGCTACAATAGCCGTGAGCTTAATTGAATTTTTATGTGTAAAATAGGAATACTCACGAAATCCCAATGTCGTGCCAGTTGAGAGTATCCATGTGGTAGGTCTGTATGTTAGCCACTCTGTCTGCACATTGGCTCGCTGAGTTGCATCTCGGGGTGGCCGTGTGTTGAATGATTACGTATCTCACAGGAATGTTCATGTACTTCACTTCTTTAGAGGGTCTTCCTCCCCAACCTGACTTGTTTATTATCCAAGAGCATTCGTCATCGTCTTGCGCTGACATAAATAAACAGCATTCATTAAAACTAGGAGTAAATCCACTATCTATCTATGCGGCCCTGTGTAAGCGGCTATGGGGTGACTATTTAACTCATATTATAATGATATTGTGAAAAGGAAAATTAATAATAATAATAATAAAATAATAATAATAATAATAATACGCCGTAGCGTAGTGGTTAAGGCACTGAGCTACAAGCCGGAGGGTCGAGGGTTCAAGTCCCGTTGGGGTCAGGATTTTTAAACTGACCCAAACTCTCTGGCGGCACTATGGCCCTGGGGTCGACTCAGCCTCTAACGGAAATGAGTACCAGACGCTTGTTCTGGGGGTAAAGGCGGCCGTCACGCAGGGCTGACAACCCGGCTGACATAAAGTGCCGATTGTCTAGAAAAAGTGGGAGCCCTAACCTCCTACTACCCCAAGGGCCTCCGGGTCTGTTGTGGGATCACTTTAATAATAATAATGCCTTATTTATTCTGGCAGAGTTAACGCCATAAAGCCTTCTCTTCCACTACAGTTAAAGATACATTAAATATAGCAATGTAAATTTCATGTACAAACAACATTTTATACGATAATAACAATAATAATATTTACGATCGATCCATAGTAATTCTGTCCGAGGGCAGGTCCTTCACTGCAATAATAGCATTCTCATGCTATGCTTGCAGCTTTACCAGGGAATTGTAGGTGTGGTAGCTTCCCGTTGCTTTCCACACCGGTGAAGGATGATGATGATGATGATGATAATGATGATTATTTTGTGCATTATTAAATCCGGCGTTCTTATTGGGACATCCATTAGCTCACTGTTAGTAGTCTTCTCCATTCACCTGTCCGTTCATCTCTCTTTGGTCCAAAAGTTTTCCTAAGTACTTTATTCTCAAATACTTGTAATCTACTTTTCTCCCTTAAAGTAAGAGTCCATGTTTCGCATCCATATAATATAACTGGTAGTATTTTCAAAATAAATATAGGCCTATGTCCATCGCTGTGGTCTCGAGGTAGCGTGCTGCCTTGTCACGCAGCGGGCCCGGGTTCCATCCCCGGGCGGGGCAGTTTTTCTGGGTGAGGTTTTATCGGGTTTTTTCCTCACCTGTAAGACAAATGTCAGGAAACCTTTCAGGCTCAAACGGTCCCCGAAATCATATGGCCATCACCATCATCATCACCCTTATCATTATCATCATCATCATCGTCATCCTTCACGGTGTGGAAAGCAACGGGAAGCTATCACACCTATAATTCCCTAGTAAAGCTGCAAGCATAGCATGAAAATGCTATGATTGCAGTGAAGGACCTGCCTACGGGCAGAATTACTATGGATGGATATAGGCCTATTACTGTTATTATTAGGCCTATGCACAATTAGGAATGAGATGCGACAAAGAAACTAAACATGGGCTCAATTCTGGAAATGCACGCTATTAGCCTATGCATTGCAGGGACTCTTGTCAACCCAATTCCTCTCAAAAAACGTTAAACCGAAAATATATAAAACTGTTATTCTCCCAGTTAAATTATATGCACATGAAACATGGATACTTGCTTTAAGGGAGCAGAAAATAGTACGAGTATTTGAGAATAAAGTTATTATGAAGATTTTTGGATCAAAGAGAGATCAACAGACAGCTGAATGGAGAAAACTACATAACAGTGAGGTACAAGACATTAATAGGAAACCAGATATAATAAGAACAGTTAAGTCTCGTTGACTGGCACAAATCGGGAATAAAAGAGGGGCATAGAAGCTTCTTGTAGAAAAACACCCAGTTAGTAGACCAAGAATGAGGTGGGAGAATAGCATTAACCATGATTTGATATAAGTAGATTGTACAGGGAATGATTGGAAAACATTAGTTCAGGATAGGGATGTATGGAGAGCTTATGTCCGCGCGGCCATGAACCTAGGGTGTGAATTAGTATTACTTACTTACTCACTGGCACTATCGAACCCGCAGGTTCATGGCCGCACAGACATAAGCTCTCCATACATCCCTATCCTGAGTTAATGCTTTCCAATCATTCCCTGTATAATCTACTTCCCTCAAATCATAATTAATGTTATTCTCCCACCTCATTCTTGGTCTATCAACTGGGCGTTTTCCTTCTGGCTTTCCTACAAGAAGCTTCCATGCAAGTCTTTCATTCCCCATACGCGCAACATGTCCTGCTCATCGCAGTCTACGAGACTTAACTGTTCTTATTATATTTGGCTTCCTATAAAGACCATGTAGTTTATTGTTATGTAGTCTTCTCCATTCACCTGTCTGTTCATCTCTCTTTGGTCCAAACATTTTCCTAAGTACTTTATTCTCAAATACTCGTAATCTCCTTTCCTCCCTTAAAGTAAGAGTCCATGTTTCGCACCCATATAATATAACTGGTAGAATAATAGTATTAGGCCTATATATTTTCAGCTTAACGTCTTTTGAAAGGAGTTGGGACATCAAAAGTCTCTGCAATGCATAATAGCATGCATTTCCAGAATTGAGCCTATGTTTAATTTCTTTGTGCATTTCATTCCTATTTGTGATTATTGTTCCTAGGTATTTGAATTCAGCCACTTCCTCAAAATTTCCCTCATTTATCATTAGCTGTCCATTTCCATTATTTAATGTATTTCTACGTGTGACCATATATTTAGTTTTATTGATATTTACTTCCAGTCCTCATTTCTTAGTGTTACTCAATAGTGTGTGCGTGTTGGCCTTTAGTATCTCCTCGCTATCGGCCAACAATACATCATCAGCATAAACTAACAGCTTATTAATACCATTCAGTTGTAAGCCTTCCTCATTCTCTAAATATTTAATGACATGCTCTAGTACAAAATTAAATAGTAGAGGAGATAGTGCATCTCCTTGCTTCAACCAATTCTGGATTTCAAAAGTGTCCGAAAACTGTTTGCCTACACGCACCCTACTCTTTGTGCCATTTAGACACATTCGTATAAGTCTAACTAACTTTTTAGGAATTCCGAACTCCAGCAGGATACTATATAACTTCTCCCTCTTAATTGAATCATATGCTTTTTTGAAGTCTACATACAGTTGATGTACAGTACCATTATATTCCCATGAATTAGTATTATAATACGCAACTTACTATTGCCACGAGAAGGTAGTAGAAGTGTCAATGCCGCAATTAACAGGAACTGCATGTTGATGCTGCGAAGGACGCGAGTTGACTGGATCACACGAAGGTAACCAGCGCGCAGTATAGTGCTTATCATTCTAAGTATAAAAAAATGGGGAATTACAGAACACCGGTGATGATTTAATTTGTTTCTGCTGAATATTACGTCAATTTTGTGCTAAGGAATGTGAGTGGGAGAAACAAAAGTTTTTTTTTTATTTCTTTGGTATCTGTAGAATTTTTAATATCCGAGTTATACTGCATCTAGGTATTTAGGTGGGTCAGAAGACCGTGTTTCTATTGTTTTTTATGTTCCGTATGAGATTTTTAAAAATTAATTATTCATTATTTGACCCGTTTATATAAGACCGAGGGATAGAGAGAGAGAGAGATAGAGAGAGATAAGAGTAGAGAGAGAGAGAGGGAGACGCAAGAGAGAGAAAGCCATGGGGGGGACCGAGGGGGAGAATGGGGGGAGGGGGAGATGAGAGTGGAGACGAGGGGGAGAGGGGGCGGAGGGGGAGAGGGGGAAGAGGAAGAGAGAGAAGGAAGAGAGGCAGAGAGACGCGAGGGAGAAAGAGAGAAGAGAAAGAGAGAAAGAGAGAGAGAGAGAGAGAGAAAAAGAGAGAAAGAGAGAGAGAGAGAGGGATATATATATATATATATATATATATATATAGAGAGAGAGAGAGAGAGAGAGAGAGAGGGAGAGAGAGAGAGACAGATAGAGAGAGAGATAGATAGTGAGAGATAGATAGAGAGAGATATATAGAGAGATAGATAGAGAGAGACAGACAGAGAGAGAGAGAGAGATAGATAGATAGATAGAGAGAGATAGATAGATAGAGGGATAGATAGATAGGGAGATAGATAGATAGAGGTAGAATGATAGTTAGATATATATATATATATATCCATCCATAGTAATTCTGCCCGAAGGCAGGTCCTTCATTGCAATCATAGCATTTTCATGCTATGCTTGCAGCTTTACTAGGGAATTGTGTAGGTGTGGTAGCTTCCCGTTGCTTTCCACACCGGTGAAGGATGATGATGATTGATGGTCATATGATTTCGGGGACAGTTTGGGCCTTAAAGTTTTCCTGACATTTGTCTTACAGATGAGGAAAAAACCCCGATGAAAAACCTCACCCAGAAAAAAACTGCCCCGACCGGGGATCGAACCCGGGCCGGCTGGTGTGACAAGGCAGCCACGCTACCTCGAGACCACAGCGGTGGGACCATATATATATATATAAAACTTATATATATAGAGGAGAGAGAGAGAGGGGGGGGGAGCTCGCCTGCGACCTGCGCGTGCAGGTGGTGAACAAGTTCTTCGGCCCACTTATGCAAGTGGACCCCGGGTTCCTAGACAATGTCCATTTTGTCCCGGTAATTTTGAGGGTTGATTGTCCCTGTGGGTTTGTTTGAGTGGGTTTTATTTGTGATTGCCAAAATGTGTTAATTTCAAAAGGTTTTGATTTTGTTAAATTTCGATTATGTTAAATTTTGAATGGTAGTAATTTCGAAATTGGTTAATTTTGTGTGTTGACTGATTGTGATACATTTGTTGGTGGAGGTGGCGCGATGTATGCAGCGTGCAAGCTCCCCGAGCGCTATTGTACTGATGGGGAGGTTCTTATTTATAGCGATAGGATTTGTTTGTTTCTTACTGCCGCTGCTGGTAGGTGGCAAGTGTGGTATTTTGAAAATCTAGCTGGACAAAATTATTTTGTCCACCATATTTATGTGTTATTAGGTGGGGGGTGTAAAATAGTCCACCGCTGTGGTCTCGAAAGTAGCGTGCTGCCTTGTCACGCAGCAGGCCCAGGTTCGATCCCCGGTCGGGACAGTTTTTCTGGGTGGTGGTTTTTCCTCACCTGTAAGACAAAATGTCAGGAAGGAAACTTTAAGGCCCAAACCAGTCCCCGAAATCATATGGCCATCATCATCATCCTTCACCGGTGTGGAAAGCAACGGGAAGCTACCACACCTACAATTCCCTAGTAAAAGCTGCCCTTCGGCAGAATTACTATGGATGGATAATTGATCTTGAAATAACTGCCCGGTCACAATGAGACCTGTCCGATAAGGTACCATGTTTCGAATTTAAAATGAAAAATATTTTTCATTTACTAAAAATATTCTCTGCATTTACGTATCCGAACCTATATAATAAAAACTATAAAAATATTTTGAACAATACAAAACGTGTGGAATCTATATAGGATATAATGCTATGCACATTAAACAATTAATTTGCCTGGAATTAAATTTATCTATCTAGTTATATTCTTTATTTATTTTCGCCTACTTATTCATATGTTAATAAAATTAAAATGCATCGAGAAACAATTTGTATCTGACTGTACCTCTACCATCCAACATCTCAGCATTCCTTCCTTGTTTCAGGTATTTGTGCCCTCTTATATACAGGACTACCCAGAGTCAAAAAACAGTTCTAGATATATTACCATTTTAT